>JAOUQZ010000047.1:6631746-6664638 GCA_028564935.1 Neosilurus hyrtlii
GCCCGAGCTGGGAATCGAACCCAGGACCTTCTTGCTGTGAGGCGGACGTGCTAACCACTGCGCCACCGTGCCGCCCCCAACTATAATCATTCATCTTAAATTTTGCAGTGTCTTAGCCGACTCTGGCCGAAGGCAGGCAATAACCTGACTAGCTTCCCAGTCCATATCCCGCCTTCACCCAGAGTCGGCTGAGATAGGCTCCAGCCTTCCCATGACCCTAGAAGGATTAAGCGATTTTTCAAATGAATGATTGTTGAATTTTTTTTCACACAGTAACTGTTCATGGAGTTAAGGTATGTCTTAAAAAGGGAGATATCACCAAAGAGACAGTGGATGTCATGGTTAATTCCAACAACAAAGCCCTGGACCTTGATACTGGTAGGTTAATCTTCTTGTTCTTGCTGTTGTATCTTATTCTTTTGTGTATATGTTGCTGTATTGAATTTGGGAGAAATTTGGGGTGATGTGTGAGAAAAAATCAGTTTCCTGAAATCAAATTCCAGATTGCTTGATCTACTTGATCATACTTGATACATAAATCATACATGGAGGATAAAGCTATGCTTTCGTTATGCAAAAGTGAGAGCAGATCATGCAGAAAATAGAAAGACAGACTTCTGTATCCATCAGTAAACACTAAAAGCTGGATATAGCATCAATTTGACCTTGCAACAACCACATTTTCTGAAAGTATGCTGTGATTTTGCAGCTTTGTAAGAGGTCATCTTGTTAGTGATAGTGATAGTGGGGCTTGAGCCCCCAACCTTCGAACCTGTAAGCAAGCACCCTACCACCAAGCTACCACTACCCCATTTATAAAACATTTTGGACTGAAATTGCAGTACCGGAAATACAGCAGACCATAGGCAACAGGATAGCAGTAACACTACGCCATATTATTAGTAACAACGTGACAAATCCGTTGATTGATCCTGCTATGATGATCATAATGCTGATGATTACCTTTTCAAAAACGTAATTATTTTGATCATTGTTATTGATTTTATTGTTATTGAAGTTCTGTGTTCATATATGAATTGATCTAAAGCCAGTACATAGGGAAGGACTACTGTACACTATTCATGGACCTGCACAGCCATGTTGATTTGACATAGTTCAGTGAACAGAGGAGGATCAATTGACAAGTCTACTCAAAGTTCACAAGTACATTCTGCACACTGAGAGGGTGTTATGGTGGACTTTACTTGGAAGCAAGGAATTACAAGTTGAAACTTTGCCTTACATGACTACAATCATGATAATGTGGCAAATACTAATATTTGACCCACATGCATGGTTTACTTTGCTTAAAAATTATTTTTATACAACTATAGGTCATTCTGCACATATTTAGCATATTACTAAACAAAAGCAAATATACTATACATTTCGCTTATTAGAGAATTTTAATGGCTCCATTAATGAAGATGCATGGCCTCTTCTTCAGTTGAACCTGATCCTGTTGAAATATATCCACCTTGCATTCCCGGTGTGTGATTCACACATGTAGCACATGTGTAACAACACTGGATGTTCGTGGTATCGTTTTATTTTGATGGAGTGCTTTCTCGAAAGGGAAAATTATTAAATTCAGTGACACATACATGGTGGATATAAATACACTCTTACTAAATGAGTTTCATAGAGGTTCATTGGATGGTTTATTGTTGCATAGTTTTCTAAAGGGATTCCCCTTGTTGTATGGTTCTACATAGAACCTTTAAAGGTTCACACAGAGGGACCAATAAAAGAACTTGATGAAACTTTCTATCTATGAAAATGGTGGTATGAATCTGCTATACCTGATGCCTAGAAATTCAGTATCTGCTGAGCCTTCTGGTAAACAGACATGTGACAGGGGTGGTGCGACAAACTACTAGCTTTATATAATGAATCACTGTGTACTATTAATGGCATGTATATTAAGGCTTTTAAATTTGTTACATCACTTTAATTTGTTTAGGTGTCTCTGGTGCAATTTTGAAGGCAGCTGGACAATCAGTTGTGGATGAATGCAAAAAGCATGGTAATCAATCTGCTAAATTAACGCAGCAAAGTGTTGTATATGTGTGTTGTGCTTAATCCCAGAGTATTTGGTGTACTAATGTATGTTATTGACAGGCAAACAGAAACAAAATGAAGTGGTATTGACAAGTGGTGGTAAACTTTCCTGTAAGCACATTGCACAGATGGTTGGGCCCAATAATGCTGCTGATATTACTATCTCTGTGGAGAAAGTCCTAAAAGTGTGTGAAACCGCAATGGCTGCAACGGTAGCCTTCCCTGCAATTGGCACAGGTGAGACCACAATCATTTCAAAGTAGCCAAAAAAAATGGAACACTTGAATATTTTTTTGGACTGTCTTTATCCTTGATTGCCTCAGTTGGTCAGGTTGAGGCTCAGCAACATTATGCGGCAATAAAATGAAGTCAGCTGACGACCTGATCATGACCTGACCAGGTTATCTCATCAGGGGACTTTTTCCATTCCCTGATTTAAATGGTTAAAGAGTGGTTCAGGGAGCATGAGGAATCGTTTTCACACATGAACTTGCAGTTTGGGATGTCCTGAAGAAGACTTTATGAAGTGTTTCAATTTTCCCATTATCGATTCAAGATACTGGTGAAAATGAACCCAGCTCTGAATGAAAATACATTTTGTGATGTTGCTCAAATTTGTTAAAACAATGTCAGTGCAATTACTAGCTATAATCAAGGCTAAAGGCGGCCCAACAAAATATTAGAGTGTATAACTTTTTCTTAGGCTGGGTAGCGTATATCAAGTAAATGTACAATGTTAATTAAAATGTTTTCACAGGAAGAGGTGGTATTGAAGCAAAGGACTCCATCATGGCTATTTTGGCTGGAGTGGAAAAATATATGTCTCAGTCAACGTCATCTAGTCTTCAGAAAATCACTGTGGTGGCATTTGATCAGAAGATTTTAGATGCATACTGCAGCTATGTCAAGGAGCGGAACAAAAAGGTTTAAGATTTACACTGATGTGTTATTTTGTGGTTTTAGTTTTGCATGTTTTTTAACGTAGCAAATAATTGTGTGTGTGTGTGTGTGTGTGTGTGTGTGTGTGTGTGTGTGTGTGTGTGTGTGTGTGTGTGTGTGTGTGTGTGCTTTTAGACTTCACCTACCAACATGCCTGCAAATAAAAGTATGGAATAATGTCCTTCAAAGTGTTGGAAACATAATTTACCAATTTTTTTCTTAAGAATTAGGATTTCTGTTCTATACTAGTTATTGTTTAACAGTGCGTTTTCCCCCCCAATAGTTAAAATTGAGGGTGTGTGGATTGAGATAAAGAGGGGGAGCATTACCAGTGAATCTGTCCGTGGTATTGTCAACACAACGAACAACCAAATGAACTTGACCACAGGTGTGTTTTTATGATTTATTGCTACATATATTTCATATATGATAGAGATGCCATATATCATACATGTCATATATGACATTTGCCATAAATCAGATTTGAGCAACATTCAGAAGCCCCATTACATCAGTGTATTATTAGTGCAACAGAAGTGGAACCTTTGGACATGAACCTTTTCAGGGTTACTGCAATATCAAAGGAATCTGAAGGGAAAAATTGGACAATTTGACCCAAAGTAAGAGTTCAAGCTAGGATATATATAATGTTTAAAAGTATAAATGTTACGAAGAGATAAGGCAGATGGACCAAAAAAGCAGGACAGACACAGGAGTGGGCGAAAGACAAGGTCCTTTTATTGAGGACAGCGTGAGTATACGGTACTAGACTGAGAGATACTTTGAGCAAAAAAGGAAATGTGATCAATAAGAGATGAGAACGCTGTGAAGGCACAAGACAATCTGGCGCTGGAGCCGTGGAGGTGCAGGGCTTATATCCAGGGCTGTGATGGGAATCAGGTGGGGATGATCAGGGCGGTGCCGGCAATCACCGTGGTGCAGGAGGAAGCCTAGCCTGAGCAGGGAGAGAGCAGAGAAGAACATAAGACAGGATGAACACTAGGATATCACAATAAAGCTATGGACTCTTCTTTAGTATATTTGTTTTAAAATCTCACCTTTTGTACAGGAGTCTCAGGGGCCATTTTCAAAGCTGCAGGACCATCTGTTCAACAGCAGTGTAAAAAACTTGGTAAGCTTCCAGTGATCACAACCTTCAACTGTATAACAGGGTGGCCAATTTTTATATGGAAAAAAAAATTCTGTATTTTTTCGCACCCCCTTTTATTTTAGGAGGTTTGATGAAAAAATAATTCAGTAAAAATTTCAGGCCTATAAAACAAGTATGAGTGGTCTCCCAGAACCCTTCAACTTTGCACATTTTTGACCTGAATTTGGTGATATTTACATTTTTCCTAAGTTTATTTTCAGGATCAGTAATCCATTAAACATCTAAGCAGACCAAGTAAATAAGTAATACAATATGTTTTAATATATAAAGTGTAGTTTTATCCATGATGGAATTTTTTATTTTTCTTGTAATTATCATTCATAAGCTGGCCGCATTTTGAGACTATTCGTTTGGAGCGACTATTAACTGGTAGCTTGTAGCTTGTTCCACAGGCGATGTATGCTGTGAGCAAGTAGTTATTGGCTACTTATGTATAATTTACTATATTGGTAAATAATAATAACCCATTACTTATCTAAATGACTGTAGTACAGAGTAGTGTATGATTGTCTGTATTAAACAGTAAACAGCTGTACAAAATGAACCTAACCTGCATGATGCATCCAGGAATCGTCCTTTTGTTGCAGATGATTCTGTGAGGATTGGGTGAATCATTCATCACGCATTAGTTTGTGTCTGTTACTGGGAGACAGTGTATCTGATCTACTATATTAGTAACTATAACTTGTGTATGCTGGGATTGAGCTTCGTTCACAGCATACCTTGCCTATGGAACAAGTTACCAGTTATTAGTCTACTGGTACTTCTACTGGAACTGTTATAAACAGGAGGATTGCCTGGTAAACTTTATTTCTGGATTAACAACATCAAGCGATCCAATTTTTGAACAAAAGCAATTTGTTTGCCAGTACACACATACACTGCCAATTCTGAAACTATTCCAGCTCTCTTGGTAAATGTAAGAAAGAACATTTGAGAATATCATCACTTGCACTGAACAAGGGGGCATGAATAGCAAACATACAAATAAACAAACAAATAAATAAGAAAACAAATTACACTGCTAGACAAATTTACCACCCATTCTCAAACCAGTAAAGTAAAAAGAAGAAAGAAAACCCTGTGGGAAAAACTTTACACATTTCCAGAGAATAGAAATGAATATAATGATGGTGTTCAGATTTCGACAGTCAAAGATCCCAATAAACTTTATACACAAGGTCTTCCGCACAAATTGATTACATTGTTTGTGAGCAACAATCTTTAACTTACTGTACGTCTTTTAAGGTCCACTTCAGGGGAACACAGCCATAGTGACCAGTGCTGGAAATTTGCCATGTGATGTCATCATTCACATGACCGGACCTCACTCCAGTGCCGAGGCAAGACACCGGGTAAAGAATGTACTGGAGAGATGTGAGGAGAAACAGATCAGCACCGTATCTTTCCCTGCTGTTGGCACTGGTATGCATTCATATATATAAAAAAAATAATCATGTAGTTTTGGGTACGGTTTGATACAGTCACAGATACATGTCTCAGCTCATTTCATTTTCCTAAAGGTGGAGGTGGTGTTAATAGTGTGGACGCCATTACTGCTATGCTACAAGGCTTTCATGACTATTTGTCTCAACGTACCTCCACTGTCCTCAAACTCATTTATATTGTCATTGACCGAGATGAAGTTCTGAAAGCCTTTCAGCAAGGATTGAATCAATGGACGGCCAACTCCAAGGTAGAAAATATCTACACGCCATGTAGCCAAAAGTATGTGGACACATGACCATAAGATCCTTATGTATTTCTTCTCCAAACTGTTATCACAACATTGGAGGCACCGAATTTAATAAGATGTCTGTGTTTGCTGGTGAATTATAATTTCCCTTTACTGGAACGAAGAGACCCAAACCTGTTCCAGCATGACAACGCCCCTGTGCACGAAGTGAGCTCCATGAAGACATGGTTTTCCAAGATTGGAGTGGAAAACTGCTCGCAGACCTCACCTTAACCCCACTCGATGCCTTTGGGATGTACTAGAACAATCACAGTAACCCAGCATCAGTGTCTGACTCCACTAATTCTCTTGTAGCTAAATAAACACCGATCACTACAACCATGCTCTGATGTATTCAAGAGTCTTCCTGAAAGAGTGGAGATTCTTAGAGCAGGAAAAGGGACTAAATTTGGAATATAATATTCCAAAAATGTGTATATGTGTGATAATTGGGTGTCCACATACTTTTGGCCTTTGTCTATATATATAGATATTGCGTTTAATGAAAACACCAGTATTTAATAATAATGTGACAATATTAACAGGAAAATGATGAAATTGAGGAATATGACGATGAAGAAGAATATGAATCGTATTACAGTTCGGAAGAACTGAGTTTGTCGTCGTCAGAAGAAGAAGATGACCGCAGTGGTAAGAGTGGTGTCACAAATATGTATACAAAGTATTTCACATTTTATGAGATACCAAAATCAGAATTATGTACAGGCACAATCACAGAAGCAATTATTGGCAGAATTAAAGTGAAAGTGCTTTGTGGTGACATCACGAAAGAGACGACGGACGCAATAGTCAGCAGCACTAATATCAATCTTAATCTAAGCTCGGGTAAGTTACAGGCACATTCCTGTATGTATCAGTATGTACTACTGTATTTACATCACATGAAATGGCTCCGGACAAGACATAACAGTGTAGACTTATCCCAATCCTGTAATTCATTGCTTCCAGGTGTATCAGGAGCTATCCTCAAAGCAGCTGGACAGACTGTGGTGGATGAGTGCAACAAACTAGGTCTGAAGTTCAGTTCATTCGGAAACACTACATAGCCTTACCTGTACCAACACTTAGAACCGAATGAGGCTGTGGTCTACTCTATGTACTCACTCTGCACTGGTCATGATTGTTGATGGGAGGTTGTACTTATTTTCTTCCCTGGATACAGGTGTTCAGCCCAGTGATGGCGTGGCCCTCACAACAGGTGGAAACCTTTCAGTCAAGCACATTGTCCATATGGTTGGTCAGACCAAGGAGAAAGAAATCACAAAGAGCATGTATAAGGCTCTAAAGATGTGTGAGGAAAACAAGATTCAGTCTGTTTCATTCCCTGCTCTCGGGACTGGTAAGCACAATCATGGTGGTTCTACTAAATATCATTCAGGAGAAGCAATAAACCATGACATGCTCTGGGTGTTTCGAAGAGCCCTGATGCAAAATGCAGTCAACTGTTATGACCCTGAGTTGGATTATTTTCTAATAGTAATAGTGTCGTCAAACATCATTTTATTCAAACACAGTTTGCTGATCATTAGCATTTTGTCTATAATAGAAAAAACTTGTACGTTTTACTCATTTAATGACACGAAACATCTACAGTAATAGAAAGTTACTCCAGATGTAAACTGGTGCCTATCCCTGAAACCTCGTTTATCCCACTTGAAGTTAATAAACCAAAAAGTTTTAGCTTGTGATGTTACTAAGAAACTGTAACTCGGCTGAGTGGCAGAACTTGTGTTCGGCTGAGTGGCAGAACTTGTGTTCGGCTGAGTGGCAGACAAGCATGGGTGAGGCGATCAGACAAAGAACAGTGTAGGCAATGCGGTATCATATAACATGAGATGAGCAAAGTTCACACACAGGAGATGAATATCAGAGATGAGGCACAGAGTCATAAATGGGAAGGCAGGCAGAGATCATACACAGAATAGCAAACACTGAGATACAAAGACTTGTTACACAGTGGCAAAAACACACAGACGGTACTTTGCCGAACTTGGCAGTTCTATTTATAGACTGCTGTGTAATCAACGTGAGTGCTTACAGGTGTGGTGAGATTGTGTGACGTGAAAGTTAAAAGTTTGATTGAGAGTGCTGCAGAGCATGCTGGGTAGCGTAGTGAGCAGACTGGTTGGAGATCATTCATGTTGTGACAAAAACCCGAAAGTTTTTATGTTAAATGTTATGTATATATTAGTTTATATGTAGTTATATGCAGGACATGCACCACACTGATAACATTTCAGAACAGGTGTCTTAATATGGGTAATTCATTCATGGATTTTCTAAGCCTTATTCCTAATTAGGGTCACGAGGAGGCTGGCACCCATCTCAGCCCTCTCTGGGTGAGGGTGGGGTACATCCTGGACAGCTCGCAGGGCCATTGCAGGGCCAGCACTTACTCAACCATTCACACTTACACTAACACCTAGGGGCAATTTGGAACAGCCAATTAGCATACTGTGTATGTTTTTGGACTGTAGAATGAAGCCAGAGTACCCACACAAGCCACACAAGCATGGGGAGAACATGCAAACTCCACACAGAAACACCTGAGCCCGGGAAACGAACCCAGGCCTTCTTGCTGTGAGGCAGACATGCTAACCACTGTGACCATTCCTAATGTTAAACTGGTATAAATACAAGCTGCCTGAACCTCATTTTAGTCATGTGCCAGACCTCAGATGTTTATCCTGGGTCTATTGAAATGCCTGCACATCAAATTTTACCTACTTTACACCAAAGATTATGGTTTTGAGATGAATTATATGTCTTATTATGGATGTAGCACCAGATCCATAGGAGCACCAGGTAGATCCGGGAATGCTACTTAATGATAACGTAGATGAAACTTTCGTACCCTGGAGTAGTTTCCATGAGCCTTACACATATAATCTAAAAATATTATTTGAAATACAATCGAAGTTTAGTAAGGTGTTATGTGCTTTTTTCCACAGGAGCAGGAAACCTGGCAGCAGCTCAGGTAGCAAACGCCATGATGGACGCATTGGCAAATTTTTCTGTTGACTCACCAGTATGTTTAACAACCATCCACATTGTGATTTTCCAAAGTGCAATGCTACCAGACTTTGAGGATGCTATAAAAAAGTTCAAAAAGATTTCTCGAAACCCCTCTTCAGGTAAACGTTTGATTGGACACTGACCATAGAGACACATGTTGCAATACACAATGTGATATCAAAAGTTTCTAACTTAGAATGCTATATTTTTGCACATTCTGTACAGTAGCTGACCCCAAACCAACTCAGAAAATCACTACATCCGCTTCCACCAAGCCAAAACTGTGTCTCGCTTCTGCGACAGCTGAAGTAACGTTCCAAGTAACAAATGTAGACATCTTTGGAACATCCTCTACTGACACTGCCAAGGTCAAAAAGTTCCTGGATGATCTAATTTCAGATGAATGTATTAGCAAAGATGTTCAGTCCAGCCATCTAGCCAACCTTTCTGAAGCTGACAACAAGGCGATTGTGGAGCTCAGCCAAAGCAACCAAGTGCGTGTTGTTGTGGCTGCAAAGGACAAATTGATTGTGTCAGGGAAGAAGGACGATGTTTTAGACACTGTTCTAAACATCCGCAACTTCCTCCAGGCTGCCAGTGATAGGGAAATCCGAGAAAGTGAGGAACAAAGGCTGAGCAATACATTGCGATGGGAGGTAGCAAAAGGAGAAACTTGGCTGCCGTTGAACTCCAGTATTAGCTATGAACTGGAGTTAGCTTTTCACAAGAAAGGTCAGACCTTTAGTTACCAGGACAACGGGGAAACCTATACAGTGGATTTTAAAGAGATGAAACAAGTTGACACCAAAGGGAAGTCCTGTAAAGTCAAGAGAACCCTTTTTGCTGACTCAGACACAGGTAATAATCTTACATTTATACACAGGGAGTTAACTTAACATTTAAAAATATCTGGGATTTTAACACACTGCAACAACACAATGGTGTTTGAAAGTTTGTAAAGCCTTTAAATTCTAAGTAATGTTTGAAATCATATTTATGTGTATATATATATATATACAAACACATAAATATGATTTCAAACATTAGTGGAAAAAACTACCAATCCACCATAATTACCCTCTCCAAGAGTGGTCGACCAGCAAAGATCAGTCCAAGAGCAATGTGTATAATAGTTCAGGAGAATAATTTAAACCCTTGGTAGCAAAAGGCTCATCTCAGATTGGCTAATGTTAACATTCTTGAATCCACTATCAGGAGAACACTAAACAAAAGTGATGTGCATGGCAGAGTTGCGAGGAGAAAGTCACTGCTCTCCAAAAAAAAAGAAAAGAAAAAAGAAAAAAACATTGCTGCTCTTCTACAGTTTGTTGTAGATCATATGGACAAGCCAGAGGGTTACTGGAAAAATACTGTGGATGGGTTAAACCATAATATAATTTTTTTTATTTAAATGAGAATTTTGGAGAAGGAAAACACTGCATTCCAGAAAAAGAGCCTTATTTCATCCTTGAAACATGGTGGTAGTATCACGGTTTGAGCTTGTTTTGCTGCATCTGGGCCAGGACATTTTGTTATTATCGATGGAACAATGAATTCTGAATTATACCAGGAAACCCTAAGGGAAAATATCAGGATATCTGTTAGTGAACTGAAAATCAAAAGAGAGTGGGTCATGGACCTAAATCCAATAGAAATGTCATGTGAGCACTTCATGTGAGGAAACTAGGATGCCAAAATTGGAGCATGGAGAAATGGTGGAGTTGCGTGCAGGACTGATCAACAGTTCATTCATTCATTCATTTTCTGAACCGTTTAATCCTAATTAGGGTCGCGGGGAGGCTGGCACCCATCTCAGCCGACTCTGGGCGAGGGCGGGGTACACCCTGGACAGCTCGCCAGGCCATCGCAGCTGATCAACAGTTACCATAAGCAATTAGTTACAGATATTACTGTACAAGCTACTCTGAAAGCAAAGGTTCACATACGTTTGCCACACACAGATATATAATATTGGATTGGTTTCTTCAATAATTAAATGACAAAGTGTATTATTTTTGTCTTATTTGTTTCAGATTTTTTATTTTATAGTAAATATAGAAAATTCTACAAACTTTCAAGCACCACTGTAAATGATGGTATTAAAGGTGCCCACTGGTTAGTGAATATCCTATGTGTTTTCCATTATCACTTCATTTGGCTGAATACAAAGGTTTCCCAGTGAAACCAGTCCAGCTCTTATATAAGTGTATTGTTTTGGTTCTGTGTCTGTTTAAAATAACAAGAAGACTGCGTGACCTGAGGAACGATCTTGTGCATGCACAGTAATTTGGCAGGGCAACATTGATCAGTAGAAAGTGGAAAAGACAGCAATCAAGTTTTCAGAAACAAAGAAGGCACAAGAGCAATAAAAAAGATGACAATACATATCATCATAATAGCATCGTGCCTGGTGCAGGTCATTGACACTTGTGTACAGGAGTAAACAAATGGTTTCCATTTTATTTCCAAGAGATAACACTGTATTTCATGTTCATTTAATATGCCTGGTAAGTGATTGGGCCCCTTTTATGCCTTTTACACTATGGCAGTATAGTTAAGTAAGTTTTTATTGTTTTTCAGCTATCATCCAGCCTCCACCAACCTGGACCAAAATGGATGGAAGTGATATGGAAATAGTTGTTCTGTCTCCAAATTCAGAAGAATACAAAAAAATACAGAGTGCCTTCTTACGCTCAAGCCAGCACAAAGACATAGCTCCCGTTCAAGTGGTACAGGTATAAAGATTGTTTTGGTCAAATTTGCCACCATATATTGCCAGTGTATAACAATGTGAATAATTACAAATGAACGCCTTAAACCGCAGATCCGCAGAATTCAGAACCAACCACTATGGCAAAGATACTGTGTGTTAAAGCAAGCAGTGGACAAAAAATACCCAAAGCGGAAAAATGAGCAGTTTCTCTATCATGGTACTACCAAAGAGCTTTGCCAGAAGATCAATAAGAATGGCTTTAACAGGAGCTTCTGTGGGAGAAATGGTATATCATTGATTGTCCTATGTTGTAAACACCCTACAGTATGCAATATTTGGTCAATCATACTGAATTTTATTCTGTCTTACCTTTAAGCTGTCGTTCATGGGGATGGAACGTACTTCGCCAAAGAAGCCTGGTACTCCTGCTATGACCAGTATTCAAACCCAGATGAGAATGGGGTAAAGTATATCTACAGGGCTAGAGTTGTGACAGGGTCACCATGTAAAAGTCAAGGGGGAATGAAGGAGCCAGACCCCCTGGACCCTAAAGATCCTCGTGCTGGACTGCATGACTGCGCTGTGGACAATTTGCAAAATCCATTTATCTTTGTGGTGTTTTGTGATGCCGGTGCATACCCTGATTATGTCATCAGCTTTAAGAATGCCTGACCGTATGTTTGGGGACTGTGAGCACTTTTAGCACTTTTTTCCAGCAAAACACATTATTTATCAGTAACAACTGAACTTTTATACAGCAATAATGGGAAAGTTTAAATATTTGTGAAAAAGATATGTGGGTTAAGCTGTCAGTCAGGTTTCCAGAAATCACGTTGTGCCTTAACAGTTTTCACATCAGGTACTAATTCAGGTTCTGTTGTTTACTCTTTGTAACACTGGGGTTTATACATGGTAAATAAATACAAGGAAAAATACCCCTGACATAATTGATTGTGATCTTAAATGTTTCTATGTAGAGTTCTTCCGGGCGCTCTGGTTTCCTCCCACAGTCTAAAGATATGATCAATAGCAGAATGCTGTAGTTTCTTTTTCTTTTTCTTTTTTATTTTTTTTTTGGAACTGAGATGTCAAGTCTAAACCTGTTTCAGCAATGATAATGCCCCAATACACAAAGCAAGCTCTACAAAAATGTGGATCACCAAGGTGGGAATGAAAGAATTTGAGTGTCCTGCACAGACCAGAAGACTGACTGCACCACATACCTCCTACCCAGTAATGCTCTTGTGGAAGAATGACCAAAAATATCCACAGCCACATTCCAAAATCTACTATAAATTCTTCCAAGAAGAGTAGAGCTTGTTGTAATTGTAAAGAGGAAATAAATCTGGAACGGGATGATCAAAAAACGCATTACAGTCACCTGTCCACAAGCTTTTGGCCACATCGTGTATATTTTAGTGCAAAAGGAGTGAATAGTACAAGGCAGTATGATGAACATCAGATTAACTCGCTGGAAATTTACACAAGGAAGTGACCTTCAGTCTAGAGACTGAATGGATTTTGATAAGACAGTTATAAATAGCCATGTGCTTTTGATTAACCGCACTGATTAAAATGCACTGAAAGCAGGCCATACCTTGGTTAATCATGCATTCATCAGGAATGTGTGGAAATCTCTATTAGCATAGGATAACAAACAAACACAGTGTTTCTTACCTCGAGTTGAGGTTTAATTGCAGCAGGAGAACAGGATCGAATAAAAGAGAGTGCAGACCTCTACCAAGCATGGCAATCCCCCATGAACAAAAATGACAAAAATCATCCTATCTCACAATGCTACTTAAAAAAATGTAAAAATATTAAGAAATTTCTGGATCCAGAATTTCATCCGAGGGCAGCACAGTGCTATTAATTAGCACGTTCTCCACCCAGCAAGAAGGTCCTGGGTTCAAGTCCTGGGCTCGGGCGCTTCTGTGTGGAGTTTGCTTGCTTGTATGGGTTTCTCTGGTTGTGCTGGTTTCCTCCCACAGCCTGAAGACATGTATGTTAGGCCAATTTGGCTGTCTCGAATTGACCCTATGTGTGAGTGTGAATGGGTGTGTGTATGTTAGTATCTTCCAAAATCTTTTGTAGTATTTCTTATTTAAAAATCTGCCTTTTATGAAAATCTGCACCTAACTTTTTTTAATCTTTCTAATAATAAACACAAACAAACAAAAGATAAAACATTAACGCTGGGGTTCACCTCACAGCAAAAATGCCCGGGTTCGATTCCTGGGCTCGGGCCGTTTCTGTGTGGAGACTGCAAAGTTCCTCTGGGTACTCTGGTTTCCTCCCACAGTCCAAAAACATGTACCATAAGCTAACTGGCTGTCCAAATCACCCCTAGGTGTGAGAGTGAGTGTGAATGGTTGTATGTGTGTCGGCCCTGCAGTAAGCTAGCGAGCTGTCCAGTGTGTACCCCCCACTCGCCCAGAGTGGGCTGAGATGGACATCAGCCTCCCTGTGACCCTAATTAGGATTAAGCAGTTTAGAAAATGAATGAATTGATGCACTGCATTGCTTGTTTCACACATGTCATGTCTGTAGTCAGAGGGGGCCTTGAAGATAAATACTTCCTGCTTCCTGTTGCCTGCCTCACTGATGCCGTTTAGATTCAGAGATTTAGTGAATCAAGCTATTTCAGTTAAACGATTCCTTCCGATTTGCCCAAATGAGCAGTGGTATCATGCAGCCAACAAACTGCTTGAGTAAAATAATGAGTGCTTATTGTGATTTGGAAATCTTCAGCTGATTCAGATTCATTAAACTCACTGAACCATGTGATCCACTGAACCAGAGAGGAGTGAATCATTCATTAATGACTCGTTCAAGAAGCCTGACCCATTTGTTCCACTGGAGCTCATTAGTGTACTCTTGCCCAGCAGATCGTTATTGGTGGCTGTGTTTAAGAAGAGTGTCATTCCTGCAGCTCATTCTGCACCAAGCAGGACTGTGTAAGCACTGTGTGAAGCTCGGATATCCAGATACTGGTCACATGACTAGCCTCACAACAGTGGGGGTCATATCTGACTAGGGTAAAGAGTGTTTGTGTGTGTTTACAGCAAACCTGTATTAACTATTTTACATGTGTGTCTAATCTAGGTTACAAAAATTATATTACTTCTACAAACCAGAGTGGAACAGAGGCCAGAGAAATTAAAATAGGGCTACGAATCACCAGTAACTGCTCCCTTTCACTTTGTCGAATATGGTGCCGGTTGTTGCCAGGCTGGTGACGTGAATAGTGTAGCATGGGTTATTACAGTCTATGGTACAAAAAAAAAAAAAAAAAAAAAGGAGGAAGAAGAAGATAAGATTGGCAAAGTGCAGGTCAAAGTCATTTAGACATTTGGCATGGAGTATGAGATCTTCTACTAACAACAACACAAGAGAGTTAACTTCGTTCATCTTATTATAGCTTAAGCTAAAAAAAAACCTCCAAGTTTACACATTACACATGGTACCTTTTTGAGTATTGGTCTTCTGGTGTTGCTGAAATAAAATTTATGACTGAATTGAAGGAAAGGTCAGAGGTCATGTTTACAGCGTATGAAAAACTGCCTGCGACTTCAAATCATGAGCAATGCAACTTTTTCATCACGGTGCTTCAATCAGGCAGTGAAGGTGACATAGTCCAGAACAAAATCATAATTCTTTGTATTTATTTATTTTTTATTACATTTATGGCACTTGGCATACATTTACATTTACTCTTATTTTTAAAACTGAGCAGTCGATGGTTAAGAGCCTTGTCATGCAAACATTCAATAGCCAGGTGTCATATATTCTTCCTTGTAGCATTACCAACCCAAACAAACCTTTATGGTAAACTTTAATTGGATGCTATCAGCAACTTCTTCTTGGCACTGCAAAAGGGAGGAGTGTTTTTTTTCCTCTTTACTTCCTGCAGAACATTGTTTTCTCTAAAGCACTAACTGTAGATGCCACATGAAACCATGCAACGTCTTTCTGCTTTTGCAATTCTTTTGCACACTAAAGCTTATCCTGAGGCCCCGCCTTCACCCAGAGTTAGCTGAGAAAGGCATCCGTATTAGGATTAAGCGGTTCTGCAAATGAGTGAGTGGTGATGATGAGTACAAACCATTAAAAAAGGGACCTGAAGTTGATGCCTAAGTTGTTCACATGAGATTCTTTTCTTTTGCCTCAAGGACTTGGCAAACTCGACACCATCGTCTCTGGATGTCCGTAGTCGTTGCATTTTTTTTTCCGCATGTCTTTGAAGAACTTAACCTACAAGTGAATATGTTTTTGAGCAGGGCAGAGCTTGCTCTTTCAGTGACAAACTAAAGCTGCATTCATACAGGAAGTGACAAGCAACAAACTACTAAGCAAAGCCAACGAATGCCAGCGAAAAGAGCATCAAGAGGTGGAATTTACGCCAAGTGGGTGGGAACGGGGTTTTATCTGAGCTAAGCTTTCATGCAAGCACTTTGAGTTTAAATATACGATTGACTGACAGATACCACCAAGCACAAATTATTCCACTTACATTAACATGGAAGAGGAGTTTATTATTGTTGTGTATAAATATTCTGTGCTTTATGACTGCAAGCAGAAACTTAACACGGATTATAACCAGAAACACGATGCCTGGGTCTACGTTTTTTGAAAGGTTGTTATAACCTGTTTCTGGTCTATAGATGCCGTGTGATAATTCATTCATTCATTCATTTTCTGAAGCGCTTAATCCTAATTAGGATCATGGGGAGGCTGGCGCCCATCTCAGCCGACTTTGGGTGAGGGCAAAGTACACCCTGGACAGCTCGCCAGGCCATCACAAGGCAGAAACATGCTGATGGCTACGTAGCCTACTCTTGACGAAAATCAGCAATGGTTCTTTTACATGCCTCTCACCACAGACAGACTTTGATAACCAACCCATTGAGAGTGGGGCTTGAACCCCCACCTCGGAATCAGTAATCCAGCACCCTACCACCAGGCCACCACTGCACCTCGTGTGATAATAATACTGATAAAAATAACAATTACTTCTAATTATTTGCTAAAATAAACTTTAATTATGATAATAAAAGCTCTCCTACTGTAGAGAATGAGCTTGCTGCTGCTCAGTTTCACTCTGAAAGATTTTTAAGCAGGAAGCATGAGAGGGCGTTACCTAGGTACACAAGACACAAACGATTCCCTGTGTGAACGCCACTTAATGCTCCCACCACCATGCTTTACAGTTAAAATCAATTTTAAGGCTCAGTTTTGCAGGATGTGGCGGTTTGCGAAGATCATTTACTGCTACAGTTGGCTCTTGGGTCTTATTATTATTTTTTGTTTACAGGAATATAAAATAACTGTGTCAGACCCTGAAAGTCTGTACATCTGTACATCTTACACCTACAACTCACTCACTCATTAGCTAAACCTCTTAATCCCCTTATGGTCGCGGGGAGGTTGAAGCCTATCTCAGCCGACACTGTGCAAAGGCCGGGTACACCTTGAGCAGTTCACCAGCCCATTGCAAACAAAACACAACCTCTCACATTCCCAATTAGGAACAGCCAATTAGCCTAATGTACATGTCTTTGGGGAGTAGGAAGAAACCGGAATACCCAGAGAAAACCCATGCAAGCATAGGGAGAACATGGCACCTCCACACCGAAACGCCCCTGCCCGGGACTCGGATCCAGGTCCTTCTAGCCACGCTAACCACTATATCACTGTGCCACCCATACCAACAACTGCAATCAGAACATCTTACAAAAATCATTTTTCAGGCCATAGGTCCATGTACGTTTTCTAGACATAAACTGTGGATGTACAGAACACACTTCATGTAGAATTCTCATTTGGATAAAGAGTGTAGAAAGAATATCAGACTTCATATTTATTTTTAACCCTAGCAAATCAAATCAGGGTTATTTATCCACTTAATACATGTGGAAAAATTCAAGACTGTATTCTGATTGCATTTACATAAAACGCACTCACTAGACTGTGGTATTTACAGCCGTGACATTTATTCGCTCGCGCAGGAGAGTACTATTAACGTACTCAAATGAAGGCAGACATGGTTAAATGCCTCAAGATAAAAATTCTACAAATAAATAAACATCGCCATCTATAGGTAGCACATTACAAGTGATAAGTTCATTGACTTCTGAAACAAAAATTGCGTGTGTGTTGGAGGGTCTTCAAGGTCTGCAGTTTACATGTTGCTAAGCTGATAGCAATAAACTTCCCTCATTTTTTTTTTATTTAAACTGACCTGGGGTAGTAAAAAAAAGAATAAATGAATTGCAATAAAAGTAAAAATATATATACATTTTTAAATAAAAATTAATTAAAAAAAAGAATAATTAAACAGAAAATGAAATGAAAGAGAACTGCAGGTAAAATCGTGTTGGTTTTCATTTTTTATTTGATTTTCCTCGATTTGCAAGGTGGTTGCTCGACCACTTTCAAGGATAAAGATGAGGCAGTAACAGATTAGTTCCAGAAGTTCGAGAACGAGATGAAACCTAAAACTAAATTAAGAAAAATTCAAACGGCCCGCCTCCCATCTCACTCACTGCTCCCTATATGGTGCACTGTAGAATAAGCTCGCCATTTTGTGACTCAATGTAAACTGAGAACCATAGAGGGCACTCCGTGTATCCCATAATTCATCATGAAAAGTGGTGTGCAAGCGATGGGCACTAACCAAGCAATATGTACAGCAGCGGGAAATACGTAGCCTGCCTTATAACTCTAAATAATTTTATATTTAATTTTAAAAAATAAAAAGCATTAAGCCGGAGTGTATGAACATAATAAAACGAACATTCAAGTACAATTAAAATTTTTAGGAGAAAGAAAAAATAAGAATAAACCAAAAAAGGGGGGCTGTAAATATGTCTTAATAAAGTTATAATTTAGTGAAAGAACTTGACTCAAAGCCTCAAATTTAATTCAATTAAAGGTAGGTAACCATCACCTCACAACGCCGCTGAGAAGTAGTGTCTCAAGCATTTTAACACTGCTGAGCTCACTACATTTACAAGAATCATACATACTTTGCATTTAATCGCTTATATAGTAATTTGGGGGTAGTGTAAGCGGTTTCAGTCACTCACTCACTCCTTTGCCGAACAACTTAATTCTTTTAGGGTCGCAGGGAAGCTGATGCCTGTCTCAGTCGGCACTAGGCGAAGGCCGGGGTACATCCCGAACAACTCGCCAGACAATCTCAGGGCCAACACACACCTAGGGGCAATTTGGGACATCCAGTTAGCCTACTGTGCATGTCTTTGGACTGTGGGAGGACACTGGATACCCAGTGGAAACCGACTCAAGCACAGGGAGAACGCACAAACTCCACATAGAAACGCTCGAGCGCAGGACCATCTCGCTGTGAGGCAGATATGCTAACCACTGCGCCACAGTGCTGACCACGGGGCTAGTCAGTTCTTTAAAATAAAAATCAAACTACTTATGCACTTCAAATGATACTCTAACTAAACTGAAAGATGAATAAGTCTATATGGCACAAGGCTGATCGAATTAATTTCATGTAAAAAGGAATTGGACATCAAGTGGCATAGTTAGGACAGCCACCTCACCGTAAGAAAGTCGTGGGTTCGAGGCCAAGATGTGTGTGTGGAGTTTGCATTTTCTCCTTGTGCTTGCATGGGTTTCCTCCAGGTACTCCAGTTTCCTCCTACAGTCCAAAGACATGCACATTAGGCTTATTGGATATTCTTTATTGCCCCTAGATGTGTGTGTTTCCACTTTGATGGTCTGTCGAGCTGTTCAGGGTGTACCCCTCCTTCACCATGAGTTGGCTGGGATGGGCTCCAGCCTCCCTGTGACCCCACCAAAAAATAAAGTGGTTCAGAAAATGAAATAAAATGAAAGGGGATTTTCTAAACATAATTTTTATTTAAAAAAGAAAACGAAGTGGATCAAAGATTTAATCAAAAAAAACTTTTATTGTTCTGTTAAATGACAGTGTTAAAGTTACTTCCATGTTCAACTAGTAGAAACATTCTTCTGCCAAGGAGTCCAAGCTTCCATATAAAACCTACCGGTTGCCAAGACTCTATTGCCCAAAAATCAATCACACGATTTTGCTGGAGACCTTTGTTATCATACAGGTTACAGTTTCATTTTAAAAAAGCAGCAGGATTCAAGCTTCCAAGCCTCTAATTTAGCTTGTTTAGCACGCAAGGTGTTACGGTAAGAACACTGCTGCAAAGCAAATGACAAAAATCAAGATATTTGCACACAGTGGATGTCTGTTGAAGCTTACATGAGAGATTACCTGGATTTTTATCTACCCATGCAAGGGAGAGGTGGAAGGACAGATAAGGAAAGAGGGGGCAGAATGAAAATCATAGCCCTAAATCATTTCTAATCCATTGTTAAAGCTAGAATCTCACGGAGTGGGGAATGCTGACAAATGTGATTTTTGGATTCGCCAACTTTTCTGACGACTGTTTGCGCAAACCCGGGTTCACGCACAATTGTTTAAGAAGGTGTTTTGTGAAAGACAGTTGGCGAACATTAGCAACAGTTAGCGACAGTAGTTGTGACGATTAGTAACTGTGTACTTTTTTTGCCACTGTTTGGGAAGGTTTGGAACCTGGTAAAATACTAGGCGAAAGTCAGTCGAATCTTGGAATTGAACCACCCTTACCCTTATTAATGGACACAACCCTATACAAAGGGTGCGCAAAACCAGCATTGTGTTAACTACTTAGCAAAACGAATAAAACATCAGTGACCCGTGTTACAACCGTTTGTTAATGCTTACAACTGTTTTGCAAATGTTTTTGGGAAAGTTATTTTGTAAATAAATTTTGAACATGACAAGAAATACTGTTTGCAACACTAAAAACTGTTTTGAAACCTTTTTACGAACCCTGATGAAACCTAAAATCCACCATGTTCATCAGCAGTCGCCACTCCGAGAGATATTAGCTTAAGACACACATCAAAGTCAAACCAAGTCAAAAAGGGAGAAGACAAGGGACGACTGGGTAAAACCAGAGACAGATAAAGTGGTGTTATTGCACTACATTTGCTGGGTTGAGTTGCCGTTCCATGTGTTGTTGTCGTCTTCGCTGTCCTCCTGGGTCCTTAACCGGTAGATTTTACCATCTTTTTTAAAGTCTTCCGGTCGCTTCTCTAGGACCCGCTTACGGACTGTTTCCCTGAACACAGAAAAAGATTTGATGAAGATCAATATGTGCCCTTCCAGCACCAAACCAGTTATATGGGTCAATTTTTCAAAAATGGGGTTTCATGCTTATAAAAGCATAAAATAAACTTTCAAACTACACATCATCTTTTATTTTTTGCATGGACAAAAGACGACCAAGATTTAAATAAATAACGCAAGGCATAACTCAAGTACTGAACAAAGAAAGACAGCAGTCTGACACTCCGCCTCTAGCAGCAAAATAAAGACTCGATGGCTACGGACAAACAGTATACCACTATCAGCATACAGCTTTACTCAAAAACAAAAGATTGCTTTACTTAAATTATGACATACAAACATATAACTGGAGCCTAGAGGGCTCACCTAACCACCTTCCTGTGCCAGTAGGATCGTAAGTCCCTGTCCCTAATTTCAACCTATAAGCCCCATATCTGCAGAACCAAGCCCCACACCAGGTCACTGCTATGGACGGAGGAAGCGCTATCTGCACTTCAGGACTGTTCTGAGAACAGTTTTTATAAGCGTAGGTGAAAGATCACAGGGTGCTGCTCACAGGTCACCTTCAGCACCGGCGTTCCTCAGGGCTGTGTCCTCAGCCCACTCCTCTATTCCCTGTTCACCAGCAACTGCACCCCCACCCACAATTCTAACACTGTTGTAAATTTGGCAGATGACAACAGTTGTTCACCTCGTAACTTGCAACAATAAAGTGGCATACAGGGAAGTGGCACTTGCATGGTGCAAAGGAAATGACCTGGAGCTTAATGCAGGTTGGAAAAAACAAGGAGATAATTATAGACTTCAAGAAAAAGAAAAAAGTGCCACATGACCAGCAAAGCACTGAGTCAAACCTAGTAAAGAGAGACCCCTACTTCAAATCTATCAGGGGGTTCCCATAAAAGAAGACCTGACCTGGAGAAGCCACAACACCACCAGCCTGATTAAAAAGATTCAGAAGCACCTGTTTTTCCTGTGAACGCTGAAAAGAAACGCCTCCCACTGGATATGCTGACAAACTTCTACGGCTGTACTAAAGCATTCTCACCGACAGATGCACAATCTGGTACTCCAGCTGCATGATGGTTGAGAGCAAAAGCCTGCAGAGGGTTGTCATGACAGCTCAGTGGATTATCGGCTTCTCCCTCCCTCCCCTCAGTGACATTTATTTGAGTCTTGACATGCCGGCCTCCAGGATCTGCCGGCCCCCCGAATATATTTAGAATATTGATTGTTGTGACCAACTGTACTGATTTTATGGGGACATACCACAAATGAACTTACAGTGGTGAAGATTTTTTAAATCAATGTGGCTCACCTCTTTGGTTCTCCAGAGTTGGAGTTTAAGGAGTTTGATGGGCGCTGTGGTTGGTTCCGGGGAGCAGCTGTGGCTCCAGGAGGAGGGCTGCCAAAAATGAAGCCGCTCAGGAACCTCCACACTGCCAGCAGAGGGTAGAGGATGGTGCCCAGAAAAGCCCAGATGCCACCAGTGCTAGAAGACTGAACCACGGTGTTAGCAGGCCTTCCTGACTGCTGTGGGACCAACAAAAAATATTGTGGATTTCATGTATATGTATATATAAAAAGACAGCGATTTGTTCGATACCAACCCATCCTTAATTTGTTTTATATTACACTGTTATACTGTAGGTTACTCTCAGTAACTAGCAAGCAAAGCAAAAAGTAAAGTGGCTCACCGGCAGCAGGACAATGGAGGCACTGGGTGCAAGCTCAAGCTCTAACAAAGTTTTCTCCAGATCTTCAGCTGTAAACTCGCGCCTCGGGAACATGGTGGCCAGAGAGAAGTGGCCGAACCTGTTGCCCACCTCCTATGGGATTCAGTCAAGTTATTCAGGGGATTGTCCACGAGACCATCAGCATAAAACACAAATTTGAGATTATATTATACATGTATGCAACCTGTCTTGATCTATTCCAGTGCACCCAATTCAAGTTTCTGTAGCGTGATACAACTTGGAGTCCAATGTAGGTCCATCGCAGGTTACCTTTCCAGTATTTTTACTGGTACCCATTTATACTGCTGGGTGGACAGAGGCACACCTATGGTTAAGACCTTGCCCAGGGCTCTTAGCACAATAGGAGTCTAACAGGGATGCGAACCCCCAACATCTCGATGATTAATTATGTTAAAAGTTCTGTGCAGATGAAATATCTCCCGGAGGTGAAGCTGTATACAAGGAAGGCACCATTAGATTCTGAAGATGATCCAGATCAAATTCTGGATTCAAGAATTAAAGATTCTCTAACAATGTGAGCATGTGGTGAAACAGCAGGGGTGATGTTTATTGTGTTACTTGCAAAAATTTATTGCGGAGATTAATGTAATTTCTACTAGAGGTGGGATTTCAGACAAGAAAGACTCCATTGGGGTTTTCATTCTATTGTATTGAATCCAAAATTTTATACAATTGAATGAAAACCCCAATGGAGTCTTTCTTGTCCGAAATCCCACCTCTAGTAGAAATTACATTAATCTCCGCAATACATTTTTGCAAGTAACAGAATGGCTGGAAATTCACACAGACATTGAAGGACAAATAAGGAGAGGGCAACTGGCATATCAATTCACCAGACTGCTGCACCGGTAAATATTCACCACGGCCAACTGACTGCCTACCTGCATTACCTGTGTTTCCCTCTCTGGGAATATCCAAGAACATCAAATGGGGATCATTCCACAAGTGTCCATCGATAATCTCATTCTATCTATGTGAAGCCGATACACTACACGACAGAATGTACATGGTGTTTACACTGACCTGAGCTGCAAACTGCCTGGCCTCCTGCAGCTTTGTCTCCGAAGGAAACTGATTGGTCAGGGAGGAGCCGTCAGGCAGGCGGAACTGTATCCTGGCAATCGCACTGTGAGGAAAGAAATAAAGACTTCAATCACATGATACAGGACATACTGCTGCTCGAACACCTGCGTCTATACAAGTCAGCACTGAATTAACTGAGAAATTATACAAAAAGGGTAGACAAATACAGACAACCAAATTTAGCACAACAGAAACCACCAGATTGATTCCAAGCCAGCAGGTCTAAACAAGATGCATGCAAACAAGTCTCACCAAAATATATATATATATATATATATATACACACACACACACAAAAGAAAAATATTTCTGATGCAAATGCATTTTCTTTGTATATTTTCATTTTCAAATACAGAATGATGTAATAGACGCTCGTTTTATCAGTACTGGACCTTCTCTCTCTCTGCACAGCCTCTTTCTTTATCTCCTGCTCGGCTTGTCTGGCTTGTAACGCCGCCGCTCTGGCTGCATCGGCCTCTTCCTGGGTTTTAGCGTAACGGGCTGCCCGCTCCGCACGGTCCTGTAAAATCACAACAGTACAGTGCATACTTAGTGTGTGTGTTTTTTTAACAACACTCTGTATGAGGATTTTTACATGGTTGAATATAACCAAGTAAGAGATACTGTACATACAATGAACCGGTCACTAGTTCAAAAGAAACACTGAAGGGGAAACCAAGAACATCAGGCAAAAGGGTCTTGAATCACCCCGTAGGAGTTTATTTCATGATAATGACCAACTTGCTGTACATTATCGTGCTTATTACATGCCTACGTAATAAAGAAAATCACTAATTTTAAACTGATTTTATTAATTTTAAAATTATTTCACTGCTTTGTCTAATGACAAGCCACGTCGCAATGTCCCGTTATACAGAAACAACCCACCGCTTAATGATGTAACTGACAAATCAGTACTAAGTATTCAAATGAGCCGTGTAACAAACAATCAATCAATCAATAAATATTACCCCCAAAAGGATAACAATTTTAATTCCCAGCAAAACAGACAGACCTTGACAAGAGCCTTTCTGTGTGCATACTGCCGCCATGCTTGCATGGGTTTCCTCTGGGTATGCTGGTTTTCCTCCCACAGTCCAAATACATATTCTCAAACAATCTTTCCCTAACAGTGAATTGCACTATCATATTGGTCTCCAAAACATTGGATCTCTTTTGTTAAATGAGGTTTGAACACAGTTTACCCTGTAAAACTGTTCAGTGGTTTGTATAAACAATTTATTGATATTGTAAGCAATTTAACTGCATGCATGACTTCCTAATTTGCCCTGGTGTTTAATGTATTAACAGAAATGACTATTGCTCAGTGAGGTGTGAAAAGCCGAAGTCTGAGACCTGAGCGATCTGCTGTTTGACTCTCTCTCTGGCCGCCTTCTCCTCAGCCTTCTCTCTGTTTCTCTCCTCGAGCATGCGCTTCGTTTTCTCCTCCTCCTGTTTCCTCTTGAAGTCCAGCATGTCCTTGCCCAGCTTCCGCCTCTCCATCTCCTTCTTTATCTCATTCTGGTTGTGAGAAGAGACTCTGCATTAAACGGGCTCGATCTTGTGTAACTCCAATCATAACAATATATAGATAATCTGCACAGGGTGATGTGAAACTGGTATAAATCAAGAGACTTGCCTCTTCTTCTCCCTTCCGTTTCTGATCTCGCCTTTCTTCCAATTTCTTTGTTAACCTAAAAAAGGAAACACATGAAATTGACCTAACTGATAAAGATGATGGCTGTTAGGGCTGGGGTTAGTGTCCTGGGCTCGGACGTTTCTGTGTGGTTTGCATGTTCACCTCGTGCTTGCATGGGTTTCTTCTGGGTACTCTAGTTTCCTCCCAAAGTCCAAAGGCAAGCATATTAATCTAACTGGTTGTCCCAAATTGACCCTAGGTGTGACTGTGAATGGTTGTGTGTGTTGGCAAGCTGTTTGCGGTGTACCCCACGTTCACCCAGTGTCAGCTGAGATACGCTTCAGTACTCACGCAACCCTAATAAGATTAAATGGTTCAGCAAATGAGTGAGTGTGTTCTGACTTGATGAAAAATGGTATCGCATTACTTTCCAGACAGTTGGACAATAAAATTTGTTTAGTAAGTGCTACACAGAAAGGGCTCGATTGGATTGGTTCACTATCTCAGGATAAGGAACAGTGTTATTCATTACATACATTGATTCATACACTGATCCCGAAACCAACAAAATGTTGTCGCCAAAAATTCGAAGAAAGCTACCTAATATGGCTGTCTTCTTTTTCGACGTAAAAAAATAAATAAAACCCACCTTTTTCCAAAAGGAGTTTCACTGGATTTCATAATGGAACTGTGCATGACCATTATCACGCTTTAAAACCGGAAAAATAACCAGTGAAAATCTGGTTTTAGTTTGCTTTCCTGTGCAGCATATACACTAGAACAATTATTTACCTCAGGCACATTATGACAAAAGAACATGACAGTACACTACATGTAAACAGAAACCAAGGAGCCCCGGGGATTTGGGGGGTGGGGTCATGCACTCTTGTACACTGACAGACAAGAGGCTCTTCACTGATTTAGTCATGGGATAAGAACTACAGCTACCTGTTCATTTCTGAAGGTGATATTTCAGGCTAAACTGTAAATGCTAGTGATATTCCTTTGGCTGATGATATTAACATTAATATCGTGGTGACATCATAATTCTGCTTCCATTTCGGAAATCAAAAACCAGCCTGCATGGAACTGTCCACAAGAACAGGTCTGACAAGTTTCATGTGATTCTGATTGCTAAAAAACGGAGGAGTAGGACTGTCAACAACACCACCACGACCACCACCAACAACAAGGTGACAAAGAATTTGACACCAAATACCTCTAGTGTAAAAATAAATAAGTGGCCCGAAACCAAAATTATACAACATATCGAGTTCACTTCCTGCAACTCGGGATCGAAAGCAGCAGATGAGAAAACAGCAACAGCTTTTCATACAGGAACCCTGCTGCCTGTAATATTTCAGTTATGAAAATATCATTATTATGATCATTGTAATATTAATAATAATCACAATGCTTTGTATAGAACCCAAAGTCCTACATCGTGTTATAAGTTCAAGCTTCGTTATACTGCACTATAAATAGGCATCTAACAACACACTTAACAGAATGAAGTGCTCGAACAGGTTCTGTGATTAATCAGATCTGCTGATATGTCAAAGCGTTTACCTCTCAACCTTGGCATCCAAGGGCTCCTCAGCCTGAGACGCCGGTGATGTGTCATCTGATGACTGGCTTCTATCATCACTTGCAGCCCCTGCTTCTTCCATGGGCATGGATAGAGATTCTGCAAAGACAATAATACCAGTTTGGTTCAAGAATATTTTCCTTAATGCTTCCGACAGGCAGCTTTGCCTTGAATCAATCGAAACCTTGACATGAAAACGAAGAATCTTTGCATGACTCCAACACGCCTCAATCCCTTACTGTGATATTTTAAAATAAATTTAAATATGAAGAGATAAGTAAAGCAAGTACACTCTGAATAAGTGCAGTCAGTCCCAGTGTCTCACCTTTAGATGCAGCGGTGGCGGCAGTAGCTGAGGCATTTCCTGTTGTGATATCGGAGTTTACAGAATGGCTTTCAGAAGTAGAGATTACAGTCTGGGTCACTGTCTCCGAGTTTGGCTGAGCCGAAGTACCTGTCTGTTGAGTGTGTACCTATAAAAGCATGGTCACAATTCAATTTGAGTCACGATTCAGTTTTCTCAACAACATAGTTTTTTTTTTAAATACAAAAAAAACAGCTTTACAAAAGAAAAAAAAATAATTAACCAAAAAATGCAACATATTACATAACATTTCTTAAATCAACTTAAATATTGCTTTTCTTAAATTAAAAATATATACATTCCTGTAACTTTCCTCATCATTCTTAATAAATAATAATTAGTTACAAACATTTATAAAGGCTGAAGTCAAATACAGCATAATATCATAAATGTTATTTTTATGAAAAATGGCAGAAGGCTAAAAATACATTCTGTGAAGGCTCTTAAGCTCTAATTTCTTTGTACATTCGTTCCTATTTTCACAGCATTAGAATTGTTATTTCCACATACAGTGACATCATCTACATTCCCCATGCTGTACATTATTGCTGGCTAAACAACACACACTACGACAAATTACGAGATTGATCATGGTTCTTTTTTCCTCCTCTTAATTTGGATCTTTATAAAAAACTTTTTTCCGAAAATGTACAGGGTGTTATCACTTCGATTCGACAGTCCTATAAACAACAAAGTACATCCAAGTGTTCTATTCATTTCAGCTCCACGAGTTGAAATAGGTCCTGAAGAAGCCGCACTCTCTTGATAGCATGTCGGATAGCCGGCTAGCTTACTCACACTTGTGTTCATTCCAGTCAAAGGTGCTTCCAGTAAAATTGGCTTTTTTCCTGTATAAAGATATTCATCTGATGATAGTAATAATAATTATTATTGCTATTTTACTCTCATGAGTGTTGAAATCCCAAGAACAGGATGTGAATTTATAAGTTAATATAAGGCAAGTTAATGGCAATAATAACATTACTCAGATATTAAACTAACAATTCAAATACATTCATTCATTCATTCATTTTCTAAACCGCTTAATCCTAATTAGGGTCGCAGGGGAGGCTGGCGCCCATCTCAGCCGACTCTGAGAGAGGGCAGAGTACACCCTGGACAGCTCGCCAGGCATTGCAGGGCAGAAACACGCTGACGGCTATGCAGCTACTCGTGACGAAAATCATCATGGTTCTTTTACATGCCTCTCACCATAGACAGTGAGAGACATGGCCAGCATTTGATAACCCAGTTAGCTGCACTGCGGGAACAGCAGTGAGAACCCGTTGATAGTGGGGCTTGAACCCCTGACCTTGGGATCAGTAATCCAGCACCCTACCACCAGGCCACCACTGCCCACAATTGAAATATAAACAAGCAAACTTCTGAATAAAATAAAACTAGGCACATCCACACATAACACCTCGGCTCATTTACATGAATGAATGGTATAACCCACCTTTACTAATATGCAAATTACTTACTTCCGTAATACATTACCGTCAGATACACATGAAACGTGTGTGATTTTTCGCAGTACAATGTCGTCGTCCCCCTGTGCGGATTTATTGCTTGTTATTTTCCCCCCCTTTACGCAGAAGCTTGTCATAATAAAAGGGCACTTTAATGTGCAAAGACGTATACAATGTATGCAAGCATTTATTAAGTTTGGGTATATAATGAATGTTTAAGTATATTTTGGTGATATCACTGACACCATCATTGGAAGCAGGAAGTAGAATTTTGTATGACAGAGCAGAGTGATATCATAACAAATATCAGCCCTCTTAGAGCACCCCGTGACCAATCAGATTAGAGGTCTGGAGCTCCGTGGAGTAAAAATTAAAATGGATGCATGTGTCTGTGCTGCATATAAATTCAAAAGAGATCCACCTTTATCTAATGTTTACGGTGTGTGTTTCTGTACCTGCTTGACCTTTCTGATCCTGTTTGTCAGTTCCTCTGCAGAGACGCCACCAGCGATGATCTCCAGAGGTATACCATTGTCACCAATGAAGAAGCTGGATGGAATACACACCACGGGATCTACCAGGAACTCACGTTAAGGGAGGAACAATAACAAGCCTTGGCTTTCATTCATTCCAGCAGGATCTGTCAACAACCTGGACTGAATTTAATCCAAACTACAACAGTAACTGGAAGGCGGTCAAGAAAGGATACAGATCTGTGAAAACTGGACGCACGTCTCACTGTGAAAGACAGAGCAACTTTATTTCATATCACATAAAAACAGCCTGGAACTAAACACATCTATCAGTAATCTCAGTTATCTTGCTGCTGTCTTTAAATCGCTGATATTATCTTAGAGCACCGAGCATCTGCTCAAGAGCTGTTTGAAAGTCATCACCTTTTAGCGTCCACTTTAATTGCGACGAAGCAGTTGTTGGTAAGCTCAGCTACTCCCTCATCCTCCCAGCTGGACAGCATCTGCGTGGACTGTTCATCATCTCCTAGTGGTGAAGAGACAACAATCGTTTCATTTATTTATTTCACTGTCACAGTGCCGCTTCACAGAAGTCTGGATATAGATCAGCCTGAAACAAGCAAGTCAGTGGTGATGGCGGTGAAGATAAAAACTCCTTTAGGCGACACAAAGAACTCCAGCCTGAAAAGGGAACCTGTCCTCCCACAGGGTGACAGACTGTGTATCATCACTCACTTTAGCACAGCTATAGATGATAGAGTCAAGCGGTGCTAAAGAATTATGTTGAAAGAGTGAAGAGTATGTACATTTCTAAACAAAATCAATTCTCGTTCCATTACAGGTTTAACTTTTGATCTACATCATCATTTACACTGATGGCATTAGGCAGATGCCATTATCCAGAGTGACTCACAGTCAACATTTTTTAATACAACCAAGCCACTGAGGGTTAAAAGCTTTGCTCAAGGGCCCAACAGTGGCAGCTTGGTGGTAGTGGGGCTTGAACCCCCAACCTCTGAATCCTTAACCCAAAGCCTTAACCTCGGAATCAAAGTTATCCACTGTTCAGTGAGCGAGTGTGAACGGCACAGCCTTTGGAATATCCCCGTAGGAAGCATCTTTAACTGCAGTGCCAACAGGCAAAGGATCATGAGCACCAGTACAGCTTCAGCAATGGGTCCCATAGCATCCCCCTACAGAATACTACACATTATATATAATGTAATACACTCACTCTTGCGGGGAGACTGGAGCCCATCCCAGCCAACACTGGGCAAAGTACGGGAATGGTCCTGGGCAGCTCGTCAGACCATTGCAGGGCCGGCACACACAACCATTCACACTCACACTCACTCCTAGGGGCAATCTGGAACAGCCAATCAGCCTAATGTGCATGTCTTTGGACTGTGGAAGAAAAATGGCGTACCCGGAGGAAGCTGCTTATGCTGCATTACACCACCCATAATGCAATATATCTATAGACAGATATATTTATGGATGGATGGAGTTAACGCCGTTGATTGTCTCATTACGGTGGTACCTGCCATGGAGTGGGATGCATTAGGCAGAAAGTGAGTTCTGGAAAAAAAACGAGCATGCGTAAGGATCTGAGTGACTTCAGACAGGTCTTTTTTTGGGGGGGGGCTGGTAGGGTTAGGGTTGAGCAAGACCTCTACGGGATCAGTTCTTACCCGGCTTTTCATCCAATCCCAAAATGCATTGCATTAAACACTGATGCATGCTGCAAATGTGTGCATACATGATGCCATGCGATGGACTATCTTCCTTTTGGGGGATGTGTGCAAGATCCCAGATCCACTGCAACTCTGACCAAGATGGATGAGTGAAAATTTGCCAGTCTAGCCATGAATGTCCAGAGACTTCCGGCTGGACATTTGCACGACTTGCAGGATGTAAACATGATTTTTGCTGCATTCCTGCTACACTGGCACCAGAAGAAACTGGGTGTTTGGTGTACAGCCCATGATACTAAAACAGAATAATCAATCCAGCGTGCTGTCAGTCGTTTATTAGGAACCAAAGTCCTGGAAAACCTGGATGACTCCAGGCAGCAGCGGATTAGCCGCTAGTCAAACATGTCTGTACTTTAATGTAGCATTAGTGCGCCTCTACAGGACATGGAGATTTCATGCTAGCCGCGTTGTTAGGGTTAAACACCGTCATTACACATTTTCCAGCTGAAACGTCACATCACTGTTACCCCTCCTCAGGCCAGCTGGATCAGATCCACTCGCTTAGCCGACGCTTTATTTACCTTCCCTAGTTAGCTAGGCCTGTCCCCCGCAGCCGCTAGCGTTAGCCGTTAGCAGTGTTTTGTGCTACTTGTGTTGGATTTACCTGCAATGACGACGACAAAAACAGAGCTGTGCTGCTTGGAGGTGGCAATGGCTGCCGGAATGGAGCCCTCAAACCAACGCATCGTGTCCTGTATTAGCCGCTTCGGACTCTTTCTGCCTCACTCGGTTTGCATCTATGCTGTCAGATCAAGCTAGAAACCTGTAGTCTCATCACGGAAGTGACGTCACTCAAAGCAACAAGGGAAATGTAGTCTTTTTTTGTGACGTTGCAGCTGTAGCTACTGTGAGTATACTAATAATAAGACATATTATAATAATATATTAACAATATATATATTAACATATAATATATATAACACAATAATAATAATAGAACAATTAAATGTTAGAGTTTAGTGTAAACAATATGAAAAGGAGAAAAAAAATTACAAAGTCAAATAGAGGATATAGGGTGGAGATCATTGGTGCGAATGCTGAAAGCATTCAAATTTATGTTCTTCTACAAAAAAACTTTATTATTATTAATATTATTGTTATTATTATTATTATTATTGTTGTTGTTGTTATTGTTATTATTATTATTATCATTATTATTGTTATTGTTGTTATTATTATTATTATTGCTATTGTTATTATTATTGTTATTATTATTATTATTATTATTGCTATTGTTATTATTATTATTATTATTATTATTATTATTATTATTATTATTATTCCGCCCACTTTTTTGTTACATAATTTCTTCCACATTTTTCATCATAGAAACACCATTCGAACATCAAAACGTTCAGCTCAATTAGGACATTGGAGCTATTACTTTGCTCATCCTAACATTCAAACTTTCCGAAATATTCAACGTTTTTCAGGAATTTTTTCCCATTGAAATGCATGGACGGAATCTTCAAAATGTCCACATTTTTACACTTTTTCACACATTTTCAACTCTTCATCATTCATTCATACTTTCAGCTATTAAGACCATTCAGACATCAAAATGATCCACATCTTTCAGGAATTCAGATCCCATTCAAACCTTTTAAAATATTTAACTTTGTTTGAGGTTAAGTTTTGGCAAAATGCTCAAAACTAGAGTGTGTGACATCATCAGGTAGAGCGTAGAGGAGCTGTGAAAATCTTGTGACAAGTCTCTCTTCAACTCGCTCTCATTCTCATAAGGTTTCGTCTACGTGGATCATTTTTACACCATTTTACAGGGAAACTTGTGCTGATCGCAAACATGTGTCTAGTTAAACAAACGGACTAACCAAACTGGCTGCAGATGCCTCATAGCGAGAGGAGCACCGACCAACTGCCCCATCTACTCCCATTATAAATCTGACCTGGACAGTTGGAGGAAAGGATAGA
>JAOUQZ010000047.1:6664738-6693612 GCA_028564935.1 Neosilurus hyrtlii
TATATATATATATAGAATGCAAATGTAAATAGAATGTGATTATTTTATTGCAGTGCGACTTTACTAGTAAAATTAAATGTAATCTGTGAAGATTCTTTTATAAAACCTGGATGGTCTCTCATGGACCCAAGTGCCTTTACTAAATGTATCCAGTCTTTGTATATTGTTGTCATCATGTGTGTCAGTGTGTTTTTCTTTTTGTATTTTTTATAAAACCTTCAATAAACATATTGTTGAAAAAAAAAATCTCAATAAATTGCTGAAAGTCAACTCAAGTTTCAGTCACTTTACCTGCTTTTAGCCTTAAAAGCATTCTCTATTTAAAAAAATAAATAAACAAACAAACAAATAAATACATAAATAAATAAATAGGTCAGTGAGTAAGTAAGTAAGTAAATAAATAGATAGATTGATTGATTGATTAATTAATTAATTAACTGACTGATTATATATAAATAAATAAATGAACGAATGAATGAATGAATGAATGAATGAATGAATGAATGAATGAATGAATAAATAAATAAATAAATAAATAAAAACCTTGTGCATCATTTAGGTTTTCAAAAGTTCTGATGAGAAACCAGGAAAACGCAATCGCAGTTAAAAAAAAAAACAATAAACAACAACAAAACAACTATTTATTATGGGAAAACTACTAGGGTCATGTGAGCCTGAAGTCCATCTCAGCCAACACTGGCCAAAGGCAGGGGACACCCTGAACAGCTTGTCAGACCAACGTAAGGCCAACACACACACACACACACACACACACACACACACACACACAAAACAATTCACACTCACCTCAGCATCCTCCTCCTCCTCTACTTGCATGTTCTTCCTCCTTCTCCATAGCCACTACAACCTCGTCCTCTTCTCACTCTCTTCATCTTCCTCCTCCACTTCCTCTCCTGCACCTCAGTGTCCTCCTCCTCCTCTAGCTGCATATTCCTCCTCCTTCTCCATAGCCACTACAACCTCCTCCTCTTCTCACTCTCTACATCTTCCTCCTCTCCTGCACCTCATCATCCTCCTACTCCTCCTCTACCCGCATGTTCCTCCTCCTTCAGCTTCTTTTTTTCTCTCTGACTACTTCCTCCTCCTCTTCTCACAGTCTTCCTCTACCTCACCTTCAAGTCCTTTCTTCTCTTTTATATTTTCTATATATATTCTCTTCGCCATCCCTTTGACTAACTTGTATATTGTATATATTTGAATGCACAAAGCCAACATGATGAAAATGAAAGAGGGATCCGTGACATATTGGTGTTCACTCAAGTGTAAAATCACAGTGGAACCAAATTCATTCCTTCATATCCCATTTCACATAACGCAGGGTATCTAATATATGACCCATCTAATAAAGGTTGTAATCCGGCCCACCAAATGAATTTAAAATTAGCATACCTAATAAAAATTGACGTAAATGAAGTGGAAGAGAAATCTTTGCTCAGACTACCTACTTTCCTGCTGCCTTTTATTTCACTCTAACACGATAACATAAATTCATTCATTCATTCATTCATTTATTTGCCCAAAGACTCAATCCTATTAGGGTCATGGGGAGGCTGGAGCCTGTCCCAACCAACTCTGGGCAAAGGTGGGGTACACCATAACCAGGGCCAGCACACTACCATGCACACTCCATCCTAGGGGCAATCTGGAACAGCCTAATCTTTGGACTGTGGGAGGAAACCGGAGTACCCGGAGGAAACCCACACAAGCATAAGGAGAACATGCAAACATCACACCGAAATGTCCTCTCCAAGCCTGGGACAGGAACCCAGGACCTTCTTGCTGTGAGATGGACATGCTAATCACTACTCCACCCTGCCCCTCCCCTCACTTTTCATTGTATCCTCAGAAGAAAAAACTCCAGGGCCAGAAGCTTGATCTAGATTTTTAATTTGTCCTGTAGTGGGTGGTTCACGGGGTGTAGTGATTAGCACATTTGCCTCATAGCCTTACACCTTTGGCTAACTGCATATTTGGCTTATTGGCTGTTCCAGATTGCCCCTAGGTGTGAGTGTTTGTGGTTGCGTGAGTGTTGGTCCTGCAATGGACTGGCGAGCTGTTCAGGGTGTGTCCCAGCTTCCCAGTGTCGTAGTGACCCTAGTAGGTTCAAGAGTTGTTCAGAGGCGGCAAACGCAGAGATTATGATATGATTTAATAACACGCCCCTTTAAGTACCTAATAAATTACATAACTACAAGTTTGTAGGTCTTTTCCAAACACAAGTTATTGTTATTGTATTGGTTATTGCTTTATTGTAGAGCATGGGGGCGGCATGGTGGCGCAGTGTTTAGCACGTGCGTCTCACAGCTCTGGGTTCGAGACCTGGGCTCGAGCATTTCTATTTGGGGTTTGCATGTTCTCCCTGTGCTCGTGTGGGTTTCCTCCGGGTACTCCAGTTTCCATCAACAGTCCAAAGACATGCACAGTCGGTTCCAGTTGGCGGTTCCAAATCACCCCTAGATGTGAGTGTGTGTGTGTGAATGGTTGTATGTGTGTTGGCCCTGCAATGGCCTGGCAAGCTGTTTAGGGTGTACCCCGCCCTCGCCCAGAGTCGGCTGAGATAGGCTCCAGCCTCCTCACGACCCTAAATAGGATGAAGCGAATTTTAAAATGAATGAATCTTGTTATTGTAGAGCATGGGGGTGGCATGGTGGCGTTGTGGTTAGCACATCCGCTACTCAGCACTGGGTTAGAGTCCTGGGGCTTGATGTTTAGTTTGCATGTGCCTGTGAGGGTTTTCTCCGGGTACTCCAGTTTCCTCCCAATCCCCTCACATTAGGATAATTGGTGGTTCCAAATTGCCCCTAGATGTGAGTGTGTGTGTGTGTGTGTGTGTGTGTATGTGTGTGTGAATGGTTGTATGTGTGTTGACCCTGCAATGGCCTGGCAAGCTGTTTAGGGTGTACCCCGCCCTCATCCAGAGTCAGCTGAGATAGGCTTCGGCCTCCTGGAGACCCTAAATAGGATGCAGCGAATCGGAAAATGAATGAATCCTGTTATTGTATTGGTTATTGCTTTATTGTAGAGCATGGGGGTGGCATGGTGGCGTTGTGGTTAGCACACCTGCCCCACATCCTGGGTCCGAGTCCCGGGGCTGGAGCATTCCTCTGTTCAGTTTGCACGTACCTGTGTGGGTTTTCTCCGGGTACTCCAGTTTCCTCCCAATCCCCTCACATTAGGCTAATTGGCTGTTGCCCCTCCCTTTTGGGAGTGTGAGTGTGAAGAGGTTTGTGTTGGCCCTGCGGTGGTCTGGCATGGTGTTCAGGGTGTACCCAGAGTTGGTTGAGATGGGCTTAGGTAGGATTAAATGAGTGAGTGTATACACTGTGGTGTGTAAGTATTACACAGAATAGTCTCTCTCTCTCTCCCTCGCGCGCGCGCCCTTTACTTCTCTGACTACATTTCCCATAATGCACGTGGAGAAAAGTGCAGGGAAGATAAACATGGCGGCCGACAGTGATGTGAGTGCCTCCTCTTCAGCAGAACGTATTTCTTAAAACGACCCCGTCTTCCGGCTGTGTCATGTTCCGCCAGGTTAACCGTGTTTGTTGTTTTGTTTTTGTAGCCCGAGTCTGAGGTGTTTGAGATCACGGACTTCACCACGGCGTCGGAGTGGGAAAGGTAAACACCGCCTAGCACCGCCTTCCCGTGAACCGGAGTGAACCGGAGTGAACTGGCGTTATCTAACTGACTCGGTCGGTGTCGAAAACACATTTCTGGAATTAGGATTAAATGAGCTCTGAGACGGTGTGCGGTTTTTATGTAATTTTTTGAACGTTTTGACGAAAGTGCGAATCTGAAACTCAAAGTGGATGCCTTCATGACGTGTGCACAACATCCGGGTATTTTCACCCATGTGTATCACATGACACTTATCCTGTGTGTCATGTGATTCATATATTCCAGGCACTTGAACATTATTTTTTTTTTTTACATGTAATGCATTTGGTAGATGCTCTCATCCAGAGTGATTTATCTTTTTACTCCATACAGCTGAGGGCCTTCCTCAGGGGCCCGAGCTTGGTAGCTTGATGGTTCTGGGGCTTGAACCCCTGATCTTCTGGTCAGTATCTTGGAACCTTAACCACCGCCAGTAATAACGTAAAGTCGCGTTTGCTGATGTTTTATGATTGCTGATCCGAAGGTCGGGGGTTCAAGCCCCACTATCACCGAGCTGTTCTCCCCCAGGGCAGCTAACTGGGGTATCAAAGGCCGACCATGTCTCTCACTGTCTGTGGTGAGAGGCATGTAAAACAACCATTGCTGTCATTCGAAAAGAGGAGGCCATTGGGCTGGAGTCAGCGTGTTTCTCCTGTGATGGCCTGGCGAGGTGTTCAGGGTGTACTCTGCCCTCGCCCAGAGTCGGCTGAGATGGGCACCAGCCTCCCTGTTACCCTAATTAGGATTAAGTGGTTCAGAAAATGAATGATGATGATGATGATGATATTAAGAAACAGCTTGAAAAATATTCATAAAAATGTTTCCTCCTTGGTTACTAATGTCCCTAATGGTGGAATCGCGCCAGCCGCTGCTCAGCCATTATAAACAACTCGCAGTCGTTTTGCTGATCTTAAACTTGACCTAAAATTTTCTTTTCATAAACTTTTTTAATGTGAGGTCCCAAGTTTATTCATCCCTTTTTTTAACCACTTAATCCTAATTAGGGTTGCGGGGCGGCTGGCGCCTAGGTGAGCTGACTCTGGGTGAGGGCAGAGTAAACCCCGGACAGCTCGCTAGGCCATTGCAGGGCAGAAACACGCTGACGGCTATGCAGCTACTCTTGATGAAAGTCAGCAATGGTTCTTTTACATGCCTCTCATCACAGACAGTGAGAGACATGGCCGGCATTTGATAACCCAGTTAGCTGCACTGGGGGAGGTTCCAAGTTGCTGCCCTAAAAAATTCGGTGATGTCAAGCCACTCTTGAGATGGAGGCATGTGCCCCAAAAAAATAAGAAATAAAATTATGAAAGTACAAACTGACAGAAGTGAAAACAATACCATTGACACTATCACGGCTGGTAAAAATGGGATGTGTATGAAGGAAAAATCAGACTTTATAGGTTCTGTTTTCAGAGTCTTTGTTATAATATATGAAAATGCTGTATTTCCAGAGAGATTAAGAGAAGAATTGATGTTGCTTAAGTGTGGATTTCCAAATGTCTGTGTAGTCAGTTTTATCACAGCTGGCTACCTAAAGTCATTTTTAAGAAAATTTATAGGGAAAATATGTCAGATTTATAATGTGCTCTTAAACCTCAGATTTGTTCAGCGCTGTGTTCTTAGAGAGGGGAGTCCCATTGTCTTCATAAATAGAAAGCATGTGCCAGTTGCTCTTAATTAGCATAGGTGAATGCCCTCCCTCGAACCCAGGGGAATGTGCGCACACAAATATTCATGTTGACTGAAACCGTAGTAAAGTTTCAAATCCAACAGGGGGATAATTTTACTTCCTCTGAAATAAAAGAGCTGCTGCAGGATGTAAATTACAGATGAGATTTGAGGTGTTTGACCTGAAATCCAGGCCTTGCAGAAGAAATCAGGTGATATTATTCACACCTGGTCTCTGAGCTTCCTCTGAAATGTCTCTGTGGCCAAAAAAAGCCCAGGGCAGTCAGTACCTGAACATCTGGTGGTACGTGGATGAAGTATCGGGCATAGGCCTGCAGTCCTGGTTCAAGTTGCAGCATGTTGTCGGCATGCCCACCACCGGAAAACCACCGGTTATCCTGTGTCATTTTCAGCTACAGGGAAAGAAAAGTTACTGTTTTTTCTTTCTACGTCAGGTTTAATGTACTTCACGTATTCGACGAACAGGGTGACATAAGTTAGTGAACAGTTTAAATTTGAGTAAGAGGAAAATGAATGAACATTTCAAATGACAATGAAACCATTATGTGGCGGGTATCTCAAGGTACATGTCACATCCGCAAAAGTTACTAATACGTTATGGGAAAGTAAAAGAATTCTAGGGTATTCATGTCCCCCACCATGACGGCCATGATTTCTGGGGACGGAATTTGAAAAAAGTCTCACTTTTCTTTTATGGAGTGTTCTAGTGGAGTAAAGTTATCTTCATTATTTCTCATAAACGTGTTCCTCAGTATGTTAGGCAGAAAATATACAGGGAACACAGTTTCAATCTGCACCCATTTAAAGTGCACCGGTATTGGTCATCATTACAGCATTATTTGTGTGTATGTAAGAGCTTTTATGTGATACAGATACTTATTTTAACATAAATGACTGTAAAAAGCACAAAACTGGGTAATTTGATCCTGTGGATTACTAGCAGTGTGCTGAACTGCAGGGGTTAGCAGGTTTTCTCCATAAGTGACGTCAATGCATTGGGCGGGATTGACGTCTCTTGTCGAGACAGTGAGACGTCACATTCTAGTGACTCTGAGGACGAGAACGATGCCAGCGATGAGCGTGACGGTAAATCCAAAATGGCTTATGCAGCTAATGTTTTACCGACTAGTCTTTCCTGTCATCATTTGGTTTAGGAACAAAAATAAATGTCTTCCTTGATTTCTGAGCTTGTTGTTTGTGCAGCTCAGCACTGGCTGATAATGTGTTATGATGCACGGGTCAGTGATGTAGCTCAGACAGTACAACAAATTCGCATCACTGGAACAGCCAAACAGAAGGTCAACATGTCTCTGAGCATATCTACACTAGTAACACTCGCGCTCACCTTAAAATCAGGCATGGATTGATGTTGCCGGAAGGAACTGCTGATGTTCTACATGATCGTTTTAAATAGCCAGTAAGACTAATCCACCACAGCTACCGTTTTAGACAGAAATTGTGGAATCTGCCTTTTATGTATTGGAGGCATGCTTGATGATGAACAGCAAAAAAATAAAATAAAATAAAAAAATAACGAAACCCAAAAAATTGAGGCTCATACTCCACTACTCAGACGTGCACAAAATAAAAAACATGCAGTCTAACTCAGGTAAGCAGGCAGACTTGCAGGTAAATTAATGTTCGTTGAACAAATGCTAAAATTAAAAAATCAAGTGAAAGCTCAAATCAGCTAAAGGAAAGACTGAATAGCAAACCCAGGCTTGGATATCTCTGCTTTTAGCCACTGCCTAAATCTCTATATATTTTTCCATGTGACTCCATCAGACACATAAATTGAAGGACATTCAGTTATATGTAACTTTAAAAAGTGATGACATCATCAGCTGTCCTGTGTTGCGCTCCTGTCCTGCGCGTCTTTTCCAGGTGCCTGTAATGTTGTATATTACTACCTAAGATTGTTTTTTGAAATGGTCCCTGAAATCACAGTTGGTGTTTCAGAGCGTTTTGTGCTTGTGTACTGTGTTACAGTCAATAATATAGTGATATATGTTTTTTAAAAAATCTAGAGCTAAAATAGTTGGGAGAGGAGCTTGTTTGAATTATTGGATTCTATAGTGTGGGGAGACTAGTGTTCTGATGAGTTCCCCTGTACTAGTATTGCGTTCGTCTGATTAACCAAGATTTGTTGGTTTGTGCAAATTATTAATTTTTTCATATGTATTTTTTTTCTTTGCTTTGCATCTTTTTACTTTCTTGTTGTTCCTCAGTTGTTTATTTATTTCAAAAGCCCCATCTGGATTGGAAGAATTTATCAGTCGACTCTGTAATAAGGGTTTTTCCAAACTTCACACCAGAGATAAAAACCGGGAGTAGAGTATGAGTTTTTATTTAAATAATCTGTAAAAAATAATAAAGAAAAAAATCCAAAAGGTGAGCAAGGGAGTGAGGGGAGTGAGTGGCGAGGGGCTGTGAAAAGGGGTGTGGATTACTGGGAAAGATCATCATGCATATCATAAAGACACTCCTACTTAAAGGTGTGGTCTGTGGTGGTGCTTGCCCACCTCTGGTTGTAGGGTGTGCACATATTTATCCTAAAAATATAGAAATTTTATGAGGTAGATTAGTCCCAAACAGACGGATCTACGGTACATCAACACTGCAGGATGATGTTAAGGTGTAATTCACAATATCTAATGTTAGTACATTCTAGTAATCCACACTGAGCAGCATTAGATAATAGATATTTAAGGAGCTGGTGGTGAAACAACTAATGATGTTTATGGAAAGTGATATTGCGCGTATGCGATTATTAAAGTAATGTTTTGTGCCTGCAGCTGCTGTCCTAATGATTCATTATTAATCATTCTGCTGGATCCCACTTTGGTGTAGGTGTAGTTGCTGTTTCACCACCCAGACCGAGTGTATGGGAGGGGGCCTTTTTTATATAATACATTTTTTATTTGGAAGGGTTTACTATCATAGGATGCTAAGTAGCAGCAGGTGAAACATCTTTTTCCCCCCAGTGTGAGGCATAGAAGATTACGTACATCAGCGTGCCCGGATGGTGAAGATAAACACAAACATGGCAGTGCTTGGAGAGAGTAACACCTGTAAAGTAAATCATCTCAGAATTCGATGTGCTTTTTGCCATGAGAAATTGTTCGAAAGAATTGATTCATCAGAACTGAATCGATTCACCAGTTTTAGATAATATAACTACATAAAGTAGTCAGAATCATTCATTAAGACTCAAAGCCAGTGGAAGTGCTGTGTGACGCGCAGTGCAGCAGGCAGTCTCTACGGCAAGATCTCTGATCGTAACTCATAGTGAACCGCTGAATCTCTGAGCAACCGAGGTATTCTTCATGAACCACTAACTCGCTGAATCACTCAGTAAATCGTTAATTCACTGAGTCGTTCACGAACCACTATCTCGCTGAATCCCTCAGTGAATCGTAACTCACTGAATTGTTCACGAACCACTATCGCGCTGAATCACTCAGTGATTCGTTAATTCAGTGAGTCGTTCACAAACCACTATCTCGCTGAATCACTCAGTAAATCGTTAATTCACTGAGTCGTTCATGAACCACTATCTCACTGAATCACTCAGTAAATCATTAATTCACTGAGTCATTCATGAACCATTATCTCACTGAATCCCTCAGTGAATCGTAACTCACTGAATTGTTCACGAACCACCATCGCGCTGAATCACTCAGTGATTCGTTAATTCAATGAGTCGTTCACAAACCACTATCTTGCTGAATCACTCACCTAATTGTTAACTCGCCGAGTCCTGCACGAACCACTATCTTGCTGAATCACTCAGTGCATTGTTAACTCGCTGAGTCATTCACGAACCACTAACTCGCTGAATCACTCAGTGAATCGTAACTTGCTGAGTTGTTCATGAACCACTATCTCGCTAAATCACACAGTGAATCATAACTGGCTGAGACATTCACGAACCACTATCTCGCTGAATCATTAATTCACTGAGTCGTTCATGAACCACTATCTCGCTGAATTACTCACTGCATTAGTAACTCGCTGAGTCGTTCACGAACCACTATCTCGCTGAATCACACAGTGAATCGTAACTCGCTGAGTTGTTTACGAACCACTATCTCGCTGAATCACTCACTGCATTGTTAACTTGCTGAGTCGTTCACGAACCACTATCTCGCTGAATCACTCAGTGAATCGTAACTCGCTGAGTTGTTCACGAACCACTATCTCGCTGAATCACACAGTGAATCGTAACTTGCTGAGTCGTTCACGAACCGCTATCTTGCTGAATCACACAGTGAATCGTAACTCGCGGAGTCGTTCACGAACCACTATCTCGCTGAATCACACAGTGAATCATAACTCGCTGAGACGTTCACAAACCACTATCTCGCTGAAACACTAAGTGAATCGTAACTCGCTGAGTTGTTCACGAACCACTATCTCGCTGAATCACACAGTGAATCGTAACTTGCTGAGTCATTCACGAACCGCTATCTTGCTGAATCACACAGTGAATCGTAACTCGCGGAGTCGTTCACGAACCGCTATCTTGCTGAATCACACAGTGAATCGTAACTCGCGGAGTCGTTCACGAACCGCTATCTCGCTGAATTACGCAGTGAATCGTAACTCGCGGAGTCGTTCACGAACCACTATCTCGCTGAACCACTCAGTGAATCGTAATTTGCAAACCGCCGAGTCATTTATGAGTTGATAACTCGCTAAATCACTCAGCAAAGATTTATATGCTAGTGGAAAATCTTTAAGTTTTGTAATTGGCAAACTAGATCATTCATAGATATAAAAAATGGATAAGAGAAATTGAATGTATCAGTTCAGTATGATGCTTCTTGATATAGTAAATAGCTCAGTGATTTAACTGTAGGTCTTGCGACCCGGTGATGCGGGTTTGAGCCTGGCAGCGTTTTTCTTTTTATTTTGGTGAATGAATTCTAAAATTAAAAAATGTAACATTCTAACACAATAAATATTATATTGTTTTAGCATTAACTGTTTGTTATTATGTGGTGAGTTATTTTTGTTGAAATATAATGAATAGTTAGAACCTGAAAAGTTTTGTGTTATAACCCGATCGATATTATATTGTTATAACGTGGTAGTATTGTATGTAAGAATAACATGAAAATATACTGTAACGTGACAAAGTGTAACGAGGGCTTGACTGACATTAGCTTTTCAGGGCTAATATCAATACAGATTATTAATAAGGCTGTTAACTATTTGGAACCAATATATATTTACAGTAAAAATGGAAAAAGCTGTTTTTTAAATTCTGACAATTTTTTCTGCCCTGCGTGCCGTCAGTTGACCTGGTTCTCTTCGTCTCAAAAATCCTTGAGACTTCACCGACTCACTTGCTTAAGTTGATTTAAACTGTATGAAACAATTAATGTGTACACCATACAGTGATTGGCTGGTGATCGCTGTGAGTGACAGGGAAGTGAGCGTATGCCATCCCTCCCGTGAGAGCCCGGCCAATTAGCTCCCATGGACTCCCGGTCACGGATGGCTATGGCATCAACCCGGATTCTAACTTGCTATCTCCGGGTTGATAGTCACACACCTCGTCGATGCGCCACTCCGGACCCCTGATACACTATTTTAGATATTTATGCTAAAAGGTTAAAGCTGTGTGGTGTTTTGCAAACTTCACTATGGAGGACTGTAATGTTTTAACTTGGCAAACAGCTGCTTTACCTTAAATCCCCAGCGCCAGCGTACGCTCCGCCGAAACTCTCATCAATCTCTTCTCCTCCTCGGGGCTTCACTCTGCACTTCCGTCGTGTAAGTGACAACAAGGCTTCAGTGTTGATTGGCTATTAATTGTGTGACATCTAGCCAGTCACAGATTGTTGTAGGCAGGACATTAAATAAAGCAGCAGCTTGAGAGCAATCCACCCAGAGGAAGAGCGGAGTGGAGCCACATTACCGTGCTTTGTAATTACTTATTCATATCGGCGATCGTTTAAATAAAACGCCGATACTGATCATCTGCACAATGCCTGATCTCGTCCCTCAGTAATTGGCCGGGCCGATAATTGTGGTTGACCCCTAGTTACAGTGGTAAACAGTTCATCTTATGAAGTGGTACTGATGATTTTTTTTACACTGTGGCACAGAAGCAACATTGTTTATACATGTGTATCGTCATGCAGTTTATTCAAACAGCCGATCATGTGACAGTGTGTAAAAATAATGACGCCACGAGTCAAGAGCTTCAATTAATGCTTACATCAGGTTTTATAGTGGGGTGAAAGTGGAACTTTATTGGCGGTTGGGTTGGTGGAACCAAGTGTGTTGGTTCAGGAATTGTTGTGATCTGGGATTTTCGTACGAAATGTGAGGTTACACCGAATGATAAGACCTGGTGTTAACTGATATGAAGTCTATAGTAGATCAGGTCATCACTTTTTACAACCGCGGTGAGCAGAAAGGCATCTCAGAGCGCGCAACACGTCAGAACTTTGGATAAGTTACAGGAGCAGTGAAGCCCATCTGGGTCCGAGCCTGGAACCAGAATCTGAGGCTCTTGTGGGCGTAAAGTCACCTAAACTCGACTTTTAATACACGGGAATGTTTCTTACTGGCATGATTCAGACTGTAAATGATGTTATGGAGGAAACTTTTTTATGATGTTGTGATACGGTGTGTATATGGAGCTGTTCTGTGGACATGGCAGAAATTTCACGGTTAGCTGCTGTATAAAAGAATGTAATCAGATTTAAGAAGAAACTAAATCCCTGTTTGGGCAGGATTGATTTTTCAGCATGATGTGTTCAGTGAAACATTTGAATATCTCGGTGATAAATGATGGTTGCTTCACGCACCGTGATGTGTTCACATTATTGAATCATCAAGCAACCCTCATGATGTAGTATTTGCAAATAGAAAATGAGGCTGTCACTTTGTTATGGCCTGCAGACTCGCGCACTTTCCTTTGATTACCTTGATTTTTGTTTTTGCTTCAAGTTAACTCGTAGTGTAGACGTTACAAAGATGGAGTGATGCAACCCACAGAAACTATGTAATTAGTTTTTTTAAGAATGTATTGTGTCATTTAGTGGAATATTTTCTCTTGAACAAACAAGCGTGGCGAGTGTCAGTGGTCAGAAAAGATTTTCTAATACACCCGCTCGCAAAATCGGAAAGAGACTTTCGAAAGGACTGTAATGGATGATCTTGCTGAAAATAGAACTCTAATCCTGTCTGAATGATATTTAAGAATGAAATTTCATCTGACTACACTCAGTGTAAATAGAAGTAGTGAAGGTCTGAGTGAGAAGTGCTGCTGTGATGGAGAAGTGATAGAATGCCTTTTAAATGTTTATCATGATTTCTATTTCTTCTTGGACGCTTGAGGCTCGTTTATGCTCCCTTTATATGTATAAAAATGAACAAACGCGTCTGTTTCAAATGTTTCAACCGACACCGTCCACCTACTGCTGTACATCGTTTCCGTTGATTTCGCTGTGAAGCCGTACATCCACGAGGGGGCAGTTTAAAGGTGACGAGGCACAAACGTAACGGTGAAGAAGATTGAAATAATCTAACTTATTATATGGCAACGAGAGTAAATGCAGTCTGATTGGTCAACGTGGAGGAAAATAAATGTTGCATCCAACCGGCAGATTAGTCGTTAGTTAGCACTCTGTGTGCGATCATCTTTAGCCGTTTCCAGAGAAGCGTTCAGTGTTTTCTTGAAGCCAAAAAGTGTACAGGAAATATTCGGATTGTTAAAGAGACTACAAAATCCTGTAAAAGTTTGTTTTTGTCACAGAAACAGGACAAAACCTTCCAGCGCTTTCACAGACATGGAAGAAGACGAAGCTGACAGTTTGGAGATGGCAGCCAGAATTGAAAAAAAGTGCCTGAAGTGAATTAAAAAAGGCAGCCATTTTAAAATTCCTCAATAAATTACATAACCTCGTTTGCTCGGTCTGTACAGAGAAATCTCAGCCCTTTTTAAGTTTATTTATTATTTTAATTTTTTTTTGCACAGACCTCAGTTTCAGCTCAGTCTGTACTAAACACCTCGGGCTGAGATTTCTCACGCTCGGATAGTAAGTAGCGATTATTAAGAAAGAGGCAGTTCTCCACATGGTGGTGGTCTGTGAGAGCAGGAAATACATTTTGACAAGTAGACAGAGGATTGTGGGAACCTGTGGGCACGAACAAATCATTCTCCATTAGTGTCCAGTTGCCTCCGAGCTGTTCTGTAACACACGTTTGGGCATAACTGCTTACAACCTCTCTTTTAAAATGTTGGCTATCATTACAATTTCTTCTTCATGACTGTCCTGAACTATTGGCTACGGCACCCCTGTGATTGCCAGTGGTAAAAAGTGCCGTTTTATATGCGTCTGCATGCGTTCAATAAACGTGCACAAACACAGAAGAAATGAATGCAAAGTACAGCTAGAAGGCGGTTAAATGTATCTGTCTTTAACGAGGAGCATAAAGGAGCCTTTAGATGAACTTGCCTGGTTGTATTCACTCTAACATACTTGATACCTCGTGTGATGTGTTCAGGTTTGTGTCCAGAGTCGAGGAAGTGCTGAACGACTGGAAGCTGATCGGCAGTAATGTTGGCAAGCCACCCGACAAGGTGATTTTATGCTAGATCAGACATGAGTCCTCCGTGCATGTTGTCACCACACACCTTGTGAGGAACACCAGCACACCTGCTGATTCGTAAATGTATCCAGTCACTCATTGCTCATTCACTTGTTCATATACTTCTACTATCATGTCAGGGGGTAACATTTGAACACCATCGTCTCTACTCACTCACTCATTCGGCAGACTTTAATCCTGTTAAAGTCCCAGGGAGGCTGAAGCCTATCTCAGCCAACACCCTGAACAGCTCACCGGACCAATCCAGTCAATGCTATACATAATATCATGATGGTACTAGTTAAGGGCTTCAGTTAACGTCCTTATTAAACAGCAGAATGAGGGGCGGCTTGAACGTCAATTTGGGACGTTAACTGCAGCGTGATGGTTGACACCAAGTTTGCTGGTTGGAATAAAATCTCTTGGGAGATTTTCACAAAAGTCAGGTTCTACGTCACTTTTTGATGAAGGAGGTGAGGATTGACAGGAAAACACTCAAGTAAGCACTGTTTACAGCCACGGTGAGCAGAAAAGACGCTCAGGAAACACACCATATTGAACGTTGAACATTTAAAAACCACATCAGGTTGTAGCCAAGAACCGAAATCGGAGGCTTCCGGTGGTAAAGGATCACTGAAACTATAATATGAGTTGGGAAGTCAGGATTTTTCCAATCTTTTACAAAGTCTTCATTGTTTTAAAAGCTGGTGATGCTTTAAATAGATAATACGACTAATACTAACAGTTTTTTTTTACTGGGTTAGGGAGAATATACCGCAGGCACATGGGAAGAGAAGTCACGTGAGATCAATTTTGCCGATTTCAAGTTTTCCATCACGCACCATTACCTGAAACGGGAATGTACGGAGAGCGAGGGGAAGGAGGACGGCGGCGAGGAAGGTATGTTCTTTTACAGTGATGATTGTCAAGATATGTCACCTGGTTTACAGTGATAATGTTCTGAGCCAGAAAAAGTACCAGGGATATTCTTGGTTAGTATATACTACACAGAAAATGCACATTCTGACTGGCCTGCTATCAGGAGATTAAAAAAAAACATTATCCTGACTGGATGAAGCTGGAATCAAAATGATGGCCGCAGTTTTTTTTATGGTCACTCAAGCAGACAACTGGAGCTGGAGCAGACAGCATCATTACTCTAACTCACTCAGTCATTTGCCGAACCGCTTAATCCTACTAGGGTCAGTGGGAGGCTGGTGCCCCATCTCAGGCGGGGTACACCCTTAACAGCTCTCCAGACCATTGCAGGGCAACACACGCAACCATTCACACTAACACCTAGGGTCAGGTTGGAACTGCCAGTAAGCGCTGTATGCACGTCTTTGGGCTGTGAGAGGAAACCCATGCAGGTATGAGGAGAACGTGCAAAACCCATGTAAAAACGCCAGAGCCCAGCCTTCACAGCACTCATCTCTGCTCGGAGTGTGCAGACCTCACCTGAGCTGCCTCCGTCATGGTTCCAATCTGTAAAAAGAATAATTTTATTTAGCTTTTCTTTATTTTCACACAGTACATATTAAAACTCTCAAAGGGGGTTTAAAGAGACTGATACACATCTTTCATGCGCCTGCAATAATTTAAAAAAAAAAAAAAAAAAGTAAGAATAGAAAGTGTTACAAATGGAACTTTATTTCTGGAGTGCAGTTGCTGCTTAAATATGCTGGTAAATCATCTCAAATCATACTGAAATCAGATCATGTCCTCTTTATAGATGCCTTTCCTCTGGCCATGCAGGACCTGCTGTGCATGAACAACGACTTCCCTCCGCGGGCGCACTGCCTTGTCAGATGGTTAGTAACATCGCTGTGCTTTTATACCCAACATTTACACTTTTCTGTATGCCTCAGGTCACTCCTGTGCTGTTGCACCTAGGTTATAGGAACAGCTGGATTCCTCCCTGTGCAGAGGAATTTCATTTCAATATAGATGAATCTCTGAGTGTAGCACCTTTTGGTGACAGATCATCCCACCTTTATATGAGCAAAAATATTCACTCTAGCTTATTCAGCTGTTGGGAGCTTTGAAGGGTTTCACAGTGTGGCAAACTGAAACTCCTATGAACAGGTTGGGGTTCATAATATAAAATGAAAACATTGTTCCGAACTCCCGACTCAGACTTCTATCAGCATAGGTTTCATTAAAGGCCGGCAGAATCCCCGTCTACTTCAAAACTAGCGCCGGGTACTTTTATCTTAAACTCTTACATGGGATGCAGAACAACAGATGAGCAGTTAGTAGTTCAGGTTTTTTATATAAACGTTTCCACCTATTTCGTTTATGTTACCATGGTACATTATGAACTATATTACCAGTTATAAACAAAGTATATTGAGTATATAGTGTAATTGAGCATATAGCTGTGTACACTTAGCCAATGTATTTACTTGTTTTCCGATGCTAACAGCTAGCACGCTGGCTAGCCGTCTAAAGAGTTGTATTTGAAAGAGATTTCTGTTAAAATTAAACAGTTTGAGTGCTTATTATTTTATTCAGTAAGGTGTTATATGCTTAAATTCACTAATCCATAGTTTTTGGGTGAAAGAGTGAAAGTATTGTGCTGTAAATCCATGTCTTTGTTGGCATATTTGTTTAGGAAGCAGCAAAAAAAAACCTTTTATTGTATTTTTTTAATTGTAACTTGTATTTATTTTTTATAGTGTTCACAGTGTTTGAAAGACATGAAACGAAAAAACACAAACACCTGTTATAGACTCACCACTGTGGTTCTCCTTAAGACTAAAGGCTGCTGTACTAAGCAAAGCCCAGCATATTAATAAAGTATTTATTGTGATTGCGCAGTGACTTATGGGGGTTGATGATGCTAGAGGAGGTTTGGAAACACGAATGATTACGAACAGTGTACACACAGATCCACGTGGTCGATCTATTAGGTGTTTCCCCTAACCCGACCGACCAACCTCGCAAAATGATGTGATAAATGGATTATGAAGTTAAACGAACACGTGCAGGCTGGAAAGCGCAGTCAGTCCGTTTGACACTCAATTCTGAATGAATGAGGCTCCCTGTAGCATAGCGTATATGCTCATTTCTTTAAGGAACTTCTGTGGACTTGTCTTGGAATAAAATACATTGTCAGACAATTTGAGCAATTTTTTATGTATCTTTTGCCCCAGAAAACGCATGTACATTTACGGACCAGTAGTGATTCAGGACTAGCAGTTTCCATGAGTTTACCACACTGGTTTCATCCTTTAGTCTCTTCTTTGGGATGTGAAATGCTGGAAAAAAACCCTGGTGATCTCTAGTGATTGCCAGTCTGTAACCTTTAATTCAATTCTTTATTGTCATTGTAAAAACAACTCCCACTTTTTACCCCAGTGAAGTCCTTGGTTATGTTCACAGTTTGTTTTCTTTGTTTTTTTGCTTGAAGATGTTCCTCTGAATTCCACTGAAGGCCTTTTTCTTTTAATTAAGACAGAATGTTCCTGTAGACATCTGAATCCATTTTGCTGCTTCCATCATAAGTTAGATCATCAATAAAGATTAGTGATCTTCCTGCAGAAGCAGAAAGCCATAACTCAACGTTCTTCACTAATGAGCTGGTATATACATAGGTCATGAACAGGTCCATTCTTTCTCCACTCGACATCTTCTAGTATGGCCTGTATATTTCTGTTCTGGAAGTTCAAGAAGTGAGTTGTGATGCAATGGAGGTTGTTAATGTCATGGACTGTCATTTCTGGGTTTTGGTTCAGTTCTCAAAATGTCTGTCATCAACTGCTGCTGTTCTCCTGGGATAACCTGTTCAGTGTCTGCTTGTTGGTATGCCTACAGTTTTTTGTTTTTTGTTTTTTTTCTTTTTCCAGGACATTCCGATTTGTTGTATTTGCTATGCTCATTGTTTTTGCAGTGAATCTGATTATATTTTCACTTTTTTCTTAGCTTGAAAATCTTGCTCTTTTTCCCGTAGGCATGTCTATTGGTCATGATGTTGGTTTATCTTTCTAAACAACCAAAGTGGACGACTTGAATGGTGAAACCCAGAGCTCAGTGATAATAAACATTCACAGCTGTTAATTATTTGAACAGTTGAGCTAACAGGGTACACATTGGCAACAAGGAACATTTGTCCTTCATGCTCCCGATATAGGTGCTATGTTCTAATTTTAGTACACTTAGATTTAAATATCAGGAATGGAAGCTGAAATTCTGGTGTCTTCTCATCTTTTGACCGCAAACCCAAATGTCTTCCATGTTTAGCAAAAACAGAAGAAAGCCTTTTTGTTCCAGTACCCTTTGAAAGAAAGTTCTCTTGACAGATGGATAGCCAGAACATACTATTTTATTTTCACACTGGTGCTAGAAAATTTACGAGCCCTTTAGTTTTTTTTTGTATTTCTTCATCAATATGATTTCAAATATTGGGAGATTTTCACACAAATCCTAAAAGTAGATGAAATGAATCCAATTAAACAAATAAGACAAAAGTATGTGAACCTTTGACTTCAGATCCCCTTGTGCAGTAATAACTGTAACTAAATATTTGAAGTATATGTTGTTGAGTCCTTCCTCCCAGCTTCAGCTTTGGGATCTTGGTAAATTTTCTCACGTGAAATGCTCACACAACACAATACTCACGATTAATATGAAAGTGCTTCATATTAGATTAAGGTCAGGACTGTGGCTTAACCATTGAACCATTAATTTTTCTGTAATCATTCATTGATAGAATAAATTTGAATGTCTTTAGGGTGGATGTATCGTGGGAACTGGTGGCTCAGTGGTTAAGGCTCTGGATTACTGAGCTGAAGGTCGGGGGTTCAAACCTCAGTACCATCATGGTACCACTGTTGGGCCCTTGAGCAAGTCCCTTAACCTTTAATTGCTCAGTTGTATAAATGTGGAAGTCACTCTGAGTGTCAGAGTCACTCTGGATAAGGGCATCTGCCATGTACCCTAAAAGTAAATGTATTGCTGCCTCACCCACTTTCTGTAGAGACAGACACATGCCTTGATATTTTCCTTTAGAATTCAACTGTATGATTCAGAATGAATTGTTCCATCAGTTATGAAAAACTGTCCTGATCCAGATGCAGCAAAACAGGCCAAAGTTATTGCGAACACCATGTTTTACAGGTGGAATAAGGCTTGTATGCTGTAATGAAGTGTTTACATTTATGTTTTATAAAACATTTCATTTAAAAGAAAGAAAGTTTTACTTTGGTTTTATCAATCCATGGTTTTTCTGAATAGCCTTGTGGGTATTTGATATTTAACAAACTGTAGAAGGGCATAAGTGTTTTTTTTTTTTTTTGAGAGCAATGGCTTTTTCTCTCAACTCTGTGGACTCAAGAATGTTAACATTAACCAATATGAGAGAGGCCTTTGGTTGCTTAAAATTACCCAGGGTACCTCCTAGGTTAATCATCATCATTCCCGCTAGCCACATTACTGGCTTTGGGACTCTCCTGATGGAGTTAACCTCATATTCGCCAGTCGCATCATAGCTGTTTTGTCCAGGAACATTTTGCTCTTGGACTGATCTTTGTTTTTCGACTACTTCGGATCCTTGTTTTTTAAATAAAACACCATGCTCACTCGCGCCTGATTGTCATCCAGTTAATTGAAAATGCCCAACTTTAATTTCACCTTCAAATTAATCTTAGAGTTGCACATACTTTTGCCCCTCAGAAATTTGTAAAGGTGATTTTTCTCAATAAGTAAATAACCAAGTATAATTTTTGTTTTGAAAGTTTGCTTCCTTAACTTCCAGTGCAACACTTTCAGCGAATAGAATAAAGAATTGAATAGAAATCAGCTTGCTGCCTCTCGACATGTAAATGGGCAGTCTTCAGGTTGACTGCTAAGTTTATACATTATAGATGTATGTAGCTGAAACTTGTATTTAAATATATTTCAGATGTTTCTTTTTCGCATTCTTCTTCTGTGTAGGTACGGAGTGCGGGAATTTGTGGTCATCGCTCCTGGAACAAACTGTGAAGCAATCATCAGTGAGTCCAAGTGCAACCTGCTGCTCAGTTCTGTCTCTATTGCTTTGGGAAACACTGGCTGGTAAGTAACAGGCAGGTCTTGGCAACTTACTGTATACACCGATCAGCTACAACACTACGACCATTAGCCTAATACTAGGTAGATCCCTCTTTGCCCACAAAAACAGCCCTGACCCATTGAAGCATCAGCTCTGCTTTGTTATGATGTTGGTCATCAAGCTGTTAGTTGTAGAACCTTTAAGTTGTGTAAGTTTTGAAGTGGGGCTTCCATGGATCGTATATGTTTGTCCAGCACATCTTACAGATACTCATTTCAATATCTCTAAGCAACAAACTTCGATGCACGTAGTGTTCAAACACATCACAAATAGGATTTAGGATGCAATAGCTACATTAGCTCATCTGTTGGGAAATAAAAAGTCTTAATCATTGATTTGGGAAGAAATAAGGATTTAACCTAATATAATGTATATTTTAGGTTAAATCCTTATTTAATAGTCTACACTGAACTTATGAAGTTAAAGATTATACATTTGGATCAGTTTTTGAATTCTTCTGGTTTGCGGACGCTGAGTCTGTGGTGGTACACTGTGAAAAATCATGTTGACTATGTTCTGTAAAGCATGAAGCTTCACTTTGCACACAGTGTAGAGAACTTCGTGGTGAATATATAATGTGAATGCATAGACCTCTTGTCCATGATAGAAAAAGAACCTCATGCTTGTGGCACTTTTTCTTTTGCCGCTCTTCCATTTCTGTCAATTTCAAATGCACTACACCCCAAAAAGTCCCAGAGTTCCTGTGCATCATCTTATTTCATAGTTACTGTGCACAGTAAAGCTGATTAATGTATTTACTACGTAAAAAAGTTATATTGTTGTTTCGGAAAAGCATTCATTAGATGATATAGTCATGGTACTCATGATACTAGCAACAGCCCTAAAAAACCCACACTTGATTCAAAGCTATACATCTAAATATATTTTAAAGCAGGTTGTCTGAACCCTGAATGTTGATGAAATAGATCTCTGGTAAAATAAGAGCACAAGATGTGGAGAAAGAATGATCATAGCCATTATCTGCCATTATCAGCCATTACCTTGTGTGCTTCTGCAGGAGTTATTTATTAAGCATCCTGCTTCTCAGGAAACTTTGTGTACTCTTTGGGGGTCTATTTATTTATTTATTTATTTATTATTGCCACTGTATTTTTACTGATTTTTTTCATATCATATTTTTTTAGACTCTGTGTATTTGTCTGCAATATTTTATTGCTATTAACTCTATATGGTGGGGTATGTGTGAGCGATAGGCTCTATCAGTGATTTCACCGTTAATCAAACAATACTGCCCTAGCATCATCAGTGCCCTTTATTGCATAGGACAATATGTTCTTTAAGAATCTCTCAATGTGTTTACCCCCAGGGTATTTTCACAGTCAGTAAATTTCTTTACTTAGCGTTGTCATTCATAGCACAAAGCTTTTAACCTTAAATCAGTTACTAATAAAATATGTGACCCAGCACAGCAAAGTGCTGGTGGGGCCGTGGGGCCCATGGCATAGCAGATAGGGTACCGGGCTCACAATCGAGAGATCATGGGTTCAAATCCCCGTTGGACCCCCACCGTTCTAAGACCCCTGGGCATGGTCTTAACCACAAGTGTGCCTCTGTCCACCCATAAATGGGTACCAGTAAAAATACTGGGAAGGTAACCTGCGATGGACTAGCATCCCATCCAGGAGGAGTTGAACTCACGCTACAGAAACCGGGGATAAGCACCGGCCTGATGAGCCACTAGCCTCGGGTGTGAAAGCCCACCAGATTTACCTTACAGCAAAGTGGATATAAAGGCAAAATAATTCACTTTGCGTTATTGGTTCTATGGTGTTTGCTGATATCCTAAGTTTTAAAAACATTTTATCAGATATTTGTGTAGTTTTGGAGTAACCAACAAAAACCTGCCAGGGATTTTTTAATCTTTTAGGCATGCAACTTTGGAGAAAATCACGTTTAAGTTCAACTAAGTATTTAATAATTTGCCGCTTTGCTGTGATGGGTCATATATTTAGCGCAGTGTGTGGTGTTTAGTAATATAGCAACCAATGAAAGAAATTCAGTACTTAAAATGTTTAGAGTAATCTTGATGTAGCTTTTTGTCAGTGGTAGAATTTTTGGTGCCAAATTTTGTCTTTACACAAATATAAAAAATCCAGTCTGTGTCTTCTCTAAATATTGTTATATTACATTCCTGCGTGGTGTTAAATGTAATGAAAATCCATATAGGACTAGTGACACTAAACCTGCAGTAACTCTCTACTGCTGGCACTCGCTACAGCTCATCCAAGGCATGCTGCCAAGGCTTACGGATAAGTAATCTGTAGAAAATAAGCTACTTGGACACCAGTCAGGGCATTGATCACCCCAAGGTGTCTGATGGTCCGAAACACCAGATAACCCAGTGAAACCATTAATAATGAAATACATCAGAAGATTTTTTATAAGACCGTATTATATTACTGCTAGTCCTGCCAACCTTTACTCACTTGGTGTCAGTTCTGAGTATAATAATCACAAAGGTATCACTCAAAAATATGCCCAAATGACGGATCCCCCTGAGGAAACCATTCTGAAGCTCTGGTCCCTTTCACATGCTGTCTATCCTACTAACATGAACCATGGGTAGTGTTTTGACTTTATTCATGCAAAATACAATCTAGCAATGTACGTTTATGAACATAGAGGTAATATAAAATATTTAACATTTTAGAGTAATGTACCTATAGGGTTTCCACAGGAAATAAATATGTTGAAGCCTAAATAGTCTTGAAACTTTACACATCAATGGTGTTAATAGTGATGAAAATGAGTGTTTAAATACATTGAGCAGCAAATTAACAGGGAGGCTGATAGAATGATCTATCAATCAATCCATGGTAAGCACGCAGGACTGACTCAAAAAGAGTCAATACAGTTGCAGAATGGTGAAGTCAAAGCCCAGATTTGACCCCCATTGAAATGTTGTGGGGAATTTGAAAAGGGCACAATATGCCAGAACATCCTCAAGAATCTTGCAACACAGGTAAGACTGGTTAAAAAGCCAATGTCAGGGACCGGGGACTGATTATTCAAGAAGTTACTTCTGCTAAAGGGGGAAATACTAGCTTTTGTGCCCAGGATGTATTTAATTTCCTCACAGTAAAATATTACACTGAATTATTTGCTTGTGAAATGTAGTGCTGCTGCTGCGGTTAGGGGTTGCCATGACGGATCATTTTTCTCTTTCCTGCTCTGTCCTCTGCATCCCTTTCCCTGTAAACAATTACCTGCATGTCCTCCCTCACCACATCCATGAATCACCTTCCTGTTCTCCTGCAAGGTAATTCCATCCTCAACATTCCTCTACCAGTATACCTTTTATCTCTCCTCTGCACATACCAAACCATCTCAATCAGGCCCATCTCACCTGATCCCCTAACACTCCTACCTGTACTGTCCCTCTACCTTATTACTTAATTCCTTTCTCTTAATTCTTTTTTCACATTTTTTCCTAATTTTCTCGTATCCAATACCCGTGTCATATGACGACTGCCAACCAGGGAAGGGTGCAAGCATGCACATATCAAATAGATCCCGTCTTCATCTCTGCCACTTCCAGCCTCGTTTCCTGTCCTTTTTCAGCAATACCATCTCCGAACCGGCCGCGAATGGCTGCGGCATCAACCTAGAATCGAAAATTGCATCTTCCTCTATGTCATTTCGAGCTCCGCCTACTCTCTTTTTGTCAGCACTATCGTCTGCAAACCGTACAGCATAGCTGGCTCACTACTGTCCTCTAAACCTTTCCTTCACTCTTGCAGTTACCATTCCATCACAAATCACTCCAGCCACTCTTCACCCTTTCCACCATGTCTGCACTCTCTTCTTTACTTCTCTACCACATTCTCTGTTCCCCTGGAGAGATGACCCCACGTTTTTATATTCATCTACATTCATCAGCTCTACTTCTTGTAGCTGCTCTCTTCCGTCAACCTCTTTCTCATTCACACCTGTACTCTGTTTTATTCCTGCTGACTTTGAAACCTCTTCTTTCCAGAGCATTCCCCCACCTTTCCAGACTCATCTCCACCTATTCCCTGCTTTTACTACAGATCACAGTATCATAGTCCATGGTGGACTCTTGTCTCCTCATTGGTCAACCCATCTATGATTATAGCAAACAAGAAAGGGTTCAGAGCCGATCCTTCATTCTATTCGACCTCCTGCTTGAAGCAGCCTGTCATTCCTACTGCACCACCTCACTGCTGTCACTGTCACTCTGCCACTGCAGACTTTTTCATACAGTACTACACCTCCTTTCACTCCCCGTCATATGCTTTCTCCAAGTCCACAAACATCACCTCCCCTCTCAGCCTGGTTTCCGCTACTCTTTTTCATGACGTCAGGGTGTAACTCATCAACTTTACACCTTTGCGGTTACTGCAGCTTTGCACATCTCCCTTTTAATTGATAATTGGTGCAACACTCTCCACTTCTCACCTTCCAAAATTTTGTTGATCAGTCTATTTATAAAAACTCCACTGCTATCTCACTTAAACATCTCCATGCCTCCACTGGTATATCAACTGCCTTTCCAGTCTTCATTGCTTTATCATCCTGTCTGTTTTCTTCATCAGTGTAGACACATCTTTTTTTTTTTTTTTTTTTTACACTAATCTCTTCCCCTTGATGCTTTCCTGAGCTTTCTCACTCCACCACCAAGACTCTTTGTCCTGTATCCTTTGTTCAGATCACACCCCAAGTACCTTCCTGGCTTTCTCCCTCCACAAACTTTGCTGTAGCTGTGCAGTCATCCAAGATCCCCTCACTGTTTTACCTCCTCTCTGAATTTCACACAGCAGTCTTCCTTCTTTACCTTCCACCATCTGATCCTTGGTTCATTTCTCACTTTTTTCCTCTTCTTCACCTCTAAAGTCATCCTATAGATTACCATCCGATGTCTCGCAATGCTATCTCCTGCCACCACTGTACAGCCACTACTCTTCTTGAGTTTGTGTCTCCTGCATAGGACAGAGTCCAACTGAAAGCACCTTGCTCCACTCTTATGTCACTCGGTGTTCCTCCCTCTTTTTAAAATATGTATTCAAGTTCTCGTTCACCACTCTTTCATCCTTGGGAACACTCAACTTCATCTAACTCCCTCCAGAAGTCCTCCTTCTTCTCTCTCTCACACACTGCTTGTGGGGCATATACACTGATGACCTTCAACGTCACTCCTTCAATTTCTAGCTTAACACTCATCAATCTGTCAGACTTTCTCTTCTCTTCCCACACATTCCTGATGAGCTCTTTCTTCGGGGTTACTTCTATGCCGTTTCATTTCTCGTCTACCCCACGGTAGAACAGCTTGAATCCACCTTCAATGGTTCTGGCCTTTCTCCCTTTCCACCTGGTCTCCTGTACACACGGTATGTCCATCTTTCTCTCCTCCATCATATCAGCCAGCTCTCTCCCTTTACCAGTCATCGTGCCAAAAAAATAAAGCCCCTCTTCTGACCTGAACATGCCAATTTTCTCCTCTCGTTGTCTCTAGATGTCTTCCTCCAGCTCCTTCGATCTACAGTGCCTAATTCAGATCATTATTTTTTTATATTCCTATTGAAATAAGCTTTTAATGTGGAACTGCAAAAACTTAAACATAATTAAACTACGTGCATGTGTAGTTTGTCTGTTCTTATTAAAATGCACATTTTATAAATCCTTTCTAGAAAAAAAATAAATGAAAACGTTCAATAAATCATCACATGGGGAACCACTGTACTGCAAAAAGTAAGAAGTGCACAAGTATTTTGCATTAGAAAGCACTGCGGTTATACCATGTGTTCATGTATTTGAGCAGGTGCTTGTGTGATGTATGAAAACATAATGTACAGATGTAAGGTAAGACCTGTTGGACTTTTACACCCGACTGGCTCATCAGGCCAGAACTTATCCCGGATTCTGTAGCGTGAAACAACTAGGAGTTCAACTCCTTCTGGATGGGATGCTAGTCCTTCACAGGTTACCTCCCCCGTATTTTTTCTGGTACCCATTTATACTGCTGGGTGGACCTTGCCCAGGGTTCATAACATGGTGGGGGTTTAACGGAGATTTGAACCTACAACCTCTCGATTATGAGCTCAGCGCCCTAACCACTACATCACCGGCCATACTATATGCAGATGTGCCTAGTTTTATTTTATTTAGAAGTTCACTAGTTTATCTCTGATTTGTTAGGTTAAAATCTGAGTACTGTTATTTTTGCCATCATCGTGCCTTGTATGACTTGACACGTCCATGTCCTATTCTCTCGATTTCACGCACTTGCAAGAGTGAAATGGACTTCAAATGGTGGCCTTTTCGAATAGGGTAATGTAAATTATTGAACAAATGATATCAGATTGCAAGTTCGAAAATAAAGTAAAAGTAAAAACCACCTGATGATGAAAATATACGTATTTCAGTCTAACAGTAGAGTTAGGAAGTCTTTCCTTTCATTTCACGGGAAATTTTTATACTGCGTATATCATTAAGCGTGGATGCACTTAGGAATGAAGTGATTGACAGCCTCTGCAATGTGTTGAACCTTAATATTGGTAGAAAGGGGTGGGCCTATTAAATACTCATGTGCACCTCTCTTTGACTCTCGTCTGTACTATGCAGACTCCGCCTCCAAATTTGATGACACGGCAAAGGAGTTTTCATTTCTTTAGAATGGAAGGCAATGGAAACTTGCTATTCATGCTATTAACAGTCACTGGTTGACACAAATATTTAGATAGGTTTGACCAAATTTTTTTATTTAAATTATTATTTTTTTTCTAGATGTTGCACCTTAAGATGATTTGAATTGCTTTAGCCATACCAAGAGTACAGATTATTTTAAGAGAGCTCTCATTTAGTTTTTGAGAATTAAAAAAACAAGTAATGTGCATTCATGCACCATTTTAATGTTGAGTAGAAAACAAAAAAGGTGTTGAAGAGAAACAGCATATTAATGCAAGCAAATAGTTTGGTTTGCTGTGCTTTTGGAGATAAAAAGTTTTTAGTGTTCTCATACACACACACACACACATACACTACACACAGTGCAAGATCAAGGTGTGTAAATTGCCTGTACATTCAAATCGGCACAAAAGATAAATGCCTTGTCTCCCAGTTTTATGAAAGAAATCTTTTGTAGAGTAATGTACCAGGAATTCTGTTTTACATAATGCATTACTGCCTCCGAAACAGCAATTCAAACCCTCTTATTAGTTTAACATCTTTTTTCCCTCCCTCTCTGCTCACTGTTGCTGTGCTGTTTCTTGAGCCGAAGCTTTTGCTGCTGCTCTACATACAGTACATCCTCATGATAAAAGCATTACTGAGCAGTGTAGTGGAAAATATGATTGATTGGTGCATTTTAAGGGATTTTCACACAAATCACCAGCTAGCATCAGACTTCTTGTACTTTACCTTTGAAGTGATTGCTGGATAAGCATGCTTGTATATATGTGTATGCTTTTAGTTGACTTGTATTTGACTTGTATTCACATGTGCTTTTATGTGACTTCTATTTAAGTAGTACACATGTGTATGCTTTTATTTGACTTGTTAACATGTGTACGCTTTTATTTGAGTTTTTGAACTTAGATACACATGTATGCATTTATTTGCTTTTTGAGTTGTGCAAGCTTTTGTTTGAATTTTATTTGATTTGTATACATGTGTAGGCTTTTATTTGAATAGTACACGTGTATGCTTTTATTTGACTTGTATACATGTGTATGCTTTTATTTGACTTTTAATTGAATATTATACACCACCACTTTTGTCTAAAAGGGCTCCTAATAAAATGAAGTAAAAAATTACGTCCCTATGATGGATGGCTGTATGTGTATGTGTGTATGTATATATGTGTGTAAAATGTATTGAACAATGCTATTGTAGGCAATGAGAACCAAAAAAATTATTCTGACAAGTATATTGAGGTAAAAGTATGATTAATAAACAAAAAACAAAACCAGTTTTTCAGAAAAATTTAAAGGTGTCGCAGATTATTTATTTATTTATACTTTTGAATGGCATGAATGAAATTTAAACCATATGGAATGATTTAGTGAGTGAATAATTAAAAAATATGTGAACACTATGCCTGAAAGGGTAAATGCTGTAATCAAAGTTAAGGGTGTTCACACTAATTATTTTTCTTAAAAAAAGAGACTATTTTTGTTATTACAATATATTGTTGTTGGTTTTTTTACTTATTCTAATGAATATGATCCAGTATTATATGAAATAAACACTTGAATAGTACTTGGTTTCTGATTTATCTTCATCTTGTTAAGTTGTATAATTGTACTGAATTTTTTAATTTCTTCACTAAAAATTATAGAGAAGTAATTTTTTCCTTTTTTTTTATTTGGAGCACTTTTAGACAAATGTCTGTACATGTGTATGCTTTTATTTAAATAATGTACACTTATAGGCTCTTTTTGACTTGTTGACATATGTGACCCAGTAAAAATGAGCAAAATGAGTCACAATGACCAAAAATTCAAAATTGAGTTAGCCATGCCAGTCATACAGTCTCCCTTTTTAAATGGTATGGCTAACTCAATTTTAAATTTTTGGTCACTGATACTCATTTTGCCAGACTGGGTCACACATGTATGCTTTTATTTAACTTGTTTACACATGTATGCCTTTTTTTGAATAGTACATGTGTGTGCTTTTATTTGATTTGTATACATGTGCATGCTTTTAATTGTTTACTTGAATTGCATGCTATTATTTGACTTTTATTTAAATTGTATGCATGTATGCTTTTATTTGATTTGTATGCATGTGTGTGTGTGTGTGTGTATATGTGGGTGTGTGT
>JAOUQZ010000047.1:6725152-6748138 GCA_028564935.1 Neosilurus hyrtlii
CTCTCTCTCTCTCTCTCTCTCTCTCTCTCTCTCTCTCTCTCCCTCCCTCCCTCCCTCCCTCCCTCCCTCCCTCCCTCTCCCTCAGCATGCTTTCTTCTCTCTGTGCCCCTGAACTTCAGGGCCACCTGATACTCCTGTTTGTGCCCCAGCTGTTTTGAGATTGGAAGATAAGTTAGTATGTTATATGGATGCATAGATTGAATACGGAATGCAATTAGGTAGAAAAAAACAAGCTCTACAGATAATTTGGAGCTAATAAAGTCTATGGCTCAGCTGTGCAGAACAGCGAAGTGTGCGGAAGAAATCACTGACCTCACAGCCCTCAGTGCTGTAATGATTTCACTACCCAGTTTTATGTAGGCACTGCATGTACCCCACTTAAATCTTTCTTCTAGCTAATAAATGCTTCTTAATTTTCTGTCTCCTTTCTGAGGGAGGAAAAAGGAAAGAGATGCCATGAAGAGAGAATATTGCAGAGGAAATAAATGTACACCAGCTCTAATAGAGAATACAGACTGACCCTGTTTCTATAAAAACATTTATATATAAATTGATGTGAATGTGCATGGTTGAGTGTTGCGCTGCAGGGAAACAGTGAGCTGTTCAGGGTGTACCAGGCCTATGCCCATATACTGAGATGGACATAGGCTGAGACCCAGTAGCCTAGCTTTTACCATAGTATGAGAGAGACAGAGAGATATATATATATATATTCACACAAGTTTGTTTCTGGTGTCCTTTGACAGCTCTTTGATTTTGGCCATAGTGAAGTTTGGAGTCTGACTGTTTGAGGTTGTGGACAGGTGTCTTTTATACTGATAACGAGTTCAAACAGGTGCCATTAATACAGGTAACAAGTGGAGGACAGAGGAGCCTCTTAAAGAAGAAGTTACAGGTCTGTGAGAACCAGAAGTCTTGCTTGTTTGTAGGTGACCAGATACTCATTTTACTGAGGAATTTACCAAATAATATTTACAGTATATAAAATAAAAAATGTGATTTCCTGGATTCTTTTCCCCATTCTGTCTCTCATAGTTGAAGTGTATCTGTGATGAAAATTAGGGACTTCTCTCATCTTTTAAGTTGTACAATGGGTGGCTGAGGGCGGCACGGTGGCGCAGTGCCTCACTCGCCTCACAGCAAGAAGGTCCTGGGTTCGATTCCCAGCTCGGGCGTTTCTGTGTGGAGTTTGCATGTTCTCCCTGTGCTTGCGTGGCTTTCCTCCGGGTACTCCGGTTCCCTCCCACAGTCCAAAAACATGCACGGTAGGCTAATTGGCTGTTCCAAATCACCACTAGGTGTGAGTGTGACTGATGGCCCTGCGATGGCCTGGTGAGCTGTCTAGGGTGTCCCCACCTTCGCCCAGAGTCGGCTGTCTATAATATATAAATATATTTATATTGTATGTGGGGAAAAATAATAGATATATACACACACACAGTAAATATATAAATATATATGTGTGTGTGTGTGTGTGTGTGTGTGTGTGTGTGTGTGTGTGTGTCTATTATTTTTCCCACCTGCAATATATATATATATATATATATATATATATATACTTCTTTCTGAGACACCTCCCGGTCAGAACTGGTTGGAACTTGACACGTGTTGAAGCAAGAGGTTTTTAGCTGAAAGTCAATTTGACTTGACATTCTTAAAAAGAGAATGTTCCAGCAGTCGTTTTAGAGGTGCACATTAAATGCGTCAGCACTATTATGCTTCATTTGAAAAGTCAATGTCAAAGGCAGGTGAGAATATGCATTCAGATTCCCACTGAACTTGGAGTATTGCTTGCTTCACTTGACATTATTATTTATATATATATATATATATGTGTATGTATGTATGTATGTATGTATGTATATATATATGTATGTATGTATGTATATATATATATATGTATGTATGTATGTATGGGTGGGTGTGTGTATGTATGGATGGATGGATATTTTTTGTTTACTTTCCTACCCAGGTTTATACTCTGCTTGTATTTACTCCACTGTTCTTTCTTGATCTTTTGTGAAAATAAGTGAAGCTAAGGTTATGCAGCCATCACACCATAATGAATTGGCTCAGCGTATGGACAATTTTTTCCATTTGCTGTCATGCACTTAAGTTAATTTTTATTTAATTCTTTTAATAAGTTTCCTTACACTGTTGTTTGTGCCATTCGTCCGAAATTTTTGTGCATGTATAAAAATTTTACTTATGCCATCGAGCAGGTTGTGCACGGTGAGAAAGCTCTGTATGTGCTCTGGGAACATCTTGTTCGTCCGAAGTAAGATAGCGGCTAGTTACAGGTACGGCCTCATTCGTCCACCCCAAGCGAGTTAATTTCTGAGCAGACTTCTTGCTCATCATCCACATTCTTGAATTCTTTCTTCATGGCCCTGGGCTTCTTGGGCTTCCCTGCTGGTACTGTTGAAGATGTGGAGACGTTTCTGGCTGGTGGAAAGTTGGGAAAAGTTGGCTTCTTGGAATGCAGCTGCCTCTTCAGTTGAAGTTGTGGGTGGTAAAGATGGAGCCTTGCATGTTTGCCTGGAGGATGGCTGCTTCTACTTGGGTGTCTGCTTTTTCCTGAACTTTTTAGCCATCTTCGGAACGCGCACAATATGACAGGGGAAAAAAAATTGTTCAGTTAGTGGGCGAATGTTTTGTAACTGCGCACAAACGTGACGTAATCGTTTTATTTCGGGGTTCCTATGGAGAGAGGTGCACACAGTTTGTTATCCCTTAATTCAAACATCAATATTCATTCAGTATTTGCTCTGGTTTGTTACTGATAAATTAGTAAACTGTTTTGATTTCATTTTGTTGTCAGTTTGTTCTCTCCAGCCCTCAGGAAATTTTTGTCTGGAGTTTTTTGTATGTGTGCGCGTATTCTGACTTTTGCGATACGTTCATATTCGTTTCTTTAATTCTTTGCCCTTTGATTCAAGCCGTAATCAGCAGGTAGATATGGATATAAAATTTCATAGCGTCCTTCTGTTTTACAAATCTTCTTTCATACACACAGATGCTCAACTGCTGCATCGAGCACAAGAAAGCGAGGGACGCCATGCGGAAAGACAACAGCGGTGAAAACGGTCTCCCAGTGCCTCAGGTCTCACCGGGGAAGTCGTGGGATTCATGGAGTGACAGCGAGGACGAGTTCTTCGAGTGCCTGAGTGACACAGAGGACATAACGGAGGAGGCGGCTGGCGTTAAAGCAGCAGCCAAACTAAAGCCTGAGGGTCGACTGCAGCCTCATGGCAAGCTTACCTTGCTCAATTCGAACGAGCCGCTGTATATACCAATCACACAGGTGAGTCAGCTGGACAAGAGGTCAACATATGCTGTGTTCAACAGTCTGTCATTCACTTCCCCTTATGTCCCCGTAATAAGGGGACGAGGTATACTTTTGGCACTTGGGCAGCAAGCATGACAATATTTGACAAAATGTCCTAGAGGTGATTTGCAGGGTTTGTTTAAGAATTTTTTTTTTCTTCTCTTCTTCTTTTTTAATCCGTGATGAAATTTCCTTACTCAGCATTGTACACCCACTTTGCCAAGGTGATTATATAAGTATGCCTTGTTTAGCCCTGTGCATGATGGTGAGATCATCGTTTAAGAGCTGGCAGGTCATGTGGGAGAGAAAGTGAAAGTACAGCACACTCGAGGAGGAGATCTGACCTGCTTTTTCTATCAGTTATTATTAAAATCACGAAAAAATCTTTTATTAGAGTTTGAAGCCCAAAGTAAGTACCCAAAATTGACTTTATATACCATTATTAGGTGGGTTAAACTAATTTTCAATTCCAAAAAAAGACAGTTTTGTTCAGTCAGACTTGAAGTCACATGAATATCATTTTGGCAATGTGTCCGCTCAAAGACTACGTCTCCGTGGACAGACCAAAGCGCTTGAAAATTCCAGCATGCTGGTGGATTTTAAATGTCACAATGTGTTCCAATGAAAAAATGAAAATAGCAGCAAAAAAAAAAAAGATATGTCAATGATGTTGTAGCTCATTTGGCCGGTAACAGGTCACATGAAAATGTGCAGGAATGATTAAGCTTAGCACATGAAGGCCGCAGTTTTGAGGAGTTTGTGTGATGATATTATTCAACAGTACGTGAATAATGATACTGTGCTGAAAACCTATCAGTGTTAATCAATATGGCTAAAGAAAATACATATATACATCTATAGATTGGTGTATTTTGAAATAAGGCATCGTACCTTTTTGCCAGTAATATCTGCTGGACAATTGTTGATAAGTGTTTTGAGGTTAATGTAAAATGTTCTGTTTAAGGGACAGTGATCTGACCAGGCGCAGTATAGTGCTGCGCAGTTTGTGAATCCAAGATCAAAAAGAGTTCCTGCACTTGCCATTGGATCTTTGACATATTGTTAGGAAGGAAATGTTGTCTCTATAAAGTTCATGAAATGGCTCTGTTCTTCTGAAAGATCATAATTAAAATCACCCACGATAATAAATGGCACGTCGGTGGAAACATGTGGAAGCAGGAAAGAGATTATTCTGTTCCAAAAAAGCCATGGCGCCACATTTATTTTTTTTTTTTTTTTTTGTGGGCGTGCACAAAGTTGTATGAAAAACCATAAACAGTACCGCATGGTTATCAACTCCCGACGTGCATCCCGGGCATGCATCGCAACAAACAAAAATGTTTTTTAATATTTTATTGTTTCTCTGAAAAAATAGCCACCGCAAAGCTTTGGAAAAAAGCATCCCTACCTAAAACGGACTTCCATCAGGATCTCCATAAATGTAGCTTTTAGAAAAGCATGTAAAGTTCTCATGTTTGTGCCAGCAGTATGGCTGTTCCATGGGTAGACTATTCCCCTGCAGAAAAACTTTTGGCAAGTAGATCTACCAGCGAGACACCCTCGTAAGGAGTAACATTTTATACTGTTTTGGATTCATATGACCAGGGGGGTTGACCTGTAAACTTGAAAATCAACATATCCCTAGAGAAGGATACGTAGAAGGAATGTGTGCATTATCGTGACCATCTAACAGGAATTGCAGGCAGAAGAGTCTGAAAAAACAGCTGTAACAGACAGACTACAACACACTGGATATTTGCAGCATTAGAATAGTACTTTTGCCCCATCTGGCCCATTGCTACACGGGAACAGCGCAGACTAGTTGGTCCATTGTTTCAGAATTGGAAAACATTGTTTCGATTGGATAAGGTTTAAATCAAAACGGACACTCGCAGTTTGCCGTGGTTACTTGGAGCAGACGGTGTCACTGTAATCATTTATAGCATTTGGCAGACACTCTTATCCAGAGTAACTTACAATTATAATTTTTATGCAAATTAGGGTTAAGGGCCTTGCTCAGATCCCCAACAGTGGTGATGGTAGGGATTCAACCACTCACCTTCGGATCAGTAACCCATCACCTTAACCACTAAGCCACCACGGCCCTGTCACATGCTGATGGAAACGTCAACCCTAAAAATCTCATTGGAGTTTATTTTTCTTGTGTTTTTGTGTAGTGTGTGTATAGATTAAGATACCTGTAGATTCCTTCGCTCTATACTTGTAGCTTTTTTTTGTGGAATTAGAAATGTGCTCAGGTAAAAAAGGTTCAGCTTGCCATGGATTGCTTTTTGGTATTGGTGTGCAGAATTGCTTTTAAAGTTAAAAGGGTCCTTGGTTTAAAATAAATAAATAAACAAGGTTGGGAGCTCTAGCTTGGTCTGCAATTATTGAAAGTGGTGTTTGAGATAGCAGCTTCGTTTCTGCCAATAAAAGTCTCAAGCAAAGTCCCACCACATGTTCAGAACAGTTTGGCATGCAGGAGAGCACTGTTTTTGCTTTCCTCCTTCAGCCAAGCTTGATCATAATCCTGTTCTCTTAACTTAAAAAAAAAAAAGGTGCTTTATCCACCTTCAGTATTTCTCAGGCAAGGTTGCATCATTCTTCTCTAAGAGTAAATGTTCTTATATTATTAACTAAAATCACACCAAAGCACATGATTGATGTTCTCTTTTCTCGTGTTTGTGCATGTGGGACCACTCACTCACTCATGTGCCAGACCTCCTCATCCTGCTAGGGTTGTGGGAAGGCTAGTGCCTATCTCAGCCAGCATTGGGTGAAGGCAGCGGTGCACCCTGAACAGTTGTCTGTCTCTGAACAGACTCGAACCCAGAACCCTCTTGCGATGAGGCGGGCGTGCTAACCATTGTGTCACTTCGCCGCCCAAATTTAAGCTATTCAAGATATTTTTCCCACATGAACTCTCTGCACAATATATTTTTTTTGTATAATCTTATACACAAATTTTCAAAATGCTATGAGCTTGTCCTTGCTTTTAAATAATGTGTTCATGAGAAATAAACATAATGTGTGTCATTAGTTATTGCTTTGTCATATCATTGAATAATGGTATCATAGTTAGTGTTATATGTGCAGACTTTTGCAGAAAGATACAGATGTTTTGGCTCCTTTTCTTTCTTTCTTTCTTTCTATCTTTCTTTTTTGTTCGTATTTGAACATCTGCTCAGGTACATAGAAACTGGCCCGTCCAGACTCCAAAACGAGGAAGTTTTCAATCAACCGATAGCTTGATGACGTAAATGAGCTCTTGCGCAGCATGTAAAAAGTGTCTTCAGCAGTTAATCAGCATGCAAAAGTAGGGCACAGATGGGTAACGGTAGTTTTTGCCAGCACCTCGTGGCCGTTTCCACAGCTCAGAATCTCGAGCACTAAATTGTGAAGCTTCACGAAAATATACTGCTGAAAAGTCTCTCAGCATGCGACCTACACCATCCAGCATCTGCATCCACACTCAGATCTTCGATAAGTCCAAGCTCATGATATCACCTTTGGCCCTTTAGCGCTTCTGTTTTGGTTTTTTTCCTCTCCTTTTTCCCTTGTTTCTTGCCTGTCTGTGTCTGGCTGCTTTTAAGACGACACCGTAGAAAGGAGGAGAAAACAAAAGCTGGGAGAAGAGGAAAAAGCGTCGGCCTATTTTTTTATCGGTCGTTTAGTTTTTGATGCAGTGCTCCATCTTCTTTGCACTTTCTCACAGCTGTAGTACTGTTTTCTTGTTGTTTTTTTAAACTCGGCTCTCTTTTTCCGTTTGCATCTTGTTTGCCGTCTGTCATGCTTCTTCCTATTCCCTCGCTCTCACTCTACCTCTTTCTCATTATTGCCATAATTTTCTCACTCACTCCCTGAACAGCCTTTCTGTTTTCCCCCGGCTCCCCCTTTATTAGATCTGAAGCGCGTCCCCTTTTCCTTTAATAATCTCTCGTTTCTGCTTTGCTTTTACGGCGCTACGCTCATCTCTCTGCCTCATATTTGTCAACGTTGCGTGTGTTTGGGGCGCACCACCACTGATTCATCTTCTGTTTTTGTTTCCTGTCGTTCCCACCATCCAATCCTTTACTCCGAGTCTGCGGGAGGGCTTGTGATTAGGGGATGGGATGGATGAAGTGTGTGAGAAGTGGTTGAAAGGGGGATTATGAAAAGAGACATATGGTGTAGATGGGTAACAGCTTCCCAGCCGCCCTTGCGCTTGGAATTTGACCATTTCTACCCCTTCCTATGATCAGAATTCGATTTTCATAAAGATGTAAATCGTACCTATCTGTTCTAGTTAAGTATGAATTACTTTGATTCAGCTGTGCATTAATTTCAGATATAACTGCATTTTCATCTTCTTTCAATTTTTTTTCCTTTTAAAATTTTCTTTAATAAGTTTCTCCTTCCCTTTTAATATGTAATACCCACTACAATGGTGGATCTTTGCCCCATGCTATTGGTAAATGAACCTATTTTCTAACTAGACCACTGATATCAGCAGAAAATATGCTTTTTATTTTTTTTTACCTATTTCCTGTGTGTTTTTCAAAGCTCTTGCATGTCACCTTGATTCATTCAAGTTGCTTTCCCAATTGTGTCCTCCCTACGTCCTGTGCTAAGACTGCATTGTATGTCTGCATTCACAAACCAAGGCATTTTTGAATAGGCGGCAAAATTACCACCGACATTTAGTGAACTCGGCTGGAGTAGATTGATTGGCATTATAAAACCACATTACTGGGTCTTATGCTCCGCATGGTTACCAAGTGCGGATACTGGTTAGTACTAATGTACAGCACTTATGTTCAAGGTCTTAAAGAATTGCCTTTAATAGTCTGCATGCTCTTAAAAGAGGTGCCCCTCGAACGCATACCTTCATTACAGTACATCAAATAAATACCTTTAAAAGAGACACCACAATATATTTCTCTGTCCAGAGCAAATGTTGCTGATTTGTCAGGATCTCAGTAATCATCCTGGTGTGATTAGAGCACCTTCTGAGGTAAGGCGTGTTTTGAAATGAGGCATGCATGTACAGATACATGTTCAGTTTAAAGAAAAATTGTAATAATACAGTTTTAAAATAGTGAAAATAGTTTATTCTTTTATTTTTTGGCAACTAATGCCATGATGAGTGGCACATTGGCACGATGGTTAGCATGTACGCCTCACAGCAAGGAAGGTCATGTGTTTGATTCCCGGGTGAGGGGTGTTTCTGTGGGGAGGTTCTCCTCGTGCTTGTGTCGGTTTCCTCCCACAGTTTAAAGGCACTCACTTTTAGGCTAATTAGCGGTTCCAAATTGACCCTAGTTGTGAGAGTGAGTGTGAATGGTTATATGTGTGTTGGTCCTGCAATGGCCTGGTGGGCTGTTCAGGGTGTACCCCGACTTCGCCCAGAGTCGGCTGAGATATGCACTAGCCCTTGTAGTATTAAGCCATTCAGAAGATGAGTGTGTGAGGGTGAAGTGATGATTTTCCTGCGAGTATGTCAGTATTTGTAATAGACTGTGTAGAATGACGAAGGGTAAGAGGAACAGAGTATGGAATGGAGTGATGAATTTAATGATGAATGGGGTGAGGAAAGGAGTACGGAGTGGACAGGTGAATGTAGTAAAGTATGGGGTGAAATGGATCAATGAGTAGGCTGAGGAATTGGGTAAATATGGAATGAAGAATGGGTTGTGGAATAAAGTGAGGAATGTTTAAAGAATGTGATGAAGAATGGATTAAGAAATGGGGCACAGAAGTGAATGAAGAATTGAGTGAGGAATGGGGTGAGACATGGGTTAGGACTTGATTAAGGTTAGGGTTAAGGAATATATAAGAAATGGGGAAAGATTTAAGTGAGAGACGGGTAGAGAGATGGGGTGAGGAATTGGTGAAGAACTGAGAGAAGAATGTGATAAGAAAAGAGGTAAAGAATGAGGTGAGAACTGGGGGTTAAAAAAAGGGTAAATGACAACCAAAGCAATTTGCAGATTACATTTGCTAATTATATTAATGCATGATGTGTCTCATATCTTAACCCTTTATAGTAACATATAATGCAGGGGTGTCCAATCTTATCTGTAAAGCACCGGTGTGGGTGATGGTTTTCACTTCAACCAAGCCATCTTGGTGAGACCACCTGGCTTTAAGATCTTAAAATGGAGCCGTTAAAAGCCAACACAGCTCGAAAACCCTGAATATTTTACTGCTAACAGTCAGAATACCCTCAATTCATATAACTATACCAATTATTTTACTATTATTTGTAATTAATTGAAAAATATATATAAAAGCTCTGCATAGCTGAAATTAAAAAAAAGTAAAAAATTAAAAAGGAAATGTTCATCTGGGATGTAATTATTTTCAATTTTCCCATCATGCTATTTGAGTATAACTTTCAACAGTAAAGTGGTCTCATCAAGATGGCTGTCACCTGGCTTCAAAATTTACTCTTTTTTTTTTACTTTTTATTAGATCAGTGATTGAAACAGGTAGAAAGTGTGGCTACTGCTTGGTTGAAGTGAGAACCTGCACCCAAACCGTCCCCTTGCGGATAAGATTGGACACCCCTGATGTAGCAGACAACATACTGACTGTTGGAAAGTTCTGGCTCTGGAGAGTACTTCCTTACACTTTACCAGCAAACCTGCTTACGGAAAAAAATATTTCACTGCTACATTTAACAACACATATTTTTACAGTCGTTTATAATTTATTATGGAAGTAAATCTCATCTGAGTGCATCACAGGGCAGAGTAAGGTACACGGAGGAGATCGCTGTCTGCCCTCCACCACGTGATGAACCCTGGGGGATTGAAAGTATTGAGAGCATGGCGAGTAGGTTACCCCACCTCCACGAATAGGGCTGAAGACATTTCTTGTGAAAAAGCAATACCTGTAAAAAGGTGTTGTTAAACTTGTTTCAGTGACCCATTTGTGTGATGAATTTGGGTTTTTGGTTTCTTGTGAAACACCGAGAGTTCATGGTGTCTCGTTGGTCTGTCTGGATCTGTCCCATGCTTCCTGTAATGCACTTGTTAGTGAAGCTCAGGGGGTCATTAGTGGGCCGAAGGCTTGAATCTGGAGGTTTTGACTGCTGAGGGACAGCCTGAACACACTGATGTATCTGTAAAGTTGTCAGCTGTCTTCGGCTCTGGATCTGTTGACTGACAGTCCAATCAAGTGTTCAGCTGAGCAGCTTTTTCTCCCTACAGAAATAAGTCATATTGCGTAACCTTGGAGACCTGGCTCACTCCAAGAGGTCTGAACTGACTGCCAAGTTTCGCAGCAAGTTTTAGAGGTTATTTTTATTAGTCTTTAAATTTAGCTGAAAACAATATCACAGTGGAATTGTCAGTGTTGCACAACAGAGAATCTTGTTGGGTTGTTTTTCCCCAGGAGCCCGCGCCCATGACTGAAGATGCACTAGAGGAGCAGTCAGAAGTGCTGGCCAAATTGGGGACGTCGGCTGAGGGTGCCCATCTCCGTGCACGCATGCAGAGCGCCTGCCTACTCTCAGACATGGAGTCCTTTAAGGTAACGACTGGGAGAATACGTAACATCCATAATTATTTGGAAATTCAGTTATGCTTGAAGATATCCTGAGGTTAATCTCAACTGTCTTCAGCACATGTTAAACGCTCCGAGTGGGATGGCGGATGCGTGCTGAAGTAAATCGGTAAATGGCAATAAGGCTTCTTGCCACTTACTCACAAAATTTTTTAATAAATCTTGAAATATCCTGAAGGGAGAGATGTGGAGTAGTAGAGTTTTGAGGTTCATTACAATCCATGTAAAGTATATTGTTGCATAAGATATTCTTGAGAAAATAAACCTGCATTGTCAAAAAAAAATTGGGTTCTTGCGATTGATATAATGGTTGACAAAGTATGAGGCTACTTCTTAATACTCCTTGATATGAATACTCGTTCCAAGATAGTATAGTTCTACTAGAATTGGCCTCCGTTGCTGAGATTTATGTTGAATATTGATATGTTAACTTCAGACGTTGGTATTTTAACATTGCCATGCAGTGTGTTATGTGTTAGCATTCAAAAATGTGCAAAAAGACCACTGTTTTTTTCCCATGCAAATCTAGACATTAGCCTATTATTCTGTAAACACCGATTTTACACTCATTTTATACACAGTCAAGACATTACACTCTATCCAGTTCGCTGACTGTCCTTCCTTGGACCACCTTTGCTAGGTAGGTACCACTGCATACCAGGAACACCCCACAAGACCTTCCATTATGGAGGTGAGCAGATCCGGTTGTTTAGCCATCATGATGTGGTCTTTGTCAATCTCTTCACTTGTTTATTTTTCTTGCTTCGAATACATCAACTTTGGGAACTGACTGGTAACGCCTAACACATCCCACTCCTTGCATATTTGCTTCATCTGTCAGTGGCCATAATGTTTTTAATGTTATGGCAGATCACTGTATATTTGATTAATGTAGACACCGTCACGGGACAGGAAAGGAAACGTGTGCCATGCTCAGTGCTCGCAGAAATGAACTGCTTTAACATGTGACCGCTTCTCTGGATACTGTTTTGAGTGATGTGTATTCATAAATGCGTTCTTGTGTATGGGTGTGCTTTTAAGGCACCTTACTTACTAAGGCTGCGTGGACACAGGAAACAATGACCATATAAAGTAAATGAAAGCCAGTGAAATGAGCAATGAAGGGTGAAATTATTATAAGTGAAGTGAAGTGGGCAGGTACAGCCTTAAACTGAGCTGAACTTTGATATGAATACTATTCACATCTTAAAGTTACTGTTGATTGACAGATGCCGCCAAACACGTTTCCCATAACACGTTTATTGATTCCACGTACATCAACACACAAGAGCAGCTCGTTATTGCTGTGAGCTTTATGAATGCATACAGAAATTTTACAACGATTAATGACTGGGAATGCAGTGCTTGGGTTCGTGTTTCTGAAAACAGTTGGCATTTCCAGTGAGTATATATTTATATATGTTTAACTCAAAATTATTTATGATGTTAAAGAATCCCTGTTCAATACTTGCTGTGTGATATATATATATAGCTATTTATTATGATAATATAAGCTGTTTATCAGTTAACTAGCTAGACACTGCTCATGGATTTAAACCTTCTGTTGTGAACTAGCTAGATACTACTCATGGTTTCACTTGGAATTATTTTGAAACGGGAAACATGCGTGAAGGTAACCTAGGCTACCATAGCTGGTGTCGAGGTGATTCGCTTGTTGCTCAGCACTTCTTGTGTGTATGCAGCTTTACACTGATTGTAACTGACCACATTTGCTGATTCTGCTCTGTGCACTCGAGGGAGCCTTCATCTCACGTTCCTTATTAAGCATTCTCATGCACCTATTCAAATCAAGTGTCCTGCCTCACAGTCTGCATGATGATATGTTGATGTCAGGTCTTAGGTATCCATACATAGTAAAAACATCAACAACACAATCATTGAACAGTCTTTCAGTCCATTTTTTGTCAGTTAAACGGTACTGTGAAAATAAAATATAGAAATTAAATATTACAAGCATGTCAGAGAAATGGTCCAGGATTTCCCAGAGAGCATAATTCCCCACAGTGTATTGTAGGATGAAAAAGACCTTTAGATCTTATTTGCATTGCAAAAGTGAAGATAAAACGTTGCGACAGTATTGTCTTGAGGAAACAATTGTAAAATAAACCCGGAGCATCCTCCAGATAAAATATTAACACAGTACTTATTTTTCACAGCCGACCAAGTGTGGTTAAAAAAGAGAAACATGCAAACACAGCAAATGATATTTCAGCAAGGCTAAATTGTGGGCTGTTAACAAGAAAAATCTAAAAATGGGACTAGCATCATTCGGGGCATTTTAAGCGCGTCAGGTTAAATTTACCAGCATGTGGCTTTGCTTTCGTCGGTGCCGAGTGCTTCATCTCTAGATGCATGTATGCTTGTGTGCAAATTTGGCAAATGGAGCAAAACTCGGCTAATTTATCCATGTAAAAGCTAATGTTAGAGGTCTTTTAGCTATTTTCCTTGATGCGGGTGTATTTAGTTTAATGAAAAGAAAATGCGTCTTGACCAGTCTGGTGAGAAATGTAACATGGAGGAAAATCATCCTGTAGATTGAATTAATGGATAGGATTTAATCCAGAGTTGAGGACGATGCAGTTGAAAGGTAGAGATGACCTCACTCTAAACGGCAGCGTTCTGAAGCCGATCTCATCCTAGCTCTTCAAACGAAGCTGGTACCTTCTGGTCTCTTCCAGTAGTTGCTGATCAGGTCCTCTTGTCGACTGTGCAAGTCATGCTGTAAGTCACATGTACTACTGAAATGCAGGAGGTCCTGCTTATGCTTCATCAAGGAGCAATGCTGAGGAAAGTAGCAATGCAACGTGTGTAATCTTCCAGCCTGCATTCTTTTCTCCGTCTCTGCAATCCTCATTTTCGCACAGAGAAATGTAGATACTGCTTTTGTGGGCTTAATTTAATCATCTATGATATCTCTGTCACCGCAGAGGATTCAGCTAATTAGTAAAGACTGAACATTTGAATTGGATCAGGGAGTTGGTCTAATGAATTAGCGTGGCGTACGCTGAGGTGATTCAAGGTAAGGCATTAAGCTGATTAAGCTACATTAAGTGAAGTCTTTTGCATTTCATGTTTAATTCCTGCCATAAAAACCCATTGTTAATGTTCCTCATGCACAAACAGATTCTAGTCAGGATAACTGTATTATCCTCCTTTTGGGGGTCACATTTATGATTTTCATCATGCGGGCTAAAGGCCTTTGCGATTTCAAGCCTCACCGTAGAGATTTCCACTCGCCTAACACATTCGTCAACGTCACCGAAATGTCAGCAGGAGCAAAGACAGTGCAAAATATCACTCCATATCTTTAACTTAACAGTGACAAGATTGTAAAGGCTGAGCACCGCGTTCTCAGCCAGGAGATCAAATATCCCACTTCCTTGTGCCTCTGTCTTAATCTTTGCTGGCCAGAATCTGTCAACCCATTCATAGCTTTCACCTTTATAGAGCACAAAAAAAGAAATTTCAGGTTGGCACTGCGAGGGGTAAGAGCTGTTCGGTTGTCGTTCGCGGACACCTATTCATCTTCATAAGCGCCTTATTCCACCCTCGACATCCTTGTCTGTCGGATAACGTGGAATTATCCCACAGCGCTATTCTGTAGACCATCCCAGGAGATTAAAGAACGAGGGATTTGGAAAGAAAAGGAGTGTATCTTAAGCACAGCAAGAGCACCCTTGTTTCCAAATCTAGTTTTATGTATCGTCTGTGCAAAATGCTTGTTTTTAACAACAGGGGGCGAAGCTGATAAAGAAAGGTGACGTGTTCTTCCTGCTTTTTGCTGCTGTCCTACAAAATGCTCTAATTTCTCTCAAGCACACCAAACGCATCGGTGTGGTTTTTTTTTTTTTTCCCCTTCTTCTTTTCTTTTCCCTGAACTCTCCGAAGCTGCAGAGGATGACTGCTGAGAGCTCGGCTATTGCACTAAATGGCCCCCTTAGCTGAAGATGGCCTCTAAATTTAGCGGCGGCGCTGTCTTTAATTGTGCTTAGCCAAGCATAATTTGGCATTTTGGCTTTAATTGCCATCTCCCTCTGGGTGGAGAAGGGAGACTCGTGGATATGATGAATGGGGTGACTTAAAAAGATGACAGCGCTTTGAACCCTCCAAGCACCCACTCCGCTATCACCACCACCACAGTTCCCCCGTCACTCGAGGCACTGCAATATGAACAGGGGCAACAGACATTTGTCATGGTACCAACCTGCATTGCTGCTGGATATGTATCTGTATATACCATCCATGGTGTTTTTAAATAGCTTTGATGTTGGCCTGCACAAACCAAGAAGATCTGCTCATCTCGCATCTTCCAGTATTGTTCCAACAATCAGTACTGGGAGCTAACAACACTACGGTCATTTTATCATGATTCAGCTGGTACTAAATTCGGAATGCAGCTGCTTAGATATGCACCACTCTTACATAAACAGGTGCAGGACTAGCAGTAATTCACGTTTGATTGAAGTCTGAGAACTCTTTGCAATGCCATAAATGTCTCAGTAAACACCGTGCGATGAAATGTGAGCAGATTAGCTTGTAGAAATCCGCCTCCACCTCCCCCGTCCTCGCCTCACTCCTTTAAGTCTCCGAGCCGCCTCATTTCTGTAAAACTTGGATCATTATGTCTTGTTGCGCCGTCTCCTAGTAATTATCGACCATGCAAGTGCACAGGACTTCCGCAGACAGGCAGAAAGGTCATGCAGAGAAAGCTCGCCGCTGGAATTTGTCAGCCGGCTCATTTACAAAGGCAGCGGTTGACAAGCCTGTGCGCTTATTGCTCGCCGTCGGGATTATTCATGCACTGATATCTCTTTGCCAATAAAGAAATAAAAAGGCATAATAAAGAATGAGCCCCCCACCCTCCTCCCATTTTCATTCATGCTTACAGGATGATGTCGTGCTACTAGATCCAGCTTGACCAGCTGCTTAGGGTGGAATGAGGAGACGTGTGCTGTTTGTGAATTGATTTTTTTCTGTAGCCTAATATATTTTATTTTATTTTATTTTTTTTTACTTTTCGTTCACTGTTAAACAATAACATGTTTCATCAAATGATCATCTCTGTAATTCGTAAGTGCATCTTCATTTTTTGATGAAATTATTTAATATGACACAGAACACTGGTTGCCATATTGATTTTTTTATTTTTTTACTTGTGATTTGCCTTAAAAAGTCTTTAATCCTAAACATATCTGAATCGTCCTGAAGGTTTCTAATTATATCATTAAATATAATAGAATTAGCAGTAATATAAGTGTGATGTCGTGTGGAGGTGATAATCATAAAATAACTAGAACTTAACACAGATTAACATTGCTGAATAGTTCAATCTCATTGGTCGGAAGTCTTGCGAAGTGTTTTTGTCTGGTGGAAGCTACATAAATATGTGTATAACTGTTGGTAGGGTGAAGTTTTTTGGTTTTCTGTGAGTAGATGCTTGCAGTGGTGCTTGAAAGTTTGTGAACTCTTTTTCTGAGGTCCTCAGAGATCTCATTTGTTCATGCCATGATACATTTCCACAAACGTGTCGTGAAGATCAGACTTTGGTAGATCCCTGTTCTTTAAAGAAGTCAGGTCGCCCACTCAACACTGAGTCTAATTTCTAATTTGAGCCCTATTTTCTCATACATTTCCTATTTTATCAGGGACAAAAACAATTGAAATCTGCCTAGTATCGGGTTAACTCGATATAGCCGCAAAATGGCTGTATGCTGTAAGGATACAAGGGCTAATAGCCACATCAAAATAAACTGGGACAGAGTCCTTATGGAGATCCACTGGTGTGTTTTACCCCAATACCCGGAAAGAAACTGAAGAAAATGTCTGATTCCACACTTATTTTGTTTTTTTTACCGTTCTTTGCTTCCTGTCTCTGACATCAGAAAACATCCCCTGTGTGCTAATCAGCTCCGATGCACTAAATATGGTGCACAGACAGGTGTAACAGGCGTTACAGACAGGAAGTGGAGAATTCAAAGTTCATTCTGCTTTTATCAGCAGTCACGTTAATAAACACCAGTGACCCAGTTCTACTGACAGCCATACATGTCCATGTCCATGTCTGACAGATAACAAGGTATCTTATCTTTTCCTTTCCTTGTTCCTACTCTTGTCTCCCCATTATTCTGGTACAAGTTTAGCTTGATTTTCATCTGTCCATCGAGTCTTGTTCTAGAGCTGGCCGGGGTTTCTTACAAAGTCTATCCTAGCGTTTCTCTATTGAGTGTTAGCACTGGGATGCGTCTTGATATGAACCCTCTGTGTTTACGTTCATGAGGGTGTCTCTTGACTGTAGACTTTGAAGGTCATAATCCGATCGCCTCAAGAGTGTTTTGGACTTGACTGGATGTTGTAAATGAGTTTTTCTTCACCAAGGAAGAAATTATATGATTATCCAGTTTAGTTGTTTTCCAGTCTTGCAGGTATTTTACTGCTTGTTGAGCTCACCAGTGTGTTCCTTTCGGCCAATCCTAAAGTTTCTGCTATCTCTCTTATAGCCGTGTTTGTTTATTTATTTATTAATTTTTTTTTTCCGGCTTAATGATGGCCTCCTTTATCTGCACTGACATGTCTTTGGATCACATATTGAGAGTTCCCATAAACGGCTGCCAAATGCAAATTCAACGCCTGGAATCGATTCCAGACATTTTATTTCATCATTTATGGAGCCCATAATTGGCCATAAAACTGTGCCTCACTCAACTGTCCAGTAGCTTTTAAGCCTCTGAAATGGTTAAGGCAATACTTTTAAAATAATAAAGTCCTTTATATACAGCTGAAAGTCTACATTTCCGTCACATCTTAATAACTTAATTGCAAGTCCATTATTCTGGTGCACAGAGAGAAGAAACGGACAACAATTGTGACACTATTTAAATACTTCTGGAACTAACTGTATATTACTGCTATAGAGTTGCCTAAAGAGCACCTAGTAAACTAGTTTTGAGTTTCAGAAAGGAATGTAGGTGATTAAGAGTGCAAAATTTGTCGCTGGTTAATTGTTACTCGGGATCTTTATGATCAGTCAGTCGTTACATTTGAATGATTCCGTAATAATAACGATTCATCACTGTGTAATATCTTCATAGCACTTTAAATGCAATATAATAGAGGCAAGTGTCCATATCAAGTAGAAGAACGGAAGCTGAAGGGATAAGAATAAATTCCAGCCGTTTGTGGTAACAGTTTCCAAATCATACGGAGTTTACCGAGCAGTGAACGACAGACTGCGCCCGAGGATCTAATGTTTAATGATTCTTAACAAAATTAATAACAGAAGAGTTTTGTGTGGGAGAATAATGGAGCGCTGCTTTTTATACTGGGCGACTAATATGATTTGGCAGGTTTCTAAACCCAGTAAAAGATTTAAAAATAAAGTTCGGATATGTTTTGAATTTGTTTTGTTTCATTTTGTTTTGTGTGTGTGTGTGTGTGCGTGTGTGAAACTCCCTCAGGCAGCCAATCCTGGTTGCTCCCTGGAGGATTTTGTGCGCTGGTACTCGCCAAGAGACTACGTGGAGGAGGAAGTGAGCAATGAGGCGGGCGGGACAGTGGTTCAGGGATCACTGAGTGCCAGGATGAAGATCCCGGGCAACATGTGGGTGGAAGCATGGGAGAGTTCCAAGGCCACACCAGCACGCAGGCAGAGGAGGCTGTTTGATGACACTAAAGAGGCAGAGAGGGTACGTATCCTCGCAGTATCAGTCCCTCACCCCCCTCCCCAGAGCTGGAAGTAGCTGGTGTAGGTACTTTCAACACTTTTCTTACTAAACTGACAGAAGAAGAGAAAAAACAATTCTGCTTGAGTGATAAGCAAGGCACTGAAGAGCCCATGTCCTGCAGTAAACCGCATGTCTCAGATGGTTCTCAGATTACTATTGAATATAAAAAAAAAAGATTTCAGGGAATATTTGAGTGTTACTGGGCAGAGTGATTTGAAAAGACATTCATTTGACAGATGGTCTCATCTAAAGTAAGACAGTAAAAGCCTACAGCTGAGCAGCCAAAACAGTGCTGCGTTTCTCAAAATGTTCATTTAAAGCCATCTGAATCCTTGCCCTGTTCTAGTTCCTTCAAGGACTTCTGTGTGAAAGCGAAAACAATTAGCAAGATTCCCTTTTCTGAATGCTGCAAAGCTCCTTCAGACTCAAGGACTCTTTGAAGTCCTGTCCCATCTGCATGCCACCTGCGCGATGGAGGGAGGGAAAGGGGGGAAGAAATGCGTACCCAGTTGCAGTAGCGATCAAACGCAGGCTCGAGCGAGTCCCGAGTGGACGCGTGCCTGCGAAAGTGGTAAAGTGGGTCAGAACACACAAAATGTGTGCAAGGTGTCCTTTCCCACGCGCCGAGTTGAAGGGGAGTTCAGGAGAACCGTTGCCAGCGTGAAGGTCGTCATGGCTGCGTGTCCTTCAGCGGGCTGTTAAGCTCTTTTGGGGAAAGTGGAGGGTTCAGTTTGAAATTCATTACTGATTTAATTTGGTGTTCCCTTTACATTTTTTTTTTTAGCTCCAGGAACTTGTCCTCGCCAATGACGCATTTTGCCTTGGTCTTGTATGGAGAGTAGCCTCCAGGAGGTCACTGAAATACAAGGCTTCATTTACTGTTTTTTTTTTTTTTAAGCACATTGCTGATTGAAATAGATACAGGCCAGAAAATATTATGGACGTCGCTTAAAACAAAAGAAATTTATAGCAATTATCTTCAACTGGAATTTGTTTCAAGGGTAAGTAATGGACTAGTGTCAAGTTATAGACATGTAATATGAGTGTGTGTGTGTGTGTTTGTGTAGGTACTGCACTATCTGGCAATGCAGAAACCTTCTGACCTCACACGACACCTGCTGCCCTGCATCGTCCATTCTGCTATACTCAAAGTGAAGGAGGAAGGTGAGTGTACACTCAAGGTTACTCACATGAAAGCCCCGCTGAAGTGTTTGTGTCTCTGTCACTGTATTTTATGTATATAAGGCCATTTTTCTGTTTTATTTAAAAGAAACTCTATGTTTCTCTTACACGCGCCCACAGAGGCAGTTGAGGACATCGCTTCAGTGCGCAAACTCATTCCGCAGGTCAGCTCTCATGCTAGTAAACTGCTACGCCACCCCAGTCCCGATTTGAAGAAACTGGAGGTGAGGCATAACAGTCAGCCATATTAGCACTCTTCCATATTAGCGCACACACCTCTATTATCATGCATAATCTTTCTGTGCTTTGGATTTATTCCCAGGATATTTTTAACCAAATCACAGTGCTGGAGGCCACCATTGCCCGGGCCCGCTCTCTCAGAGCTAAGTTTGGCCTCGGGAAAGGAGAGAGAGGAGAGGACACCGAGGATCTTGAGCTGTACATATCCTGTCTTATATACTCTTTTAACAGTACTGTGACAAAGTGTTTATCTCTTTATTATGCAAAAGACAGCCTGAGTAAACTGAATACACAGTTTTCAAATGGTCTTCTTATTTACTGAAGGACAAAAACTCACCACCCCCTAAATCATCTACGTGAAAAAGTAATCGCCCCCTAAAGTCAGTACTTGGTTGGGCCGCCTTCAGCAGCAATAACTGCAATCAGACACTTTCGGTAACAGGAGATCAGTCCTTGACATCGCTCTGGAGAAAATTTGGCCCACTCTTTACTATAAATTATTACTATAAATTCAGGGCTTTAGACTCTGAAATGCCCTTTTATGTCCTTCAACAATATTTCAATTGGGTTTAGGACAAGGCCTTTTTAATTTATTTATTCATGTGTTTGTTTGTTTTGTTTTGTTTTTTTTAAGTGTTTCACAGGTAGACTTGACTCTTATGCATCGGATTATTGTCCTGCTGCATAACCCAGCTTCAGAGCTTCAGACTACAGACTGACAGTGTCCTTTAGCACTGACTGACGGGCATTGTCTTTTAGCACTTTTTGCTAGATAGTTGAATTTATTCTTTCCTTGATTATAGCAAGCTACCCAGGTCCTGAAACAACAAAGCATCCCCACTTCATCACACTGCCACCACCATATTTTACAGGGAGCATGATCTTATTACAGAAACCGGATTTAGCTTAAGGAATCATTATTTTCCAAAAAGTTCCAGTTTTGACTTTGATCAGTCAACGGACCATTATCCCAAAATATGTTTTATTGGAGACCAGTGTTATGAATGACATAAATAGAGTAAATTAGATAAATTACTTTTTCATTACACTGCATATAAGAACTAAAATTTTAATCAGTGATTGTTTGTTTATCAGGGTAGCTGAGTCATATGCAGTTACTATTCTTTCCTTTGAATGGTCAGTAATTGATTAATTTTTTTATTTGAAAAGACTGCCTTTCTAGACTGTGTTGCGTATTTAGCTCCATCACATTTATTACAAAAATAAATGTGAACTGCAATAAGCACTAATTTGAGGCCCACAGGGACAGGATTAATTCTGCCTCCTGCTTGCTTTCTGTGAACGTAATCATTGGAGACACAGCAGCAGACAAGATATTCAATGAAGTGGTTGCTAAGGTTGATTTTATACCAAAATATAATATAAATATTTACTTCAAGTTTCAAGTTTCTTAGCCTAAAAGTAGAGCTCTGAAAATGTCTGCATTTATTTTCAGTAAAGAAACAGCCAACTGTCTTTTCAGTGGTATTCAAGAACTTATTTCTCCTCAAGAAGAAAAACACTGACTAAATAAGAAAATATTCTGTGACTTGCAAGTGCAGTTAGCGCCGGCAACAGCGTGCACATGCACGCTGGGTTACGTGTGTGGGCACGTGAGGACAGACGCCACAACAAAATCGAGCTCCGCTCAAAAGAGATATTATTAAAAATACTCTGTATCAAGTACTTTAATGTGGTGTCATGCACTCTTTCGGAATAGTCACTTCGCCTTGTGGCAATCATACAGGTCCACGCTAAATCCAGTTTGCGTAATAATGCTTTATTGTGCAGCTGTCGGATACAGGACCAGATCAAGTCACCATATCTATACTCAAAATCTCTATACGCGCAGTAATAAAAAGTCTTGGCTCACAGACAGAAGAACTGAGTAAGAAAAGGAAAGGTCGAGAGCTAGCAAACGATTCCCAGTTTTGTTTTAACACGGGTTTGCACTGGTCTTTTTTTTCCATTTGCCTTCATTGTATACACTGTACTTCTGTTTACTAGTTGTTTTTAACGTAGTGAAGAACTTCTTTTAGTGACTTCCTGAAAATCCTGATAGTAGTCAAGTAGTTACTCGAGTTACTAAAGCTTAAAACGCACTGAATTTTCATACATCTGTAATTTAGCTTTGCGAGCTAAAATCTACATGCACAGATCTTGTCCTTGATGAAGGCTACATCGAATGAAGTGCTAGTTTTAGCTTTAGGCCATTTAGGGGGAGGAGGGGAGCGGGGGACTGGAGCATATCTCAGCTGACTTCGGGAAAAGTTAGGGTACACCCTGAACAGATCACAAGGCCAGCACACCCACAACCATTCACACTCACATCTAGGGCAATTTGGAACTTGGGAATGCGGGTTATTATTTTTTTATATGTATATCTTATAAATATATAGAGCTGAATTATTCATGTCGTAAACTGAGTGAAACTGGGGAAATACATGTTGATGTTTTGATGCTAACAATATCTGATTCATATGTAAGAGAGTCATCTTCAGTTGGGCAAAGATCAAATTTTACAAGTAAATCACCAGCATTTTCCTTTTTGTCACTGTCATTCACTGTGCTGTTTAATGTTTAGCCCAGAGCTCTATGGTTCAGTGACACTTAAAACCCAGGCTTAGTCTTAACAACTTCAGTAAAAAGATTTTTAAATTAAGTATTACTTTTGCTTTAAGTATTAATCAAGTGTAATTATTATTATTATTTTTTTAACGAAACTCAATAATTTTTATACACATAGCATTCGTTCCGTTTCTTTCTAATATAAACCCAATTCAGATAAATAGCATTTCATAAATAACAATTTCATTTAATATTTTCCCTCTGGAATGCCAAAAACTTAATCAAATTCAAATTCAAATTTAAATTTATTTGTCACATACAAATTATACACAGTACAATATGCAGTGAAATGCTTAGTACGACTGTCCAGAATGTAAA
>JAOUQZ010000047.1:6748238-6763820 GCA_028564935.1 Neosilurus hyrtlii
GTGTGTAAAGTGTCTGTTGTGCAAAAAGTGACAGCGTCTGTACAGACAGCAAAGTGTCTGTAAAGTAAAGTCCGTAAGTGGCAAAGTGTCTCTGTGCAACAAATCACAGTTAAAATGAATAAATATATCTTTTGAATTTGCCTTAGAGAAAAAAAAAATCTTTAATGTTGTTGACCTAAAATAAAGTATGGTTGAAGCACTGCTTTAAAAGTGTCAGTGTAGCACCAGAGTTATAAAAAACAAGCAATACCCAACCCGAGCTAGTAGCTTATAACTCAAAACAAGTGTTATAACCTTACACAAAATGTCTTCCTGCGTCGGCCGAAAAATCTATAATCACGACCTGCTGGTGATTTGAATTATGGTCCTTTCGTAAAAACATTCACTGTTCTGTACTTTGTGCAGCTGTTATATTTTAGAGTCAAAATAATAGCAGACCTGCTAATCAACAGATTACTCAGGGGTCCTGAAACAACAATAACTCCTCTTCAACAGAAGAGCAATTTTGTTTCAAGAGCCCCACTGCGTACACAGGAGCTATTAGAGAAAACTTCTTTAATAGATCCCCGAAGAAAAGCCAAATCCCTTGAATAGATCATTCTGTATTGAAGGAATGACCGAGTGCTAGGAGGATATCATTATAGATGACCAGGCCCGCGCTTCAGTATATGTCAGCGCTGTGCGTGTTTGTTCTGCACGAGCAAGACCCGAAATAGATTCCACTTAGATGTGTAGAAGGAAAAGTCACGGCCGGTGACCTGCTGGGGCAGCCAAGGCCTTCAAAGAGAGGCACGCGGCTTTGACGGGTTCAGCCCAGGTCATGTCATACAAAAGGCTTGCCTGCTTCGTTAGTTCCCAGGGGTTGGCTGGAGGTTAGCACGGGGTAGGACAGGAGAAGCTCACCAACCTCATTAAGGAGAAACTTACAGCTCTCTTGCAAGGGGGGGGTTGGAGGGAATGGGCATATGAGAGAGAGAGTGTGTGTGAGAGCGAGACTGTTAAGGCATATAATATCCATGTCTATCTATTTATCTGTATTTGCAGCTTAACTTTTAGAATTACTTTATAGTTATGGTGGAAGTAAGGGACCATCTGAAAAGTGCACATCATCAATAATTGTTCTTATCTTATAAATACATACCCTGATCAGCCATAACATTAACACCATTTGACTGGTATGTTAAACAGTCCCATTCACAGCCAGCTGCAATGCCCTGTGTTTTCTGACTCCTTTTCATCATAGCCAGCATTAACAGTTCTGCACCTTCCTCCTTACCGCACACACATCAGTGATCCCTGGGCACCCATTACACTCTTGCCAGTTCACTGGTTGTTCCTCTTTGGACCACCTTTGTTAGGTAGTTTCCACTGTATACCCGTCCCCCCTCCCCCCACACGACCTGCTATTTTGGAGATGAATACATTTATCCATCCCAGTGGGGTACTTGTCAAAATATCTCAGATCTTTAAGTTTGCTCATTTTTTCTGCTTCTAGCACATCAACTTTGACTCCTGACTGTTCACCCTATTCCTAATACATCACACTCCTTGGCAGGTATCTCAGCAAATTGTAACAAGATAATCAGTGTTACTGACTTCACCGGTCAGTGGACATAATGTTATGGCTGAAATTCTTTTTTTCTTTTTCTTTTTAAGAATGAACTGAATGGTGAGAAGGTGAATGGTTTTTTGTGCACAGCTTTTTAATTGGGCAGGCTGTACTGAAAAACTACATCAGGAACACGGCCCTTTTTTCTCTGTGTGTGTGTGTGTGTGTGTGTGTGTGTGTGTGTGTGTGTTTTAATGAGTCAGACGTTTTTCCTTGAGGTGTAGGAGAGCATTTTTATAGTTTTTCGGCTCACTTGCTACTAAAATGACTTGTATTGAATGAGTGCAATTATAAAAGCGTTTGTTTTTCTTTTTCTTTTTTTTCCCCCACTCACCTCACTTGGTCTCACGCTGTTTCTTAACATTTCCCCTCTATGTAAACCTATGTGCAGAAGATCAGTCTCCTACATATCACATGCATGTGTGTAATCTATTCAAACACATCATCCGTTTTTTTGGGGTTTTTTTTCCAGTTCTTGTTTCTTTTCCTCTCTTTCAGGTTCGTGAGCTCCCTTCTAGAAGAGCCGGAGGTGGCTGTGATTGGCGCAGGGCGGGGCCCGGCAGGCAGCATCATCCATAAACTGTTTGTCAGTGCTCAACGGGTATACACTCCTCTCGCTTACACACGCACACACACAGACAGAATACGCGTATTGCTTCCAGAGATACTTTTCCGTGTCCTGGACTCACACTGTGTCGCATGACCTTCAGGTTGAGGAGAGTTGAAAATATCCAACTGACAGCCTGTAGGGGGCGTGGCTGCTAAGCATGGCCTCCAGACAATCAGAAACACTTCACCTTGCTTTAAGCTAGTGCCTGTTTTTGCAGCTTGCCTTTGAGCTCGCGCAGGAACGTCGACGTGTTGCATCGCATGCGTTTGAAAGCATTGCAGATATTATATTCCACGCAGATGAGTTACAGCAAGTCACTGCATATCACATCACTTATTTCCTTTGCTTTAAATTAGCATTCTTAAGTGAAACCTCAAGACCTGAATTAATATCAGAATCTTTCAACATCTCATGAACACAGCAGGTACAGATTTAACAACATTAAACTGTATGAAGTGAGTAGTAAATGAGAAGAGCTATCATTTATAGCATCAGAGTCTTTTTTAAAATAATAGACTCTTGGAAAAAAAAAGTGCTCTCACCGGCATACATGAGCTGTTTTAAGCTGTTCATCATAATTAACCAAATTAATTAAATGAAGCCGATATCTGGGTTTCATTTAGAGTGCTTTAATGTGACACAGAGGTAATTTAACACGTTGGTCGAGCTACTTGTTTAAAAAAGGAAAAAAACACTCGATCATTTCCGTAAGTAGAAAATATACCACGACTTGATGGCAGAACGTTTAAGCAGAAAAACATGAAATAGTTTTTTGACATGAGACCTACTGAACCTTCTTTTATTCAGTGATAATTGCTTTGTTTTTGTTTTGTTTTGTTTTTTTTTTTTCTGAGAAGAGGCTCTGTCGCATATGGCAGTGTATTGCTGCCACTCAGGTAAAAGAATAGAAGATCAGAATCACAATATAACATCAAAAATTATCACTTTATATTTTATCCAATAGTTATAACAATAAACATTTATCTTCATATCAATATATTTTCATGTTATTCTGAGATTATAAACATATTTTATGAAAAAATTTTATCGTTGTAACAGTATAATATGTCAAAATAACAACACAGTTTACACGTTATAGTTATTAAGGTTATATTGTTATAGTGTGATCATTTTGTATGTCAGAAAAACAATGTTATATTGTGATAACGTGAAAAGTTGAACATTATAACAAACTTTTCACGTTTTAACGTGATACAGATTCTTTCTTTTAAATCAGTGGCAGCAGTATGTTGCCATAGTCACGGCTGCTGCATTGTGTCCAAATAATAAAAGGGATTATTTTTATTATTAGTAACATTAAATATGGAATAAAACTTGAACTTTTTAGAAAGAGAACAAAGTACTTTTTGATGGACTAGGATATTTCTTGAGATTTGCAAAGCTAACGTTTTGTTTGATTTCTTGTACGCTGAACAGAAAATCAATATCTTGCATATGCACAATAGCCGCGAGGGAGCCCCTTTAACACACAGTGTTCTGATACTTTTGCCATCACATTCTCTCCAGCCAGAGCAGACACTTTGACCACATGCCTCTGATGTTACTGGATAAAATAAATTATGTGCCATGAAGCTGTATGAAGATGACTTCAAAGGGAATATACAGCTCATAACACATGATTTTATTATTTTTTTTTCAAGATTAGCGAAGAACAGGACTTTGTGATGATCGTGTAGAGTCATGACAGCATGGTGGTTTAGGTCAAACTTACAAACTGTCAATACTAGGCTGTTTACCAAGGCACTTAAAAAGAATTTAAAAGGCGTAAATCAGAATTTATGTAAATACATTTTACTAAGCGATAACTGATGTTATTTCATCAGCTGTATAAAAAAAGGGCCTTTTTTTAATACAAGAGAAAATTTTATTTAAAAGTGAGATGAAATGAAAATATAATTATTGTGGTATTTTTCCCTCGGATGATAACAGCATATTTTTAATGTACATTTTAGCACACATAAACTGGAGTGGGAATTGTTCACTACCCTCCTCAGCCTCACATACAGCATCAGCCATACAAATTCCAACGTTCTGACACTAGTAAACGTTCCCTCAAATGCTTAGTCTTAGTCTTGAAGAGACTCTGTCCACAGATATATTTGTTAACAATATATCTTATTATACAGCTCATTTAAATATTCCATACCCATTCTCTCACTCATTTCCCAGACTGCTTTATCCAACTAGGGTCACGGGGAGGCTGGGGCCTATTTCAGCCGACACTGGACAATAGTGGGGTATCTCCTGATCAGCTCGCTAGACCATTGCAGACCAGCACACATAACTATTCACACTAGGGGCAATTTGGAACATCCAGTTAGCTGAATGTGCATGTCTTTGGACTGTGGGAGGAAACCGGAGTACTCGGTTCACAGAAACGCCTGAGTCTGGGACTCGAACCCAGGATTTTCTTGCTGTGAGGTGGACATGCTTACCACTCTGCCACTGTGTCGCTGAGTACTCTATTCTGATTGGTCAGTTGCAGTATTTGGCAGTCTGTTATTTCTTTATAGCAGACTGTTGTTAAGTAGGACAGACCATTGTTATGGAGTGCAACATAAGGAGACGAAATAGAATAATTTTTCGAAATGATTGATTAATGAACCGGTCGTTATCAAAGAATAAAACACCGACCAGGTCCCGCATGGGGGCAAGAGGGGGATCCCCCCCCCCCCGTTGTATTTTCTGCAGTATGTCGAACATCCCCTATCTCCATCCCCCATTCCATATCTAATCCTCATATCTGTCCTGTTTAAGTGTTATGCGCCCTGCAGAAAATTAGGCTGTTGTTTCAGAACCATGGACAGCACTGTGCGGTGCTCATTATCAAGAGATTTGAACCTCACAGCACACAATGTGATTTAAAAATAAAACCATAATTTCTTAAGCTTTTTTGCCTGCTGCAATTACTTGGTTCAGCTTTCTCCACTGCATTACATAGCTTTGTTTGTTGATGCAATTTACAGTTCAGGAATAAGAGCATGATACCCTGCGATGGCCTGGCGAGCTGTCCAGGGTGTACTCTGCCCTCGGCCAGAGTTGGCTGTGATGGGCACCAGCCTCCCCACGACCCTAATTAGGATTAAGCGCTTCAGAAATATGACTGAATGAATGAATAAGAATATTAATAAACATGTAGAATGTGCCTTTGCAAAAAAAAAACGAAATTAATAATAATAATAAATAAGCACATTAGAGGGCACTGCAGCTGTGCCAAGGAAAGACGCGACAGATTTTAGCTGGTTTATTTTCCACATTAGTTTAAGGTGATGACCAGTTTACAAAAGAATTGTTGATTCCTAAATTAATGACGGGAAAATTGAACCACTCCAGAACATCCCAAAAACTTTCAACAGGGTTAAGGTCAGGACTCTGGGGTGCCGATATATATGTGAAAATCATTCCTTATGCTCCCTGAACCACTCGCTCATTATTTGAGCCCCCTATTTTATATCCGTGCCATCAGGAGAGAAAAAGTCCATCGATGTGATAACCTGCTCATTCAGTACATTCAGATCATCAGCTGACTTCATTTTATTGCCACATTAATGTTGCTGAGCCTCGACTTGATTACATGCTCTAAAGACGGTCCAACAAAATATTAGAGTGCATGTTTATTTTTTATTTTTTTTTTAGCTCTGTAATTTTAAACTATTAAAATCTGTGCAGATTTCCTCAGGGTTTTCTGGTTTTCTCTTTCTCAAAAAAATTAAAAAGCTGTTGATCAATCTCAAGATGAAAATCTTTCCACTGCGATCTAATCATGAATGGGGCTGGTGGGGTAGTGATTAGGGTGCTGGGCTCATGATCTTGAGAGGTCATTGGTTCGAATCCCGGTTAGACACCCACCGAGCTAAGACCCCTGGGCATGGTCTTAACCTCAAGCATGCCTCTGTCAGAACCAGTAAAAAATACTTATAAGGTAACTTGCGGTGGATTAGCGTCCCATCCAGGATGAGTTGAACTCCTAGTTGCTTCACGCTACAGACACCGGAGATAAGCTCAGGCTCTGATAGCTCAGGTATAAAAAGCCCAACAGACTTGTCTCATCTACTCGTGAACACATTTACTTCTGGGGGTCCATGCTTCACAGTGGCTAGAGAATTAGCCGTCTCCATCCATACTGCCCCCACAGCGGTTTGTAGTATATAGATACGTCTATATGACTCAAAGAGACCAAATGGAAATGGACACATGGAAATGTATCAGTGGAGAAAGATTTCGTTCTTACTGGAGATGTGTAAGATTAAGAAGCCAGAGAGTTAATAGGCTGCAGTTTGTCTTAGTCAGAGCCCTGCGTTCCCTTATCAATTATGCAAAAATCCCCAACGCAAGTGCAAATGTGTGCGAGGTTTACATTTGGCTAAAATTAGATGAATTAATTACTATTTGTTTAAAGTAATGATTTTAAAGTAATGACACGTTGATATTTACAATGTTTAACAATAAACTTTTTCAAGAATTTCTCGATAATTTCTGCCGACCAAATGTATTATTTACCCAGGTGTTTAAATAATTATATTTAAGTAGCATCAAATGGTGAAACCTTAATATAAAAGAAGCCCAAGAGATCAAAACATACCCCAAAACTTGAGCTCATGTAATGCACAATGCTGCAGGACCATCATTAATAATCGCCCTGTGTCACTAATACACCTCGAGCAGTTTGAATTAGCGGCTTATCAGATTAGAGGAGTTTATGGAAGATCCCGTGGTGCCCGGAAAGGAAAGAAATTTAAACCATGTTGGATTTGGGCTCAGAGTTCACCTGCAAACTGAAATTTGAAAGAGAACTTTGCTCCAATGAGGAGCAGCTATTAAAAAAGAAGAAGAAAAATGTCTTTATCCTACTAGGATCACCAGGAGGCTGGAGCCTATTTCAGCCAACTGCGAGCAAAGGCACCCTGATCAGCTTGCCAGTCTATCGCAGGGCAACGCACTCACAACCATTCACGCTTAGGGGCATTTTGGAACAGCCAGTTAAGCAACCTTCACACTATAACGAATTGAAGAAACAAAAAACTCATCATTAACAAAAGCAGAACAAACGCAAAACGAATAGTAAGGAATATTAGCGAATTATTCTCTCTCTTCGCCCTCTCCGTATGATCCCCAAATTTAAATCGAACAGGGTTTTATCAATTTCAACCAATCAGGATCATCAATATTATATATCTGCGTACAGGTTTGTTTGCAGGTATAAAATATTTGCGCGCTGACTGAACAATTCCTTCCCTGTTGTATTGTGCGGGTTCTGAAGATGCCTAAAAAGTTCAGGGAGAAGAAGACTGCCCAGAAGATGCAGCTATTACCCAAGCAAACATTTCCGGCAAATGACACGAACAATAACATACAGGAACTTATTCAAACTAATAACCACGAAATCAATACAAAGTTTAGTTTATGGCAGTGAATGCCAAAAATTGTCCAAGTGCTGGCCTATGCTGGGCCAATTCATTATAGGGTGAAAGCTGCTTTAGCCTAATATTAACGTTTTTGTACTGTGGGAGGACACCTAAATACTAAGAGGAAACCCAAGCAAGCACAGGTAGAACATGAGGTGGACATGCTAACCGCTACACCACTGTGCAACCCAGAACTAATACAGTAAAATAAAAAAGTGATGGATGGGAAAGACGAAAGTGTGACTGTGTGGTGATGCCTTGATGCTCTTGGGCTGGAAACTATAACTCTGAGTATGTGTTCTTCAAGTTTGAGATATTCTTCTAGGTAAACAGACTAAGAATATTCCAGCAGCATTAAAATGTCAAGCGTATTATTTTTGCATGGGTGTATTTGAGAAATGCCAATAAAGACCCGGCTGGCTTTTTTCTTTAAGTAAGAACTCTCTGAAATTGAGTTTGTTTGCCCAAACTCTCTCTCTCACTCAGTCCTCTCTCTCTCTCTCTTTCTCTCTCTCTCTCTCTCTCTCTCTCTCTCTCTCTTTCTCCTCTTCTCTCCCCGTCTGGAAGATGTATGTGTGAGTGTTAAATTATACCCTGTGTGTTGCCAAGCTGGAAATAGAAAGGCAATAATTATCCCAAGCATCCTCATGTAAATCATGTGAAATCAGGGGATTCAAATGAGGTGAGCTTTCTTGGAAATAGAAAGCGAGATAAACAGAGCAGTGGGGGGGGGGGTGAGAAGGAGGAGTATGCGAGAAAGAGGGGAAGAGAGGAACAAAAGGGAAGAGGTGGAGAAATGTCAGCCGCCTTAAAACGCCATCATTAAAATTTGACCACTGTGTTGCAGGGACGAGCCGACGAACTGACAGAGCTGCATGCAGTGTGTGTGTGTGTGTGTGTGTGTGTGTGTGCGCGAGCGTCATACTTGTTTAGAGAAGTTGGATAGCGTGCTTGCTTTAGCTGCCACTTTCGCGAGCATGGCATGTGTGAAAGTGTCTGAGATGTAGGTCCACACTGTTGCCTGCATTCGCATTTATTTTAATGAACATGTTTGTTTGTTTTTTAAACACAGTATAAGATGTTTAGATTTTTATATAATCTAAAAAGTGCAAAGGTCTGTGAACATGATTTCTTTTATTTTATTTTTGTGCATATGATTTTGTTTGCTTATTTGTTTGTTTCCTGATTTATTTTTCTCTCCTAACACGGCTTGCCTCTCACCCTTGCCAAGCTGGCTGATTCCAGTGATGAGGTAACCACAAGCAATATCCTCTCTCATCTGCCTCTTCCTCTTTCTTCCTGCTTGGTTTTCGGGTTGTCTGTTTTGGCCCACCAGCTTCCTCTCTCTTTGCCAACTGTGGGAAGGAAAGAAGGAAAAGGGGGAAGGGGGGGGTGACACTGATTTATTGAATTTCTACAGATAATTAGTTATCAGTCTTTTAATGAACAAGTTGCAGAGGTGTAGGATGTCGGTAATCGTTGCTCAGTGAGTCAGAGCAAAGTGTGCTGCGTGTTCTCTGTTGGTTTTTGAACTGTTTCCTTTCATAGCTCAACCTTTTATAAGCACCGTCTCGCACTAATCAGTTGTTTCTTTGCCCATCCGTCTATTCATCTCCTCACCCGTGCTGTCTAATAACAAGGGCTTTCTCTTGGATGTAGAGGTCAGTGTCGTCAATGAGCTCATTTGCTTCACCTCCTTCATCCCAACCCTTTAGACCTGGGCTATTAGGACAAAAGTCCTGTTTGTTGAGTCGTTTGACGTCTGGTCTTTCTGTCTCAGTTCCTTCGGTACGCTTTGGCCTTTTCACATGAAGTAGATGGTCTTTCTCCCAGCAGCCTTTAGACTCTGTCTTTTTCAGTGTTTCCTTCCCAGCTTCCCCTCCTTCATTATCTTGTGACATCTCGTGTGTGTGTGTGTGTGTGTGTGTGTGTGTGTGTGATAAGACACTTGCTAATTTGCAATCAGCTTGCTAATTAGTGAGATTTGTTCCTCCACTGAAAAAAGAGAAAGAAGGAAAGAAACTGTGAATTTTCAAGTTTCCCCGGTTCTAAAAACCCTCCGGGCATGCGAGATGCGAATGGTGTCACTTTGACACTCGCGTTCGACTTCAAGTGTGTTCAGCTAATTTAAGTTTATCCTGGCAAACATGATGACAGGTTTGAAGTCTTCTTTCATTCAAAATCAATCACAACAATTCAGAACCTGTGGAAAGACTCACGCACTGCAGTGCTGTTGCGTAACTAGAATGTTGTGTTTCGATCCATGCAGGCTGCCCTGTTGGCGCCGTTAGAAGAAGAAGCAAGCCGAGTCGCTGGGCCCGACGATCGCAAGTCAGCGGGAGGCGGAGTTCCAGATTTCCCGCCTCCTGCTGGACGGGAGATCCTGCTGCGGACGTGTGTGCCGCGGCCAGCCCCGTATTCCAAAGCCCTGCCCCAGCGCCTCTTCTGTGTCCTCATGAGGGAAGACTTCCGGCTAGCTGGTGCGTTCTCGTCCGACACCTCGTTTTTCTAAGGAACCGAAGTGAAAGTTAAGGACATGGTGGATATTTTAAACGCATATGTTTTTGTGTTAGTGGATGGGGTTGGGTGGGAGGTGCGATTTTTAGTGCACCTATAAGTCTTCTCGGACAAAGTTGCCTTGAAGCACGAATGAAGAATCAAGGTTGGCACCGAGTTAAAATCATTTACAAGCTTTATTGGTGGGTCGCCTCGATTCTAGATCAGTTCCTTTGAGTAACTTCACCCTTGAATGGCATTGGCAGCAATGATAGATGTTATAAAAACCTGTCCAGATGGGTCAGTTACCCCGGTCACATACACTGTGCGGCCAGAAAGATAAAAGGTCGCACACTCTAATATTTTGATGAAGTGCATTTATCCTTGATCTCAGCATGTAATCTCTATGGTATTGTTGCTCCAGTTGGTCTGGTCGAGGCTCAGCAACATTAATAAAAATGAAGTCGGCTGATGAGCTGAATGTACTGAATGAGCAGGTTATCACATCATTGGTCTTTTTCTCCACTGATGGCACGGATATGAAATGGGGACTCTGATAATGAGCGAGTGGTTCAGGGAGCATGAGGAATAATTTTCACATATGTATCGGCACCCCAGAGTCCCGACCTTAATCCTATTGGAAGTTTTCGGGATGTGCTGGAGAAGACTTTATGGAGTGGTTCAGTTTTTTCCCTCATCGATTCAAGACTGGATGGAAATAAATGTTATGTTGCTTAAGTTTGTTGACAAAATGTCATGATGATTACACGCTGTAAGCAAGACTAACAGCAACAAACCACTTAAAGTCTTCACACGCACATCCCAAAGCCTACACTCAGTACATTCAGGTCATCAGCTGTCTTCATTGTATTGCCACATTAATGTTTCTGAGCCTTGACCAGACCAACTGGAGCAACGATGCCATGGAGATTATGTGCTATGATCAAGGCTAAAGGCACCCCATGCAACTTTTTTTTTTTTTTGCCGGGCATTGTGACTGCACACTTCACTTTCTTAAAGTATGCTTAAGGAGAAAGATATCTGGGCAGCGATGTGGGGAAAATTTCCTTCTCTAAGAAAAAGTTTTACATTTCAACATGGGCATGTCATGCAAACTGAAGATAACGAAGACTAATCCAAAGTGGAGGAGATCATAAAACAAAAAGAGAGAGAGAGCTTGTACATTCGGGTATATCAGTGTTTGCAGGAATAACCTGAATGTTAGAGTTGAGCTCGAAGAGTAGTTAGTATTGCTTCTTTTTTTTTTGTTGTTAGCCATAAGCTTGTATAATAAATTAAACAGTTGGCTTCACATAAGAATTCTGTATCATAAGATTCACTATTTTTCACACTCATACTAGGTGTTCATCCCCCTGTATGTTGTGCTGTTTTATTGGACCAATAACGTGCTGCAGTTTGTGTGCTGACAGTTAATTCACAGTACCAGTTACCTAAAAAAGAAACCGGTTTAACGTGCAGTTCCAGACTGTATAGAGTAGCCTTACCAATTTCTGAAGTTTGCGTAGTTGTGGTTGCTGTTGTTGATTGTCAGTTTGCACAGCACAACATTTTATCACCGAATGTAGCACCTAGTCTGTTTTATGAATGAGTGAAATTGGCCAAAATGTGTAAATGTCAAATCTATATGTGTCTGACTTAAATGTAAGTCATCCTGAGATTACTATTGTTCTCCAGAACTAAATAAAATCTTTTAATGTCCCCAATCAGCTTGTGCGTGGCTTCAACTGATTAAAAATCTCTGTGTTAATTCGAATAGATAAAATCTGTTTATTTCTGAAATCTGACTTCAGTTGTGATGAATTTCTGGCTTTTTCTGCATTTATTCTATATTTAATATAACATATACAGTACTGTGCAAAGGTCTTTTTGAATCATACAAACTTTCTTGTAGATTTTTGTTTTATGACTGCTACACTATCAAGTATAATTATAAATGTTACACAAAAAGCATCATGTTATGTTTAAGTGAGGCCAGTGGTGTAGTGGTTAGGGTGCTGCGCTCATGATCAAGAGGTCTTGGCTTCAAATCCCTACTAGACTTCCACCGTGCTATGACCCCTGGGTAAGGTTTTAACCACAAGTGTGCCTCTGTACACTCAGCAGTGTAACTGGGTACCAGTAAAAATACTGGGAAGGTAACTTGCAGTGGACAAGCGTCCCATCCAGGAAGAGTTGGACATCCTAGTTGCTTCGCGTTACAGGTATTGGGATAAGCTCTGAATGTGATGAGCCAGTAGGCTCGGTGCAAAACGCCCAACAGGGCTACCTATGTATGAAAAGAGCACTCTTCTCTTCACACATAATGATGTTGGATTATTCTGCAAAAATAAAAAACACAAATGCAGCTGTTAAAATATCCAGAAGAACTCTTGCTGGTTCTAGAAGAAACATTCAGCTCATTTCCTTATAAAACTGAACAAACTATACCTGAGACTATTTATTTTAAAGCAAACAGTCATCACACCAAATATTGACTGTTTCATGTATCACTGTTTACTGGATTTCAGTGTTTTTTTAATGCAGCAATACCATTTATTATAATGAATGAGTAATAAATTAATAACGAATGAATAATAAATTGTAAAGAGTGATTATTTTTAAAGGTATGTTTGTCTAGGGCATTGCTTTGCCTGCACTGTACTGTGTGCATATACACAAGGTCTGATCATGAAATTGAAATGTGTGACACTGACTTGATTTAGAAAAAATAGTTTTCCCCACTTTTCTTTGTATTAGGCCAATATGCATTAAACCATGGTAGATGCAGTATATTATTCCCCGGAGGAAACTGCATTACAGAATGACGAGTCAAAGTCAGTATGTAACAGGGACTGAGTGAATGGCCTTCTATTGACTAAAATAGCTAATAATTGTCTAATTAGTTACACTATTTCAATTGATAGTGCTTGACATGTTCAATTTTTCACTATTATCTAAAGTCAATAAATGCCAATACATCAGTGTGTAATGTGGATAGGAAGTCTTCAACTTTAATACACTGTCAAATTAGAAAGAAATATTTATCAGATGAAATATTTGCAGTTAATAATAGACTTATCTTTGTCCTTTTTCTGTTGGCTGTCAGATTTGCTGGCAGCCAACACAGAACACTCCAACAACAGGCTACTTGAATTGGTAATAGTTAGTATGTAACGTGCCAGTTTCGTGATCAGACCCGTGTGTGTGTGTTTGTGTGTGTGTGTGTGTGTATATGTGTGTATATATATATATATATATATGATAGAGATAGAAAGAGCCGTCCAGGGTGTACTCTGCCTTCGCCCAGAGTCAGCTGAGTTGGGCGCCAGCCTCCCTGCGACCCTAATTCAGATTACGCGGTTCAGAAAATGTGTGTATGTATATAATTGACTTTCTTTAGGCTAGTTATCTGGAGAATCAGCATGTGTGTGTGTTTGATTATAGACTCAAAATGGCCAGAAAGTATTTTCTTCTGAATTTTACTAGTCTATATTTGTTCTGAGATATGAAGGCTATTCCATAAGAGAAACTGCCATGAAACTGAAGATCTCATACAACGATGTGTACTACTCCTTTCGTAGAACAGTGCAAACTGGCTCTAACCAGAGAACTAGACAGGCCTGACAGTGCAGTTGTTGCTTAGGCACCTTGCTCAAGGTAACTTTAGCTCTCTCCTCTCTGCCATCACACATTTTTCCTCCTGGTTTGGGAATCAAACCAGCAGATTTTTGGTCCCAAACGTTGGTTTTCAAACCATTAGACCAATTTGCAACCTTGTCAGTGTCTTGACTATATTTCGTATTTATTTTTGCAACTTGTTCAATTGTAACTTTGTGTTTATGTGGAGAATGTGTTTTTTTTTGTTTTTGTTTTTTTTGGATGACCTCCAATTTTTTAGCAGGTTATATATAAATTAATTAATTTGGTATCTACTACATGGGTAACAGTTGGCTTTGACTAATTTGTTATTTAGGGATAATGGACATTTTGCCCCTCAAACTAGTGATGATGCTTGAGATAAAACTTAAAAAAACTTAAGGTTTGCCACGGTCACTGAAACCATAGAAACTCAAGAAACCATCATCCAAAAAATATGAAGAAGTTTGTATTGCCTCTATAATGCTCAAGGTAAAAAAAAAGGGGGGGGGGGCACTTTTTCAAGCAATGAACACATTTCAAGAGGATGTGTAACCCTTGTCATCCAAGCCTGACTTAAACCTATATCAAATATCTCAAAAGTATGTGGAGAAAATGTGTTATGGTCTGATTAGGAAGGTGTGTTTGGTGCAGAAACAACACAACACTGATCATCACCAAAAGAAAACCATATCCATGATGAAGCATGGTGGTGGCAGGATAATGCTTTGGACCTGTTTTTTTATTTTTTTTCCTGTTGGAACTGGAGCTTTATTTTAAGTGTTCCTGTGGTGAATTAGTATTACTATCTGTTTAAAGCGATCACGTATGAAATGGCTCCATCCAGCAATATCAGTCCTTGCCCCTTGTCAAAGAGCTTGCGAGTGCTGCGACACTGGGCATGCTCAGAGACTTGTTGCCTTCTCCCTCGTCTTTTCCTGGCTGGTATTGATCCGAACCCGTTGGTTCCTATCCATCATAACACATTATCGGCCAGTGCTGAGCTGCACAAACAGATGCAGAAATCACAGAAAATCTTTCTTTTGTGTTCCTAAACCAACTGACTACAGGAAAGCCAAGTTGGCGAAATGTTATCTGTATAAGCTATTTAGGATTTGCAGTTACACACATCTCTGGCAGCATTTTCATCTGGTAGGCCACGTAAAATGAGACAGCGGGGTCAGTGGACACTTAGGCGCATAGTGCACAGAGGTCGCCAACTTTCAACAGAGTCAATTGATACAGACCTCCAAACTTCATGTGGCCTTCAGATTATCTCAAGACAGTGCGTAGAGAGCTTCGTGGAATAAGTTGCCATGGCCGAGCAGCTGCAAGCCATACATCACCAAGTGCAAAGCAAAGCGTCGAATGCAGTGGGGTAAAGCACACCGCCACTGGACTCTAGAACAGTAGAGACGAATTCTCTGGAGTTACGGATCACGCTTCGCCATCTGTAAATCCGATGGACGAGTCTGGGTTTGGCGGTTGCCAAGAGAAGTGTAAGGGGGGGGGTGTTTTTCAGGAGCTGAAAAGGAACTTTTTCCACATACCAAGAGATTTTGGACGATTTCATGTTTCCAACTTTGTGGGAACAGTTTGGGAACTGCACACCAGTGCACAAAGCAAGATCCATAAAGACACGGATGAGAGTGTTTGGTGTGGAAGAACTTGACTGGCCTGCACAGAGCCCTCACCTCAACCCGATAGAACACCATGGAACTGCACACCATGAATTAGAGCGGAGACTGCGAGCCAGGCCTTCTCGTCCAACATCAGTGTCTGACCTCACAAATGCACTTCTGGAA
>JAOUQZ010000047.1:6763920-6774195 GCA_028564935.1 Neosilurus hyrtlii
GTGTGTGTGTGTGTGTGTGTGTGTGTGTATATATATATATATATATATATATATATATATATATATACACACACACATATATATTGTATGAGGGGAAAATAATAGTACTACAATTTCATATATATATATATATGTGTGTGTGTGTGTATTATTGTGTAGAAAATTATTTAAAAGTTAATTAAACTTAAACATAAGCTAGCTTGCATGTATAGTTTGTCTGTTTCTATTAAATGCACTGTTTAATTAACCTTTTTTCAGAACTAAGTTATTTGCATATGGACACATGGTAGGGTATTGTTTTGCTTTTCTTGTGTATGTGCAGGCAGACTTGTTTAATGTATGTAAATGGAATTGTGATTGATTTATAGTTGTGCCTACTTTTATTTTATTCACTCATTAGTTCACTCGTTCATATCTCATTTGTTAGTTTAATATCTGGACACTTTTATTATTACCATTAACTCTCCTTATAATAACTGAAAGAGTCACATGCTGTTCTGGTGATTTCGACACTTTTCAAACTGGCTAATGCAAACTATTAAACGGATCTTAGCAGATCGCAACTTGGAGAGTAAACAGGAGAGCATGGATGGCCTTTGGTTTCACTTTACGACTTGTCGTACAGACTGAGGAAATGAAACATTGAATAGTTGGTGGGTTGGACTGCTTTTTGCTTCTAAAGCAGGGATAAAATAATAAATAATTCTTCAAATGTCAAGAATAATGGCTCCTTCTGACACCTACTCAGCTGATACATTATGACAAAAAGACGCTCAGCACCTGAAACGGGCACCCCTGAAACTTTCTTCCTCAGCACTACTTGGAAAAATCTCTCTCTCTCTCTCTCTCTCTCTCTCTCTCTCTCTCTCTCTCTGTTTCTTTCTCTTCCTTTCTCTTTCTTCCCTGCCTCCTTATTTTGTTCTGCTACAATTGTGAACGCGAGACAGCTTGCGATATCATTGGCTTGGCACAATGAGATCAGTGCCGTGGGAGAGCGGTTCACAGCTTGAATCTGTGGCTGCTGGCTGGTCCCGTAGCGTTTCCCTAAACAGAGATATGGCTGTGAAACGCTTTAACACTCTGAGCGCCGCTTATCACTCACCCGCTCCTGTTGCCATGGCAGCGCTCAGCACTTCTCTCTCCACCCCTCCTCGGTTTCCAACCTTTTGACTTTTTTTTTTTTTTTGTCTCCTTCCGATTTTATACTGGCACACACACTGGTGAGAGGCTGCTAACAGAGAACGGAACAGTGTGGGTGGCGTTGCATACACACGCCCACCGGTCGCTCTGAGACGATGGACAGATTTTTCACAAGAGGTCTTGTTATTTTCAATTCCCTTTTTGTGTTTCGACTGCTGTCCAAAATCAAACACGCACGCAATGTGGAGCACAATATTGAAGAATCAAGTATGCAGCAATATAAAATAACAAGAAAAGGTTCAGAACTTTTTACTTTGTTCTAGTTTGAAAGCCTTCTTCCCCTCTTCAATGCTGTTTCCATGCCAGATAGCTTACTACAATAACTTTGAGAAATATATGGGTTTGCAAATAAGTGCCAAAGTTTTGCTCCACTTTCTAAAGGGACGGCGGTTCAGGCTGCTCTGCTTTTTCCTCCTCATCTTCTCCCCCAACATGCATGCTCTCTCTCTCACACTCACACACACACACTGCCCCCCTCCTGAAAGCCAGATAGGCTTGTCATAAATCAAATCTGACTTAGTTCTGCTGAAATAAGTTCAGGGAGGAAGACAGATGCGGGCCGGATAACGGCAGATTACACGCTTGCTAGCGCTTGTCGCTCCATAGTGATTGAGTGCTGCGGTAACTGTCAGCCTCGCGGCTTTAACTCGGACAAATCTTTCCAACTCATCACTCTGTGGTCAGGGTTACAGGTGGATATTAGGCCAGAGATCGCACGATCAATTGACACGAGTGGTGACTCCTTCCTTAGGTTAGGCTTGAGGTCAGACTGGATGAAAAAATAATGATGCCAATAACTGAGAGGAGGGAAAACGCCAAACCCTTCCTAATGGTCTGATGATAAAATTTACTTGAGTATGTTGTGTTAAAAAAAAAAAACTGTTTTTTATTTATTAATTTTTTTTTTCCAAGGTTATTAAACCATGTACACCTGGGAATTTTTAACCTGCTTTTTTCCGACAGGCGGCTCCAACATTTACACTAATGTAGCTCAGCAATTCGATGAACGTGCATCCATTTTTAAACATTGATCACACTTCATACAGCTCTTTCAGACACTTTCCTGACAGTGTAGGCGTATCGAGTCACCTCCATTGTAAGGCGACATATTGGCTCATTATGATCATGACACTGGCCTGGATTTTCACCTGAGCCACCAAAATGAGGCAAGTATTGGGTCATCCTTGACCTCTGTTAATACAGGCCTAACTTTCAGTAAACTTCCTTTTGAGCTAAATGTAGCTGAGCGCTTTAAAAGCATGACTCCCACATGAAATAAGATTGCACAAGGTCCTGGAACTGCCAAGCTTTCAGAAAGTACTCGATTTTAAGCAAACTTGTGGACATCCTAAATTGGAAGAATGCCTCGTCTTTAGGCAGCGGAGCTGATGACCTGTGTAGGGAGGAGGAAAGAAAGCATCAGGCAAAGTTACTGCTCTCTCTTTTTTTTTTTTTTTTTGTATGGGGAAAATGCTTTCTGCTCAGCAACAAATTGCATAATTTTAGACCTAATTTGGCGATGGCGAATCTACACAAGGCCCATGCTGGTGGTTTTGACTCTTAAATGGCTTGGCTCCTGCCTAATGCTCTCTGTGAAAGGCAGACGCACAGATTAGTGTCAGGATTAAATGATTCCTGAATGGAGCCAGATAGGACTGCGTGGGTGGTGCATGCTCCCTCTGGTTAGCGACGCTATGGATTTCGTAGCGCTACACCTCAGGGGCATTGTGCGAAGCAAACTTTCACCATTATATAAGCAGTGCATGGTGTGGGGGAGCGATTATACAACCAATCTCATCCTGGAAACGTGGACAAAAGGGCTGTGCTCGCTAAATGCAACGCTCCATGTGATTTCCAAGTTTGCCAATATTTCTCCGCTGATCTTGTAAGATGTTGAATAATTGATTCTCCTCAGCTTCAGGGAACAGTTAGGGTAGAATTAAGAGTACTGACATTTTGATTAATTGATGGCTGAGAGCTAATGGGTTCTTGCTTGTCTTTTGGCGTAAGTAGACAAGGGCTTACACTGAAGAGTAAGAGTTGTTTCTTTTTGTTAGAATACAGACCCACTCAGTAGTGCAGTGCATAAAATCATGAAGATTAAGGTCAAGAGCTTCAGTTAATATTCACATGTGATCTCAGTGGCTGTGTGTGGAAAAAATGTAGTACATGAGAGTTACCTGTATGATGCACTACTCTGGTGAAAACTTTTAGTGTACAGTCTTCATCTGGACATTTTGTCAGAAACTGTTTCCCATAATGCAAGGCAGTAATTCCTAGAATAAAATTTAAAAAAATAACATAAAAAAGGCAGACAACAGAAGTGGCTGAATATTCATGTAAAACATGCAATAAATAAAATTGTCAGCTGTATATTTTGTTGTAATAAGTTTTATTATTATATGATTATGACAGTACACGAGGGTGAGTCTGATTGGTCGATGCAGGGGGCAGTAAACCTTGTGTTGGGAATGGGGAGGGGTGTATCTGACCGTTAGCTAACTGCACTGTGTGCTACATAGACATAAACATAAGACTGGTGCTAGTCGGAATATCACGTGTACTCAGAACGTGCCGAAGTTGCTGCCGTCTTATCAAAGACTGATTACACTTGACTAGGATTTGTAGATGTAAACAAGCTGCAGGAAGGAGAAATTTAACTTCATTGTGTGCTTTATTTTGAGTCATATTTTTATACATGGTGGTAAAATACCATGATGTAAATAAAATTAATAGAATTTCATTTTTTTCTTGGAAAAGAGAATAAATAGGGGGCAGTGGTGGCCCGGTGGTAGGATGCTGGATTACTGCTCCAAAGGTCGGGGTTTCAAGCCCCAATATCACCAGGTTGTCACTGCTGTCCCCCCAGTGCAGCTAACTGGGTTATCAAAGGCCAGCCATGTCTCTCACTGTCTGTGGTGAGATGCATGTAAAAGAACCATTCCTGGCGTTCATAAAGAGGAGGCCACTGGGTTGCCATCAGTAGGTTTCTGCCCTGCGATGGCCAGGCGAGCTGTCCAGGGTGTACTCTCCCTCGCCCAGAGTCGGCTGAGATGGGTGCCAGCCTTTCCATGACTCTAATTAGGATTAAGCGCTTCAGAAAATTAAATGAAAGAGAATAAATAATAAAGAACGCAATTATTTTGTAGTTATTATTTTGTATTGTTTTGTATTTACTATTTCACTTGTTAGAGAAAATCACAACATTCAACACCCATCTAATTGGAATGGCGGATTTTAGTCCTTAAGGTAATATGGCGGTCACCAAGGGCACGTCATGCAGGGTCTTGTCCCGTCTTGTGTTTATGTCTATGGTGCACTGATATCTAGCTGCTTCCAGTGAAGCATTCTGGGTTTTCTTGAAGAGAAAAGGTAAACAGGAAATATCCTAAAGGAATAAAGAGTTTACACAGTCACAAGAAGGGAAACCAGCTGAAATCTACCAAAACCCTCACATAAGACGCCTTGTTCAGAAGCAAACAAGTGAATTGTTTCACAAAAAGCACCTGAAGTGAATTGAAACATTTTTTAAATGCGTAATAATAAACCATTTTTCACCGTGTTTGCTTGGTCTGTACAGAGAAATATCCTCCCGAGATCTTTAGTACAGATTGAGCTGAAGTCATCATCTGTGCAAGAAGAACAAGTGCTGAGATTTCTCTGTACCGAACCCGAGCTTGGCCAGTAAGTTGTTGGTATTTATTTATTTTTTGTAACAGAACTGTTTGACCAACTGGTGAATGTCTAGAATCTAACTTGGCTACCAATATAACTGACGAATGCTTGTTAGGTTAGCTAGGTGCCAACTGACTGTAGGTTAAGGTCGGACTGGTGTCTGACCTTAAGGCAGATTAGTGACAACAGCAAAAGAACATTTTGGACTCCACTCCTAAACTCCAGGATTCCTAAACAGGAATCAGAGGCAACATGTTGGTATTTTAGTCTAATTTTGCATATTCCAAATTCCAAATTGCCTCTCGGTGTGAGAGTGGGTGCGAATGGTTGTGAGAGTGTTTGCCCTGCAATGGTCTGGCGAGCTGTTCAGGGTGTACCATGCCTATGTATAAAGAATGATAAATATGCCCACTTTTAATTTATTTATTTAGTTATACTTAAGTAAATGAACTTCAGGCACCACTAAAGAATTAAAGAGGACTCAGATTAAAAGATTGATGAATTCGGAGTGAATGATTGCTAGTCTGAAGGTCGAGGGTTCAAGCCCCAGAACCCCTAGTTGCCACTGTTGGGCCCTTGAGCAAGGCCCTTAACCCTCAATTGCTCAGGTGTATAAAAATGATAAATGTAAGTCACTCTGGATAAGAGCGTCTGCCAAATGCCGTTAATGTAAGCTGAGTCCTTATGAGACAATATTATAGAAATGTACTGTGCAAAGATTTTTTTATGACCATCATTCATATATTAACAACTGAAGTGAATATGCTATCATATCTGTAGAGTACAGACAGCCACAGGGTGGCTGCTAGGAAATCCCAGAGTGGCTCATGCGGGTGAAAAAAATTGACATTTCGAAAGCGCATGTCCAACCCAATGGGCCAATTCACCTCTTTAGACACGGCCGCCCCTGAGAGGGGTGAAATCGATCCTCATTCCAAAGCACAGCGCTGGTAATTGGTTGGCTCTCTGGCAAAGATGTTGAAGGTTGAGGGACACCACAGACCATATAGTGGCTGTGAGCGGGAGTGACAATCACCCAAGTACACAATTGCACACGCGTCTGTCTTTACCTTCTAGGACGCAGACCTTCAGAGCTGACAGATTGAACTACCTGGAATCTACTCTGCACTGCTCCTCAGCCTGTTCTGGACAAATGGTATTTATCATGTAGTTGTTTCCCCTAAAGATATCAGGAGCTCTTAGCCATTGATTTTGAGGAGGGTTTCTCCTGCAGGCTCTGCAGCAAAATGGCAAACAGTAGCACAGAAGGAGTCATAATCACTGCAAGGGGAGAAGGAGGTGAAAAATCAATCCGGGTTATACTGGACCCAAGGATCCTATTTCTTTCCAAACGGCTCCTGCCATTGGCTTATCCCACAAAATCTCTCTCTCTCTCTCTCTCTCTCTCAAGAATGTTTTGTATTCCTTTAAGGATCTTACAAATTTGCTTGCTGTCACACACTGAATACTATGCTTCAACACTCTTCATTGGTTGTCTTGGTATTGTCGCCAGTTTTCTTGAGGGAATATGTTCCATGCTGTTCCAAATCGTTTATCTTTTCCCAACACAAGGCGGCAGATCATGGGAGAAGAGAGAGGCTGTGGTGATGTTTCTTTGCCCCATCTGTCTGTTTTTGTTTGCCAGTTTTCCAGCTCCGTGCTCTTTCCTACCCTTGTTCTTGTTGGCTATTGTAAATGTTGCAGCAGTAAAGCATTTTGTACCTCGCGTGAAATGTCAGATATATCAGCTCTTTGATTCATGTGCCGCTTCTCCCTCGCGTGTCAGAAGTGATCTAATACCATGGACTGAAGATGTGTTTCAATTGCTGCTTTATTATTTTTTTCTTCCGAACAGCATCGTTACTTGTTTCCCAAGCATGGTTCATATTTCTGTTTGATGTCCTGTTTTCATCCCTCCATGCATGCCTGGTTCTTCGAGCACTGTTTTGATCTCTGCTCACATTATTAAAATTTATCTCACTGTGATTTTTTTTGGTAACGGCATATGTACTTAGGGATGTTCCTAAAGAAAAGTGCTGTTAGGAGGATACATTACATTTGTAATCATTTGGATAATTGGGTGACCTGTTCAGGATTTTCCCCACCAAAGTAATTTGGGATTGGCTCCAGCTCTGCCTGGAACCATGTCAGACAAGCATTGTAGATGATGGGTAGAAGTATTTCTGTCTTTGTCTATCCTGGTTTGTGGTCAGGAAAAGTTGCTTGAAACTTTATAAACCCTTTAGAATGTTCTCTATTTTTGCATAAATATCATTTTCAACATCAATTTTTACAGTTTTCACAAGTTCTAAAATTAGGTAAAGAAAATCCAACTCAACAAATGAGACAAAAATATCACACTCAGACATTGATTTAGTGAGGAACTGGATCCAGTATTGCATATCTACAAGTGGCAAAAGTAAATCTTTGCTTTTAAACCCCCTTGTGAAGCAAAAAAGTGTAAATTATTGCTGCACAATCACTTGGAGGGATTTTAGTTTAAACTGTATAGAACAGCTTGGGATGTTATTGGTTTTATCACATGAAGTGCTCACACAACATTTCTATTGGATTAAGGTCAGCACTTTGACTTAACCATTTCCAAAACTTTACATTTATTCTTCTTTAGCTGTTCTTTGATATAATGATTTATGTCTTTGGGGTTGTTGTTTTGTCCCGGCATTTTTTAAAAATAATTTGCTGGTGTCATTTACAACAAACTGTCCTGGTCCAGATGCAGAAAAATAGGCCCCATCCATGTTACCTCCACCACCACCATGTTTCACAGCTAGAATAAGGCAGTACTGGATGCAGTGTTTTCCTTACATACTCACGTTTAAACATAGTCATACTGCTAAATCCTATTAGGGTCATGGGAAGGCTGAACCCATCTCAGCTGACACCAGGCTAAAGCGGGACACATGCCAGACCATCACAAGGCCAAAACACACACAACCATTCACACTTTAGACCAGTTTAGACCAGGCAGTTAGTCTGTTATGCATGTCCTATGGCAGTTAGTCTAACGGTATGTGGGAGGACACCAGAGTACCTGGAGGAACTTGTTTGAAAAAACAAGTTTTCATTTTGTTTCCTTTTATCTACAATTTTTTTTTTTTGCAAAACCCTGCCACCATGTACACCATTGTTGTTCAGTGTTTTCCTGATGTGAACTTATGAGCAGCCATTGTGAGAAAGACCTTTAGTACTTTAGGTGTTACTCTGGGTTCCTTTGAGACCTTGTGGACTATTACATGTCTTGCTCTTGAACAGATCTTTGTTTGTTGACTCGGGAAGAGAGTGACAGTGGTCCGAAATTTCCTCCAGCTGTCTGACTGTGAATTTAGCCTCTTTTTAGCCTGAAGAGCCTCAACAACTCTTTTTTTTCTGAGGTCTTCAGAAATCTTCGTACCATGATGTACTTCCATAAACCTATGTTGTAAAGATCAGAATATGATAGATCCCTGTTCCTTAAATAAAGCAGGGCACCCATTCAATGCCTTACTGTATGCCTATTGGTTGACCTGTCTCTATTTCCACTTTCAAACTGACTGCTAATTCTAGATGTGCCCATACTTTAGCCACTCACTGATATGTAATATGAGACCCAGTCTGGCAAAATGAGTCACAGTGACCAAAAATTCGAAACTGAATTAGCCATACCATTTAAAAGAGGAGACTCTAAGCTTTAAAATGGTATGGCTAACTCAATTTTGAATTTTTAGTCACTGTGACTCATTTTGCCAGACTGGGTCTCATATTAGATCATTTTCTCCAATAAATAAATGACCAAGAATAAAGTTTTTGCCAAATTCTTGTAACTGGGTTCTTTTTATCTACTTCTTTTACTTCTTTGAAAATCGGGTGATGTCTTAAATTCTATTTATTCAGAAATATAGAAAATTTTAAAGAGTTTGCAAACTTTCAAGCATGTATATAGAGGAGGTTTATCAGAGGATGATGGTAAATATGCTGATAGCTTTCATTTTTCATTTTCCTTTTACCCCCTGCAGCAGTTCAGCTCTGCATTACTCCCAAACTTAGTTGTTGTTTTATTTTTATTAGAACAATGTTTAAAAGTTAGTATTAAATTGTTTGCGAAGCACCTTTTGTTCTAGCAGCTGCACTCAGCTTTTGCATAGGGTAGACCCATTTTCCAGAGCACACTGGTGAGAGCCTATTGACCTGCTTCGCTGCTGAGAGTTCCAGTTTTCTCAGAAGCCCCTGCTGACATTTCTCATTGTTTCACCTAGACCACCATTCCCCAGGGGAACGTCTACCTGCCATTTACTTTTTTTTTCTTTCTTTTTTTTGTTTTGTTTTTACCACATAAACACTCTCTGAAAGATTTAAGACCTGCATTTCCACTGGGATTTAGACTTTCGTACAACCTTTTTGGGCAGCACGGTAGCACGGTGGTTAGCACATTCGCCTCACAGCAAGCAGGCCTGGGTCCAATTCCAAGGGGCGTTTCTGTGTGCATGTTCACTCTGTGCCTGCATGGGTTTCCTCCAGGTACTCCGGTTTCCTCCCACAGTCCAGGATGTATCCCTCCTTTGCCCTGCGAGATGGCTGAAATGGGTGCCAGCCTCCCCGCGACCCTAATCAGGATGAATCGCCTTAGAAAATGAATGAATGATGACCTATGAAATGAGTATGTACGACACTGACTTTGTCGTTATCTGTATTAAGGCTATTTCCTTATTATGTAGCTTCAGTGCAATTGCCTGTAAAATGCATGCTGGTTTCTCTTCTTCACAGTGGCATTGTTTTATTTTACAAAAGGGTTGAAGGTGAACATGTTTGTTCTGAGTCACAGGAAGCTAGCTACTTCATCTTTTTGAACTGCTGCTGATGTTAACGTCACAGGACATTCATGCTGAATGAGCTCAGAGACATCCAGGATTGGATAGTTGCTATGAATGACAGGGAAAAGATAGTATGGCTAGTTTTACTCACATGGTTTGTAGTCTTTGAATAGCATGCAGTGGCATCATCAGGATTCAAGCTGCTGTGTTTCATTAAGCTCAACTTCAGTGTAGGAGTGACCCTAAACACACTATTCCATTCAGTCCAAACAGCCTAATTCTACTGCCAGTCTCCTAGTCGATTTGATATGGTGATGCCTGGTACAGGATATAGTGTATGTACTGTACAAACGAGAAATGCAGTGTTATGTTCCCTTACATAACTTATGGTTATGGTTATAACTTATGCTTATAACACTCATTTCATCACGTTTAAATAGATATGGAAAAAAACCAAGTGACTGTAATCGGCAGTATAAATAAATGAGGAAGAGTGTGGAAATGTATGCTGTAGTGCTAGAACTGCTGGGCACTGCAATGGAGAAATACATGACAGCTATGGGGCTTTTGTAAGTCTAAATGAGTGTGTGTG
>JAOUQZ010000047.1:6777011-6793574 GCA_028564935.1 Neosilurus hyrtlii
GGCTCCTAATAAAAAGAAGTAAAAAAAGAAAATTATTTCTCTATAATTTTTTGGTGAAAATGTATTGAACAGTGCTTTTGTAGGCCATGAGAACCCAAAAAATCTGTCAAAAGGATAAGCTAATAAACTTTTCAAAAAAATTGAAAGGTGTTGCAAATTTTCCTTTTTTTTACTTTTGCATAGCATGAATGAACTTTGAACCATATGGAATGGTTTAGCGAGTGAAGAAATTAAGAAAACATGTGAACACTACGCCTGAAAGGTTAAATGTTGTAATCAAAGTAAAGGGTGGCCACAATAAATATTGAATTTTTTTCTTAAAAAAGAGACTGTTATTTTTGTTATAACTATATACTGTTGTTTTTTTAGTTATTCTCAAAATAAATTCTTGAATAGTACTTGGTTTCTGATTTATCTTCATTTTGTTAAGTGTCTCATCATCACTCCACACTACTGTATTTTTTAATTTCTTCACTCGCTAAGCTATATATGTTATGAATGGCCCCAGAATCTGCAACACTACTAATCAAGAGGACACCAAGTCAGCAACATCATGAAGACCAAATGGCACTATAACAAGCCTGCCCAGAAAGGGCCATCCACCAAAATGGGGCAAGGACAGCATTAATCAGAGAGGTAACATAGAGACCAAAGGTTACCCTGACAGCGGAGACTGGTGTATCTGTCCATAAGGCCACTTTAGGCCATACGTTTCACATAGCTGGGCTTTATGAATGAACAAGCTGAAAAAATATATAAAGCATGTTCAAATTTGACTAAAAGACATGTGGGAGACTCCCGAAACATATGGAAGAAGGTCATCTTTTCAGGTAAGACAAAAAATTTTTTTGTGCTATATCTGTTGCAAACACCAACACCACACCGAAGCATGGTGGTGGCAGTATCATGCTGTGGGGCTGTTTTTCATCAGCAGGGACTGGCAAACTGATACGAGAGATGGTTCTAAATACAGGAACATTTTTGAGGAGGAGACATTCGTAAAGGAGGTGAAGCAGTTTTGCTTTGAAGAATAGGCTAAAATTTCAGTGGTTAGATGTGCTAAGCTTATAAAGACATACCATATGAGACTTGCAGCTGTAAGTGCTGTAAGAGGTGGCTCGATAAAGTACTGACTTTTTGTACTTCCAGGTTGTAAGGCATCAAAATAAGCCACTGTGTTTACATGGTTGCTTTGCCACATGCTTGAGTGTTGTCACTGTTGGAGTAAAAAAAGTGTGCCTAGCAGAATATACCCTCGTGTAATGTACATTGTTTTCAAAGTTGCTATATCTACATGTATGCAAGCAGCCTTCTCCCACAGAAAGCATGGTGAAACCATCCAGCTCTCTCTCCTCTTGCATCCCATCCACTGTTTCCTCAATCCATCCTCCCACCATTCCATCCTTTTTTTCTGCTTAGCCCAGGAGGATTACGCCATTCTTCAGAGAACTATATCATAGTGAGTAGGCAGCTGAGAGCAACAGCGAGCCCCTTAATGACACACTAACACCCACACATGAGCAAACCCAATTTTACTTGGACAAAAATAACAGCCATTCTACGTTCCATTGCATATAAATTGCTGGTCGATTCTGTCCACTGCCTCGCTGACCCTTGTGTTTCGATTGTTTATTTATTTATTTTTGTCCTTCGTTCTTCTCCCTACAGCTGAAGTCATTTGAAGGAGATTAAGTGAGCTTTTTGAATACTGTCAGGTCCACCAGATCGATGGAAATGACAACTGGCGAAATGATCGAGTAAGCCACACACTGATACCTCCTAGACTTTTTTTAAGCACCCCCCGCCAGAAAAAAAAGGAGCCCTGGTAATGCTTGATTCCATTGCTCTCTCGTAATCCCATTAGGAATGTGAATGGTTCTTCTTTGAATAGATCCGATGCCAGAGGAGAGGAAGAGGAACATGTCGAATGCCTATTGGATTAGCATAATCCGATGGCGTATCTTATGCTCCTCTTTTAGTGGGTGCTTCATCGGAGGGCAACGCTCCATCTCTTGTGGTGTAGCTGATAAGGATACTATCTTGTATTGACTGATTTGTCTTTATTCCGTGCCATAATCAGTGCTGTTTCTCTGAACATTTTAGACTTCTCACAAGCAGGCCAACCTCATTTGAATCATACACATTAGTCGAAAGCAGATTTCTGCCTGAAGGCAGATGAAATAATTTTTTGATTTTTCGATTTTGATATACTGCATTAAAAGGGAAATTATTTTCTCTGCATTTAACTCATCCAAAGTGAGCACACACACGGTGCCCGGAGAGCAGTTGGGGGTTAGGTGCCTTGCTCAAGGGCTATGAATGTATAGAAAGGGAAGGTGCAGCTCACCCCCTTACCGCCACACATTTCTCCTGCTGGTTCGGGAATCGAACCAGCGACCTTTTGGTCCCAAACCCGCTTCCCTAAGCATAAGGCTACAGCTGCCCCTATAGCTTATATACATAGGCTCTATAGCTCAATGTATAATTTATGACAGTAAGCTATTAAAGATGTTTAAGATACCTTTCTGAAATATGTTATGTATCCTTGCTGGTGGGAAATTAGCTCAAGACATGCTATAACATGTTTTATCCATTCTTGTGCATCTAATAAAAAAATATCCGTTCTCTACCAAGAAGTTCAGGAGAAAGTTGAAGCTCGCTCAAGAACCTGAAATCTTGCCCGTTCTCTATGAGAGAGAACGAAGGTGAAAATAGACAAAAACAGGAAGGAGAAAAGGACAAGAATGTGCTGTGACGCCTTGCTTTTTCTGGCACCTTTTTTTTTTATTTGGAGACAGATATTGTCAGTGTCTCAGCTGCTATAGAAACTTTTGGGCGTGGGAGATGCATGGCATCAGCAGAACGGAGCGCGCTGGCTGTCACAGCAGACATGAGCTGAGCTGTGCCAAACGAAGGCACTGCTGTTCATTAACGCGCTGTTCAGAAGCTCTGAGCCATGGCAGATCACGCCTTCATGTCTCCCCATATGTCCGTCTCTTCTGGTCATTAAGTCTAACCTCTGTGTCAGGAATGTCCATAGGAAGCAGTGACTTTGCTCTGCTGTGTACCTGCTGTGAAACATGAGGACACGTCTGACACTGTGGGAATATAATGAAATTTCTCAAGGGGAAGAGGGGAAAAAATGAAGGCTTGGTTCAGATAAAGGTAGCACCTCAGAGTTTCTGTTGCTCAACACTACAGATTAGTATGGTTATACGCACTAGTAACTTATCATTATTCTCTTTTGGAATTTTTTTTGGCTTGCTGAGTTTTTCTTTTTAAAGAGGCCAGATTGATAAATAGGTATTTTTCTTTATTACATGCACTGTACATTTTCTTTTTTTTCATATATCATAGTTTAAACAAGCATGCATTATTTTAAACAGTACAACTTGCAACCTGGTAAGATGCAATATTTCTCTGCTAGAGCCAGTTAAATAGTCTCGAGGTTATCAGCATTTGGTACAGATAATGAAATGCTTGTAGTCCTAGCGTTACACTGTCTTATGTCATATTTATTCCATGCTCTGTGATACAAACTGGCACATTTTTCTCATTAGCTGCCTCTCAAATGGCTTAGTTTGCATATGTTAAGTGGGAAATGTAATGTGCAGCAATATCACCCAGATGTCTAAAACTGTTGAAAAGTGTGTTTGCACGTTTTTTGCAGTAGTCCATCTCTTATGTATGTAGCAGAAAAGAATGAAGGCACTATGTGGTACTGTTGCAGTTTTATGAAAGGATAAGCCCTGACAGGATATGTAAAATGTCTCCAGGATATTTAAAAATTCTTCACCAAAGCCAAAGTGAATATCATCGAGCAGGGCTATTGATGATATTCACCAAGCCAATGGAGAAAAAGTGTTTTAGTATAAACTACACAGGAACAAAATTATTTGCTCGGATGTCAGGATAATGGAAATGACCAACCATGAGGCTTTTATTTTGTTTGTTTGTTTGTTTTTTGTTTTGTTTTTGGCATTATTATTTACAGGGTGGATAAGGTCTATTAGAATTAACTTCATGGGAACGCCACTGTCTGATTTGTCTGCTATCTCTAGGTTAATAGACATTATCCAGAATGGATAATGGTCCAATCACAACAACGGACACTCACAGTTTTTAAAAGTCTTGGAGCCGGCAGTGGCATCATTACCAGGCTTTAAAAATGAAGAAAAAAACCCGTCAGATCTCTTTTTAGTTTGTTTTTCTTGTGTTTCCTTGTAGTATATACTAAAGCTCAGAATGAGTGTAAAACATGCTGATATGGAACACAGTTTAATTATGTTTCTGTGTAGTGAACATAAAGTCTGAATAAATTTAAAAAGATGCTTCTTAGTTGTATTGCGCTAAAACTCTGGCACTCACCCGACCCGCCCATGTAATGGTTACAGTGTTAATGTATGTAAAAAAAAAAAAAACTATGATATTCTTGATTTAGTTTGCTTTTTATGTAGTATATAATAAAACTATTATACTTCAGGCTCAGTGGATGTCTCGGAATTGAATAGTTCCCTCAGTGTTCTGATTTTAAGGCACTATTCAGTGATATCCAACTCACGTTTGACGCATAATTATTCATTATCCTGGTACAGCAAGCCAATTATAGTGCACCATTCCTGCGTAGTATATACTAATTTGGATCTTTCCCTTTGAGATGTGAGGTACTGTACTGTAATTTGGCACTTCTGGTTAGTTCAAGTGTTTGATTTCAGAAACAAACACACATTTGCGGGCCATTTGAGATGCATTTATATGGTCACGATTAGGCTGTGCTTAAGGTGATGCTGCTACATACATCTGATGATTTAATGGTCCTAGTTTACGGTCGATACCTGGTGACTTTTCTAAGAAATAAGGGTACAGGTGTGCTTCATAGCTGCTGTGTCTGTCTGCCATTGAATACTATATCTTTTATTAAACCACTGTTCATGCCTGGTGCTGTAAATTTCTACTATATGGAAGCATCCAGCTTTTGTGGTGTTTTTATTTTTATACCTCAGCACACTTTAAAAAAAACCCCCCCCCCCCCCCCCCTCTACCAGAACATTACATCTCAATTCTACGTTTTAAGTGTTTTTGAGGTAACGTTTCTCGTTAAGATCTTCTTGTCCAGTTGAATACTGACGCTGCAGGTGCGTATCTTGGTTTAGTCTTGCATCACTTGATTGTGACAAATGTTTTGTTTGTTTAAAAAAAGGAAGCAATGAAAGAATAAAGCTGAGTTATTAAAAAGCAGGAGCTCATTAGCAGGCAGTTTGTGCATGTGGAACATCTGAGGCGCTCTGACATTCAGGTCAGGCATCTGGCATTTTGCCTCAGCTGTGAACTCGAACCAGGATTTAGTGGTTTTTCCAGATGCACAGTGGGAACTGTTACTTTTTTTTTTTCTGTTGATCACTGAGATGATTGAACGTTCTTCCTATGCAAAGCATGTTCACCTCTGCTCCAGCTGAATACGTACTAAATGGAGCTGTAGCCACAATCGTCCTGAATATCAATGAGACAAAAGAGCTTGCCGTTGACTTTCTAAGCTTCAGAAAGAGTCATATGTGGGTCAACAAAGTATTTGCTGCTTTGGATTGCTGGTTAAACAGCAGAATCAAGACAAAGGGGCCTGTGCTTCTTAGGGCCTTCCAGGGGTGAATCAGTGGTTAATGGATACATGTGTAGCTTTGAGTAACGTCACTTCTCGAAGTCTAGGTGTGATGATATCAGACATGCTGTTTTAAGGACTGTATGTTTATCTATTGATCAGACATATAGTGCCAGTTAAAAAATTTAGAATTAGATACATTAGAAATGTACAGTGGTGTGATAAGGTGTTTGCTCCCTTACTGATATCTTATTTTTTTGGACGTTTGTCACACTTGAATGTTTTAGCTCATCGAACAAATTTAAATATTAATCAAAGACAACACAAGTAAACACAAAATGCAGTTTTTAAATGAAGGTTTTTATTATTAAGGGAGAAAGAAATCCAAAGCTACATAGACCTGTGTGAAAAAGCTCCCCCTTTTAAAACATAACTGTGGTTTATCACACCTGAGTTCAATTTCTCTAGCCACACTCAGGCCACATTACTGCCACACCTGTTCTCATTCAAGAAATCACTTAAATAGGACCTGCCTGACAAAGTGAAGTAGACCAAAAGATCCTCAAAAGCTAGACATCATGCCGAGATCCAAGGAAATTCAGGAACAAATGAGAAAGAAAGTAATTGAGATCTATCAGTCTGGAAAAGTATATAAAGGCATTTCTAAAGCTTTGGGAACCACAGTGAGAGCCATCATCCACAAATGGCGAAAACATGGAACAGTGGTGAACCTTCCCAGGAGTGGCTGGCTGACCAAAATTACACAAGAGCGGAAACAAACTTGGGTTCTGCAGCAGGACAATGATCCAAAACACACCAGCAAGTCTACCTCTGCATGGCTGAAGAAAAACAAAATGAAGATTTTGGAGTGGCCAAGTCCTGACCTGAATCCTATTGAGAAGCCAATCATGACCTTAAAAGGGCGGTTCATGATCAAAAACCCTGCAATGTGGCTGACTTATGACAGTCTTGCAAAGAGGAGTGGGCCAAAATTCCTCCACAATGCTGTAAAAGACTCATTGCAAGGTATTGCAAACGCTTGATTGCAGTCGTTACGGGGGCGGCCCAACCAGTTATTAGGTTTAGGGGGCAATGACTTTTTCACACAGGGCCAAGTAGGTTTGGATTTTTTTTTCTCCCTTAATAATAAAAAACCTTTATTTAAAAACTGCATTTTGTGTTTACTTGTGTTGTCTTTGACTAATATTTAAATTTGTTTGATGAATTGAAACATTTAAGTGTGACAAACATGCAAAAAAAAAAAAGAAAACAGGGCTTGTACTTATGATAATTACATATAAGTATGTACTTATTTTTTACTGATTCAAAGTTGTAGAATTTGTCTTGGGGAATATCTTGCTTTTGTACACCATTTATGCTCCCTTTACCAATATTGGTTAAAAAACCTACACCAGTTGAACCATATGTCCCACTCAGTCTTGTTTCAAGAACTATCAGTAACCCAAATTCACATGTCTAGGTTCCTTATCAACTGCAATCATCACTGATGACAAGGTCAGTGCCTGCATATTGAAAGCTAGTGCAGGCTTTGGTAGACTAAAAAAAAAGTTTGCTGGAGAAATGGTATTCAAAAGGATACCAAACTCATGGTCTACCTTGCAGTCATATTAACTACCTTGCTGCATGGTGTTGTAACATGGACCATCTACAAGCGATATGCACGTAAACAAAATCATTTCCACCATTTCTTCTGAATTCACAGAATTTTATGAATTAAATGGTAGGACAAAATTCCATACACAGGTCTTACAGAGGATGGGTAGGGCTTGTGTTGAAGATAGTGAACACCAGGCTTTCTCAAAATCTGCTGTACAGGCAAATAAAGATGGGAGCTTATTCACGTGATTGGTGGGGGACACAAAAAAAACAATACATGGACACCCTAAAGTCATCACTCAAATCCTGCAACATTTCACCACAGGACTGGGCATACATAAACTCCAACTGCCAGCTATGGAGGGATCAAGTCACAAGAGGTGTTCAGTACTTTGAGAACAATTGTGTGGCAGCGGCCATTGAGAACAGAGCAAGAAGGAAGAAAAAGCTTGTCCCCATTGCCTCAGGCTCTTTTTTACCCAAATTGGCCTAAGAAGCCATATAAGGACACACCCAGTGTGTGTTTTTAAACTAAGGGAAACTAATTGGAGTAGTGCTCATCTTCAAATGTGAAGGAGGAGACATCCTTTATGCTGGCATGGACATTAGGCAATACATCTAGAGGGCATCTCTAAGTGAAACATTTCCAACAACAAGCCACAAGGGAGGATGTTGTTATAATGAACCTGTTAAGACAGAAGCAAAAGCAGTGCTGTAGATGCCGTAATCATCATATAGATGTTTCAAATCTGTCCTCCAAAATTCTTTACTATTTCTTTGTTCTTTCTTTGTGTCATGCTTGACCTATTTGCCAAACTGCCCCATGATTTCCAGCAGTACTGCCCTGTGTCTTCCGTATATATAAGCTTTCAGAAAACGTCCTCAAATATGGCTGAAATGAACAGTGTGTATACATATAGATATTTAGTATTAAGTGTAATTGAGCCTTAAGAGTGTAACAATCCATCAAATTCAGATTTTATATGATGTGATACATTATCAACACAGAACAAAATAAAAAATCAAGTGAAACATTTTACACATAAAAGCACAGTGCTTTAACTATTTTGTATTAACTGTTTATATTTAGTATGCAAGGGTATCTTACACTCCAGATGCAGTAATACTGTACTAGGCCTATAGACTATACCGTGGTGTAGTGTTTAGCATGTCCTCCTCAAAGCAAGATGGTTCTGGGTTCAAGTCCTGGGCTTGGGTGTTTCTGTGGGCAGTTTGCATGTTTTTCACATACTTGCATTTTCCTCCCACAGTCCACTGACATGCACATTGGGGTAATTGGTTAATTAGTGGAGCTCCGGAGCTCCATACTATTACAGTGGTGGTGGTGGTAGTAGTAGTATCAGTAGTAGAAATAATATTAGTAGTAGAAGTAGTAGCATTAATAGTATTAGTAGTGTGGATAGATGTAATAGTAGTATTAGTAGTAGTAGCATTAATAGAAGCATCAATACAATTATTATTATTATTAGTAGTAGTAGAATTAATATTAGTAGTAGTAGTAGTAGCAGCAGTAGCAGGTGCAGTGGTGGCCTGGTGGTAAGGTGCTGGGTTGCTGATCCCAAGGTTGGGGGTTCAAGCCCCACTATTAACAGATTGTCACTGCTGCCCCCCCGGTGCAGCTAACTGGGTTATCACATGCATGCCATGTCTCTCACTGTCTATGGTGAGAGGCATGTAAAAGAACCATTGCTGATTTTCGTCAAGAGTAGGCTGCATAGCCGTCAGCATGTTTCTGCCCTGCGATGGCCTGGCAAGCTGTCCAGGGTGTACTCTGCCCTCATCCAGAGTTGGCTGAACTGGGCGCAAGCCTCCCCACGACACTAATTAGGATTAAGCGGTTCAGAAAACGAATGAGTGGTAGTAGTAGTAATAGTAGTAATAGCAGTGGTATTAGTATTAGTAGTAGTAGCGTAGTAGTAGTAGTAGTAACTAACTATCAGTAGTAGTGGTGGTATTATTATTATTATTATTCGTAGTAATAGTAGTAGCATTAGTAGTATTAGTAGTGTTGTGGCAGACACAGGTAGCATTAGTAGTATTGGTGGTATTAGTAGCAGTAGTAGCAGCATTAATAGCATAAGTAGTATTAGTAGTATTAGTAATAGTAATAGTAGTGGCATTAGTATTACTAGTAGTGGTATTATTATTATTAGTAGTAGCAGTAGTATTAGTAGTGTCATGGCAGACACAGGTAGCATTAGTAGTAGTGGTGTTATTATTATTATTATTATTAGTAGTAGTAGTAGTAGTAGCATTAATAATATTAGAAGCATTAGTAGTGGTGATGGTATTTGCAGTAGCATTAGTAGTATTAGTGGTATTAGTAGTAGTATTGTTAGTAGTAATAAGTAGCATATTAGTAATAGGTACTAGTAGAAATAGTGGTAGGAGCAGTGTTGCTACTTGCTGCTAGTGTTGCTACACTTGCCTGATGTTATTCGTAAATAATAAAAAAATCTCTTAGTAGTATTTAACCCAATTAAGTAAACAGTATGCTTAGGAGACGTGACTTTCGCATTTCCTATTTAAACATAAACAGGAAGTCACATTTTCAGAGGACAGGGTGTGAATGGGAATTGAAATTTAAATGTATATTCCACTTCACATAATATTAGCAGTACTTCATAATGGATAGCTAACTTTATTATTCTGTGTTAAAAGTATTGCATGATATGCATATGTAATTATCATTATTTTTGTTGTTGCTGTTGTTGTTGTTGTGATTATGATGTTATTATATCTCTAACAGGCTACAAGAAACTAAGAGCTATCCTCTCTTGAATATTTCGACCTTATGAGCAGGTTCAAGCCTCAAGCGCTATGTTGCATAAGCAGTGAAGAACTCGAACTGCTGTGCACCCTTGGTCACACTTGAGCTATACAGTCATCTGTCTCATCATTTATTTACTGCTTTGGAAAAGTATAAAATACACTTTGCTGTCAGTATATTACGGAGGGCCAATGAAATTTGTAATTTGCAATTAAATGTCTAAAACACATTCAAACATGTTGCATGTGCCACATTATGCAGTTAAGCAAGTTCTACAGCAGAACATAAATCATTATTGTGGGTAAATAAATAGACCTCTGTGTTCTAAAACAGGGAAATGCTTGATTTTTACCCTTTACAAAGTCTGAATGAATTATACTGTATATATCTACTGCGTATGTTTGGTGATTCAAGTTAGTTCCTGCCAGTGAAACTTATAGCAGGTCAGTCATACAATCTGTATACAAACACCTTTTGACCAATCAGGATTTAGACTATAAAGGCAGTTCAGTGAAGTTTCTGAACATTTTAATGGAATATAATGCGGTATATGTTGTATGGAAGCACTAGCACACAAGAGTGCGATGGCAAATCATAGTGTGCTGATATTCAGTATAATAACACTCCTGAACTGTGAAATTGCTTTTATTACAACAGCTCTATCAAAAATATTTATAATATTATAGATTTAGGCACTGCCCAAAGGCAGAACAATCAATAGCTCTCTATTGATATACAAACTATGGTCTGGAGCAAAGGCAGAAAAGGTTAACAATTAGTTTTCTTTTCACTGCCTTTTACTAGCAGATTTCTGAGTTCATTTGTATCACCTTTCTGGTTAGTTTAATTATCCGTTTAATGAGTTCATGTTCCGTGCTCCCATTACTGTTTGATGTTGTTGTGCTCAATGAATGCTTGTCTGCCTACTTGAGTTAAATTGTGTTTTCTTCATTCTGTGCAAGTCTGAGTGTTGGTGTATGACCCTTTATTTTTGGGGATTTCAGTTTCTCAGTTTCATTAAAATATCTGTTTTTTTCATTGATGACACAGCAGACATCCATCAAAGTCATCTTCCATGCTATTTATAGCACATCCCCTAAAAGCTCATCAAAAATGTGTGTGTGTGTGTGTGTGTATATGTATATCTTATATATACAGGCAGTGGTTGCCTGATGATAGGGTGCTGGATTAATGATCAGGAGGTCGGGGGTTCAAGCCCCACTATCAACGGGTTGTCACTGCTGACCTGCCAGTGCAGCTAACTGGGTAATCAAATGCTGGCCATATCTCTCACTGTCTATGTCTCGATAAAATCTGTGAATAAATACAATAAAAATATGAATTTAATTTCTGTTTTATTTTCTCATGTATCATCATACACTAAAACTGTGACAGTTATTCGCCTCAGGTTCGGTGGATGTCCAACTTGCTTGTTAGTTATTCACTAAAATCATTTATTAACGCATTATTTTGTAAATACTTGTGTAATAATTGAGAGGATGTACAATAAGCCAGCCATTATTGCAAAATTAACCCCACTGACTTTATGTGAGACACATCTGCTGCGCGTCCCTTCCTGAGCCTCTTTTCTGGTTTTGTGTTGTGATAATGACTAGTTTGCTCTACATTATTTCTTACAGATACACTCACTCATGTTAATAGGAACACCTGTACCCATTTATGCAGTTATTTATTTGCAAATTGCATGAATGTAAAGCTTTTCCACATAAAATGGACAGTGAGTGTTAACTCTATATAGCAGTGTGTTCACTATGGTTCTTTATCAGACAGGAAATCTCAATCTCAGAACAGCTTGGCTAGTCAAAATGACCTCCCCCAATCTCTCTCTCTCTCTCACTCTCTCTTTCTGACCCTTGCACTTTCTATTGTAGCTCGCAGATTAACCCTGTATTTTTGTACAGAAATGTACCTGGGTTCTTTATAAAACCAAGCAGGAGGAAAGCATGGTAATTTCAGAGTCGAGACTCAGCAGTCAGGCCATTAGTGGCCATTAAGGCCCGTGTGCTGAATGCTCGTCGGCTTCCTCGGTGTGTGCGGAGGCGAATGACGGGTAGGGCAGTGGAAAATAGAAGCCATGTCAAAGATCTTTCCATTTTTTGCCTTCCTACCCTTCCATTTGCTGCATGCCTTAGCTTCTTTTAGAAAGATGAGTGAACCTCGACACATTGGAGGACATCTGCAGGGAGCTGGAGGTGTTAATTGGAGTGTTGATAGCTATGTGGCTAGTGCTTTACATGCCAGAAAGGACACTCTCATTCATTCCATGTGACCTGCCGTGTCCTCCCATATGCGGCATCTCGTTCTTTCAGCATCCTGCTGGACATTGCTATTTACCTGCTCCCTCTATCACTATTTATCCACCTAACCTCTCATAGCTTGCTCTCCTAAATCTATTTCTGAGCCTTGCTCCTTTTTCTATTTCTCCTTTCATTCAGAGTGTTGGATGCCTGGCTTCCATGGTCATTCTCTCACTCACACCCCCAGTGTTTGTACCTGCAGGGTGTGAATTTACACCAGACCTTTGCTGGCTTCAGTGTGAGGATGAGACTGACTCTGTGGGTCACTGCCAGCTCGTTAGACTACAACCTTGTGTGACCTAGAGCTACTCCGCTTTGGCTAGCGTATACGGCTTGTCTTTTCAGAATGATCACAGGTTTGTTTTCTCCAATCAGACTCGCAACATGAAATGCACAGCTAAATGAACCCCAGAGAGTAGTTTCGCCTAAACATTATAATAATTCATCACAACATCTCTCACATCCACCCACTACAGTACAGTGCTGGTTGGAACATTGATGGTGGTATTGGATACATCGCTGATGATGGCAAACATAGTTAGAACAAAAATCAATCACACATGAATATAATAAGAGGTCTTTAGTTTGTGTACAATTGTGGGAATGGTAAACACTTGTTTAAGTAAATAAATCCATACGAGTTCTGATCGATGGAGAAAGAAAAGCTAAATGCATTCTTTCACTCTCATAGATCATGTCTTGGAAATAATATGCCTGGCTCACAAATATTGTTAAAACATTTACACCTCTAAACTCATTCAGCGTGACTTTGCTAATCGACCTCTGTAGCGCCAAGCCGAATTTTCATTAAACAATATTTCTGAGCTTGGGTCAAACACCAGGGTCTTTATTATGGAAAATCCATTTCATTTTTTTTCATCTGTTTTGCATTTCATGATGAATATAGAAATCCTGATAATATTACCAGAAAAAGTAGATCCTTTCTCACTGTGTTTAAAGGCAGTGTTGGTAATTTTGGAGGAACCAGCAAGAACTAGCTTTAGCAGTATATCTGCAGTACGTCTTCCCAGCCTTGGGAAATCTCCCGTCAGGCACAATAAGATCACGGGCAGAGTGTTCAGGTATGGAACTGTGCAGAAGTTTTAGGTACATGAAAAAAAAAAAATGCTACAGAGCAAAGATGCCTTATATTTACATATAAATAATTAAACTAAATGTTTGTACATTCTACAAAATTCTATAAAGTACAATAAGCAGTAATAAATACAACAATGTCAATATTTGGTGTGATGATCCTTTGCTTTAAAGTCATAGTTGTTGCAGGTAGAGTTTGTGCCGTTTTATAAGCTGATGAGCTGTAAGTTTACTGACTATCTTACAGGACCAGTTGTTCTGGAGATTTTAACGGTCACACTTGCTTCTTTATTTGCATGCAAAACCCAACAGCCTTCATTAAGTTTTTGTCTGAAAAGTGGTCTATTACGAAATAAACCTATTTCTTTATAAACAAACAAACTTCCCCCAGTGAAGCTAACTTGGTTATCAAATGCCGGCCATGTCTCTTGCTGTCTGTGGTGAAAGGCATGCAAAAGAACCATTGCTGATTTTCGTCAAGAGTAGGTTCCATAGCCGTCAGCGTGTTTCTGACCAGTGATGGCCTGACGAGCTGTCCAGAGTGTACTCTGCCCTCGCCCAGAGTCGGCTGAGATGGGCGCCAGCCTCCCTGCGACCCTAATTAGGATCCCCCCCCCCCCCCCCCCCCCCCCCCCCCCCTTTAGCTGTGTCCAGTTCCCACCTGTCAAGTGTTGCCTTCCCTATCACATAACCATCACCAACTAGGGAGGTGCATAAGGATGCTCATGCCCCCTCCATGACGTGATGCCGCCACCCACATTTGGAGGTGACCTGACACATTCGGAGGGAAAATACCATCCGCCCCCACGTACGAATGAGCTCACAGATACCCATGATTGGCTAACTAAAATGTTTTTGTTCTGACTCGCTAATGTACAAGTCATGAAAAAAATCTATAGCAAAGTTTATTTAAAAAAAAAATCTGCATTAGACTTTGGTACAGTACTGTAGGTGAATGGGTGGCTATACAGGCATGTAGGCCACCCGATCGTTTCCTTTGGACTGAATTTAAAGTTTGGATGCACTTATTTCATCCCTGTGACCAACACAGATGGCAGACAGGTCTTTAAATTTCTTTTCTGTAGCACGGTATTTATGAAGTTCATTTGGTTCATTTCACAGATGAGGTTCATTAGAGGAGCAGTCTATATGGCTGTAATGAGCTATACGGACCTGGTTTTATTTTTACTTCCCACGCAGCATCTGCAGTTGTCAATTTCAATAAGAAAACAACAAAATCCTGTTCACATAGTGACAGACGGTGGTCTTTTTCATAGAAAAACTGCATTTCAGTGCTACCCTATCAGCACTTGTGTTTAGTAATCAGCTGACCTCAGAATAACAGAAGTTGAGGTTTAGGATAACATTTTGTTTTATTCCTCTGTTGGGAGAATAACCAGGAAGATATGTAGAACTTGCTGAAAAAACCCTTCACTTCTGGTCCAACACTCTTGTTTGCGTTTGTATGCGTCTCCTGTGGTTCATTTTAAGACACTGGTGGGGCCTGAGATCCTGAGGGTTTAGCTTTATGAACATTCGAATGTCAAACCCATCCAGTTCTTAGAGACCTAATCTTAAAGAAAAAAAATTGCTTATCACCGGATTGCTGCTACTTTTCAATTGAACATTTTTTTAAAAAATTATTTTTATTTAGAGATTTTTATTAAAGTATATCTTAAAAAGTTACATTTGCAAGTATGCAGATTGACTCTACATTACTGATGGGGAAATTTTTTTATTATTTTTTTCTTATGCAAGCTTTCTCAATAGTCAGTGCAGAGAAGCAAGAGGTTTAAAGCCGGATAAGTACATGTGAAGAGAAAAAAGAGAGGGGGGGGGGGTCTGAGAGAGAGATACGAGCATGTGCAACACAACAGAAATTACAGGTTATATTGTTTTATATTAAATGTATGACGCAGGTCACAGTTTTGCCGTACATTATTGCACAATGTTATGGCTTTTTTGGTGAGTATAATAAAGAACAAACAAGGGATTTTCTTTTTTAGAAATCTAGCTGGCTAGATGGAAAAAAACCTGCTGTCCTGGTGAGCCATTCTCCTCCACGTATTGATTCTTTTGAATGAAATGTCAGCGCTTTTCTCATTTGGAAGCAACGACACGAGACAATGTGACCACACTCTGCGTCTGCTAATGCAAGTCATTGCAGTAAAACTGATTTATCAAGGATTATGAGCATTGTGAGCAATTCAGCACAGCCAACCCCCCTTCATTAAACCATCTACTAATATGGACGTAATTATGGACAATCTGTTTTCACACGCTTGTACTGAAAGACAAGCTTTTACATTTAAAATAATGTATGAAACGAATCATGATAATATTTTCATTGTCATTTTTTTGATCCCCAGATGATGGCAGTTTATTTGTCACAGCATTAAGAACACTCTTTGTAAGACATCACAGAATAATTAGCTTTAGATGACTGCAGGCATGATTCACAGGGAGAAGAAAGTGTCTTTATTAATGTACAGTACTCTAAAAACTTCACAGCATCAGCAAAAAACATAACATGAAGCCGAGATCCGAGCTAAATGAGACACTTGCCTCACTGCAAAAGAATTTCATTCAGGGGCAAGGTAGCAAAAGGATCCTCATTTATACAGGTATTCTATGTTGAAAAAGAAGAGTAACATACATGTAACGTGGCTCCATCTGGCTTTGAAATTTAGTACTACATGAAAGGTAACATTTAATACATCTGGCATCTAATATAGGCCTGAGTCAGTTCTCAGATTAAAATCATTCTGTTTCACCCACCACGCAAGACTGGGTAGCATGTTAGAGCAAAAAAACTAAAAGCAAAACAAACCCATAATATATTTTGTTCTGTCTACTTGGAACAATTTTACCTGTTAATAAATACAATTTTAGAAAAACAAATTAAATCTGTAACTGCTTTTGGGAAATGCATACAGGTTTTATATATATATATATATATATATATAAGGGAGCACTTTGAAGAACCATACGTGTTCTGATATACATTGATACAGATAAATGAATCTGTTCTTATGTAGAAACCCAGCTGGAAGTAAAAAACGTAATATAGCATACAGTGGGGCAAAAAAGTATTTAGTCAGCCACCAATTGTGCAAGTTCTCCCACTTAAAAGATGAGAGAGGTCT
>JAOUQZ010000047.1:6793674-6809175 GCA_028564935.1 Neosilurus hyrtlii
CACATTCACACTCATATCTAGGGGCAATTTGGAACAGCTAGTTAGTCTGTTGTGCATGTCTTTGGACTGTGGGAGGAAACCAGAGCACCCCATGAAACCCACTCATGCACAGGGAGGACATACAAACTCCACACAGAAACATCCACGCCTGGGAATCGAACCCAGGACCTTCTTGCTGTGAGATGGGCGGGCTAAGCACCCACCTTTAGTGTTTAATCCAATGTCATTTATTTTTTAGTCTTGAAAGCACCATTGAAACTATTTTTAGTACAATACTGGAAATAAGTATTTCCAGAATTACTGCATTTAAATCCTAACCTATGTACACTACCTTTTTATGTTCAAAAAGTTTTATTATTTAAAGGATTTAGCAAACATTCCTACATTTTAAACTTCACATCTGTCCTTGTAAGATTTGATATAAACTGACATATTTAAACATGTTGTATCATGAAGAGAACATAAGCCGAATGTACCATGTTTCTGCAGGATGCAGTCTAACCAACAACAAAGAAACATTAAAGGTGATTGCACATGAAGGAAATGCAGTACTGCTGCCCTGCTCTTGTTTTAACCATCAGAAGACAACACGGGCACCGATATGGAAAAAAAAAAGTAACCACAGCACTGAGTGGAAATCTCTAATAATCAACCAAGACAGGTTTCGGCTCAGTAACAATCAGTCTCCTGGAAATCTCTCTTTACTTATATCTCACCTGACTGCAGAGGATGATGGACTATACAGGTGTCAATATACACCTGAACAATACACAGATATCAACCTCAGTGTTAAAGGTAAATATTAGTATTATTACTACCTCTTCCAAGGAGGTTATGTTTTCAGCCGCATTGGTTTGTTTGTTTGTCTGTCTGTTAGCAACATTACTCAAAAAGTTATGAACGGATTTTAATAAAATTTTCAGGATGAGACAGAAATGATACAAGAAACAATTGATTAAATTTTGGCAGTGATCCAGTTTATTGTCTGCATCCAGGGAATTTTGGAAAAAAATTTAGCGTGGACGACATAGTTATTCCAGTTACTGTGTCCGAACCAGCCAATTATCACAAAAATAATCCAGTTATCAATACTTCCTCACCCGAGTGCAAGGCCTCTTATTCAAGGCAGGCCCTAAACACAATGCAATCGTATAATTGGCTGCACGTTTGCACTATAGGGCTCAAATAATAAACCAATGTTGCATTTATAAAGATCCTGCATTTCTTACAATACCATATGGGGGTCCTGAACGGCCTTGACAGAGGTCTGTGCTTTTCAAGTTGTTATTATTATTATTATTATCTTTATTAGATATGGCGGAATAGTGGCGTTGAGGTTAGTATGTCTGCCTCAGGTCCTGGCCTCATGGTTTCTTGTCTTTCTGTGTGGAGTTTGCATGTTCTCCCCAAGTTGTGTGGGTTTACTCCGGGTACTCTGGTTTCCTCCCACAGTCCAATCAAGCACATTGCCCCTATGTGTGAATGTTTGTGTGTATGTGAATGTCAGCTGGCATCCCCCACCATGACCCTAGTAGGTTTGGATAAATGAGTAAGAGTTTGAACAACAGGTACTCCTAACCCAGTCATGTTTATATTTAATATTGTGGAATATCTGATGTATACAAGTACATTTCTGTTACATTTTGTATTATAGCAGCTCTAAATAGATATATATATTATTGAGAAAATGGAACAAGTAAACTCCAGAGCCCCAGAAACGTTCCCGTGTCAGAAAGCCTAAAATCACAGCTTTACTTACAAAGCCCTGACACTGGAGACTCCATCCATATAAACCTTATTACAAGTGCAGCAACCATGCTGGGATTTACATAGTGCTCACAGGAGCATCTAATTTAAAGTGCTGATTTCAGCACACTGTAGCAACATTTTTATTCTTACCCACATTAATCCCAGGGCACATAACAAAACCACCCACCCAGATGAGCCAGGCTTTCCTCGCCTTCATTCCTGTTGGGATGCTGTTGCTGGGACTCGGAGGAGTCATCTTCTGGAGATATAGAGGTACGCAAAAATATACATATACTGTTTTTTCTGGGATTTCAACAATATCTGTGTGCATGAGTGTGTCACTCTAGCACTCTGTGTGGTTTTATTGTGTAGCAAAGAAACAAGAGCTGACACCGAGCAGTAAAGAACTGTCAGGACAGAAGAACAAGGAGGAAACAATGAAGAAAGAGCAGGAAACACAGGTGAATACACAAACGTGTACTCATATACTTCTTGTAAAGATTATATGGACAATTACTGAATTCACACCAGAAAACTTAAAGATGTACATCACGATAGGTGTCGCAAAAAATAAATAAACAAACAAACAAACAAACAGATAGATAGAGAGATAGATAGATAGATAGATAGACAGATAAATAAATAAATAATAAATAAAAATAACGATAAAAATAATGTTAATAGTAAATAAATAAATAAATGCTAAAAGTGATTAGAAGGGAATATTTTAAATATTAATACCAGTCCAGTAATTACCACTTTTCACCAGCAGAGGACACCATCACCACAATATTACCATAGCTCCAGCTCTATACTTCAATGTATAATTCCTGAGGTCAGTGTGTGTAAATAGAGTCATCCATATATCCTATTACGAACCACTTTTCCTTCATCTTGATGGAAATTTGTAAGGAAAATTCATAAGAATGGAGTAAAGAAAATTGTGTTTCTAAGAGAATCTGACTGCACTCACACTGCACGACACAGATGCATAGACACGGTATATACGTGGGTCTGCCATGTGGTACTGCAATATGTAAACGACCGACTACAGACACAAATACTGCAAGCACGGTCATATAGTCATAGCAATGCTGATCGGCTGTTGGCTCTTTGGTGGGAACTTGACGCCTGCCAACATCTGAAAATGTACACCCAAACATTATTTTTATATGTGAACCAACATCCAAACAACACCAAATTAGCATTATTTTATATTTTAAGTTCAACAAGATTCTGTTACAGTCTATACCAACATCTATTAATGTGCCTAAATCTTTGTTTTATTTTTCTCGGAGCGCAATTTAACAGTTGCAGGATCCTTAACATGATATATTCATGACTGAGATGTCAACAAGGCATCAGATTATATTACTGCTAACATCTAATTCCATAACGACTTGGCAGTATGATGTTTGAGTTTTTTGTGTTTGATGAACATTATGAAAAATGTATAAGAGTTCAAAGAAAACGGCGAACACTCATCATCATCATCATCATCATCATATTCTTCCGCTTAATCCAGGGTTGGGTCGCTGGGCAGCAGCCTAAGTAGTGAGGTCCAGAAGTCCCTCTTCACAGCCACTTCCTCCAGCTCTTCCGAGGTGTTCCCAAACCAGCTGAGAGACTTAGTACCTCCAGCATGTTCTGGGTTGACCCTGAGGTCTCTTCCCAGTTGGAAATGCCTGAAACACCACACCAGGGAGGCGTTCAGAAAGCATTCTAATCAGATGCCTGAGCCATCTTAACTGGCTCCTCTCAATGCAGAGGAGCAGCGGTTCTACTCCGAGCTCCTCCAGGATGACAGAACATCTCACCCTATCTCTGAGGGAGAGTCTCACCACCCTGCGAAGGAAGCTCATTTCAGGCACTTGTATCCATAAGCTACCCAAAGCTTGTGACCATAGGTGAGGGTTGGAACATAAATCGACTGGCAAATTGAGAGCTTTGCCTTTTGGCTCCACTTCCTCTTTACCATGACGGGCCGGTACAAGCTTCACTTTACAGCAGAGGCTGCACCGATCCGCCTGTTGATCTCCCGTTCCATCCTTCCCTCATTCATGAACAAGTCCCCGAGATACTTAAACTCCTCTACTTGGGGCCTTGTTCCAGACCTGGAGGGTGCATTTCACCCTTTTCTGGTTAAGAACCATGGGTCGGTCTTGGAGGTGCTGATTCTCATCCCAGCCGCTTCGCACTCAGCTGCGAATCGATCCAATGACAGCTGGAGGTCCTGGGTTAATGAAGCCAAAAGGACAACATCATCCGCATAAATGCAGAGATGAGATCCTATGGCCACCAAATCAGAACCCCTCATCGCCTCGGCTGCACCTAGAAATTCTGTCCATAAAAATTATGAACAGAACCAGTGACAAAGGACAGCCTTGGCGGACTCCAACCCTAACCGGAAAAAATATTCAACTTCTTGTTACTAATACGGACCGCTGAGAACTCAGAGAACTCTAATCTATGAAATTCAAATGGGAACTCAAAACCTTACCCAAATCAAGTTAATGTCCATTCTTACCCAACAGGGTATATGCACGACAGCTGAAATGTATAAAGTGTAGCTAAGCCTTGCTAAATGATTTGTACAACCCCACAATGTCAACATCAACATCACAACTTTTAACTGGACAAGTATCACAATTACGTCATTAGTGTAACGGACAGAAAATTACTTAAAACAGAAAATCTCCTTAAATTTTTGAAAATTTGTATTTGGGTAAATTAGTATGGAGTCCTTTTGATCTCTAGAATTAAAAGTAAAATAGTGTGTGTGTGTGTGTGTGTGTGTGTGTGTGTGTGTGTGTATGTGATATCTCTTTGCAGGATGACATCATGTACACCACTGTGCTCCACACTAGCACCAATCAATGGCATAAAGTGATCAGCACTGAGGAAAGGACAGAATATGCCATCATTAAATTAAAGTAAAAGTTTAATGCAAAAAAAAAGAATTACACTGGACTTCTTAAACTTTTAAACAACAGACTGTATGCTCCAGCTTTTCTTTTCCTCAGGTTGTCTAGAAGCATGTGTACATTCTTGTGAATTCATTCTTGTTATATGATACTATATACACACAGTATATAGTAATCTTGTTAATGCTAAGGTGGAGAAATATGAGGTGAACACTACTAAATAAAAGAAAAATAATGAATTAGAATCCTTTTCATAATGATCTTATTGGGCTTTCGCACCCAAGCTTAGTGGCTCACAGGCCAGAGCTTATCCTCATTTATGTAGCGTGAAATGACTCAGAGTTCAACTCCTCCTTGATGGGACGCAAACACATCGAGGGTTACCGTCCCAGCACACTTCTGATTGAGACCTTGCACAGGTTTCTTAGCAAGGTGGGGGTCTAACAGGGATTCAAGCCCATGACCTCTCAATCATGAGAACAACACACAGTACAATACTGTGGGGCAAAAAAGTATTTAGTCAGCCACCAATTGTTCAAGTTCTGCCACTTAAAAAATGAGAAAGGTCTCCAATTTACATTATAGGTACACTTCAACTATGGGAGACAAAATGAGAAAAAAAATTCCAGAAAATCACATTGCCGGATTTTTAAACAATTTATTTGCAAATTATGGTGGAAAAATAAGTATTTGGTCAATAACAAAATCGTTTTCTGTGTCTTCACAAGGTTTTCACACACTGTTTTCACACACTGTTGCTGGTATTTTGGCCCATTCCTCCAAGCAGATCTCCTCTACAACAGTGATGTTTAGGGGCTGTCGCTGGGCAACATGGACTTTCAACTCCCTCCAAAGATTTTCTATTGGGTTAAGGTCTGGAGACTGGTTAGGCCACTCCAGGACCTTGAAATGCTTCTTACGAAGCCACTCCTTCGTTGCCCGGTTGGTGTGTTTGGGATCATTGTCATGCTGAAAGACCCAGCCATGTTTCATCTTCAAGGCCCTTGCTGATGGAAGGTTTTCACTCCCTTCATTCTTTCCTTTAAACGGATCAGTCGTCCTGGTCCCTTTGCTGAAAAACAGCCCCATAGCATGATGTTTCCACCCCCAAGCTTCACAGTAGGATTGGTGTTATTTGGATGCAACTCAGCAATCTTTCTCCTCCAAACATGACAAGTTGAGTTTTTGCCAAAAAGTTCTATTTTGGTTCCAATTCTCTTCTGGATCATCCAATATGCTCTCTAGCAAATTTCAGACGGGCCTGGACATGTACTGGCTTAAGCAGGGGGACACGTCTGGCACTGCAGGATTTGAGTCCCTGGCGGCGTAGTGTGTTACTGATGGTAGCCTTTGTTACTTTGGTCCCAGCTCTCCACAGGTCATTCACTAGGTCCCCCAGTGTGGTTCTGGGATTTTTGCCAAATGTTCTCATGATCATTTTGCCCCCATGGGGTGAGATCTTGCGTGGAGCCCCAGATTGAGGAAGATTATCAGTAGTCTTGTATGTCTTCCAGTTTCTAATAATTGCTCCCACAGTTGATTTCTTCACACCAGGCTGCTTACCTATTGCAGACTCAGCCTTCCCAGCCTGGTGCAGGTCTACAGTTTTGTTTCTGGTGTTCTTTGACAGCTCTTTGGTCTTGGCCATAGTGGAGTTTGGGGTCTGACTGTTTGAGGTTGTGGACAGGTGTCTTTTATACTGATAACGAGTTCAAACAGGTGCCATTAATACAGGTAACGAGTGGAGGACAGAGAGCCAGAAATCTTGCTTGTTTGTAGGTGACCAAATACTTATTTTACTGAGGAATTTACCAATTAATTAATTAAAAATCCTACAATGTGATTTCCTGGATTCTTTCCCCCATTCTGTCTCTCATAGTTTACCTCCTTTAAGTGGGAGAACTTGCACAATTGCTGGCTGACTAAATACTTTTTTGCCCTACTGTATATATTCATTCATTCATTCATTCCTTCATTTCCTAAGCCCCTTAATCCTACTTAGAGTCGCCGGGAGACTGGCGCATATCGCTGCCAATTCTGGGCGAAGGCAGGATACACCCTTAACAGCTCACCAGACCATTGCAGAGCCAACACACACATGCACAGACAAAAAAAGCATTCTTACTCACACATAGGGGCAATTTAAAACAGCCACTTTGCTGCAAGTGCATGCCTTAGGACTGTGGGAGGAAATCGGAGTACCCAGAGGAAACCCTTGCAAGCACAGAGAGAATATGCATACTCCACACAGACATGCCCGAGCCCGGGACTTTGAACCCCAGACCTTATTGCTGTGAGGCAGACATGCTAACCACTATGTCACCGTACCGCCCATTGTTATATATAGATTTCCAATAATAAAGGTGTTTTGAGGGAGTGGTGTGTTCTAGGCAGCAGACCTCGCATTTGAAACACCACTGGAAAAGTGTCTCCTGCGAACAGAGCAGGTGTTTCCATCTGACAGCCTGCGAAGCACAACAGGATATGACAAGCTTGTGTTAACTTTCACATATGGGATTAGTACAAGCCCTTCCATTTCGAACACATGTAATGATAATAGGCTGTAGTTGTAGATGAGTTCCATTTTTGTTACTAATAATACACTTTGAAACTTGGAGAAACAGTTTATGTGGAAGATCTGGAAGACATATTTCACCCCTGCTAACTGCCATGGGCAATGAGATACACCTACACATGTGCACATGCAAGCTGAGACCTTTCCAAACTGTGGACCTTTTCATGGGCCTGCCTTGGGCCATGGTCATCTGTACCCTCTGACCCACCTCCCACCTCCTCCTCCCCTGACAAAAGCCATGATTGTGTGGCAATAATTTTTTTGAATCGTGAGACTTATTTGCACAAGCATTCTCTCAGAAGAATTGATTTTGCCACAGTTCAAGGATTTTGTTGAGAGTTATAAATGGGAGTTTGAACAAACACCTCATGTATGCCTGAACTCCATGATGCATGTTCTGCGTGCTGGCTGGGCCACCTGTTTTCTGTTGATGCCTGTGTCATGTTTGCTGGTGGCCTTACCAGATGAAGCATCCAGATGTGCACTGCCTAAGTGTTGAATGCAGATGCACTGATGAATTATTGCATTGTGCGCGGCATGCCCTAGTAATTTGTTAGCTGCCTTACTGTTACCAAGAGAACAGATTTTCCAATCTACAAAAGGTGAAAAGATGAAGCCAATCAATACCTCGCTGCTAGCAGTGTAGAATCTAGCCTAAGATATGGAGATTTACATAAATACAAGGTACAGGAGACCCACCTGCTGTGCACAATCCTTTGGAGAGGTTGTGTCAAATCTTTAGAGTCCTAGTAGGCATGAAAGCCCCTAATAACCAACCTTTAGACTCCACACTAAGGGTAGTGCCTTTACCACCAAAGTATCTTAGAGTACATTCAACTGAAGGGTGAGAGCTGGTCATAGGATACCTAAGAGCTGAAAACATTGCTCCTTGGTTGGCAACTACACTAATCCTTATGACATTTTCACAGAGATACAAATCTCTGTCAGCTCCCAGCTGTTTCAGTTTCAAGGCCTTACTGATATCAAACACCAACAAAGTTGTTGCTTTGTCAAGTGGAATGATGGGTTGTTCTTCCCATTCACTCAAAAAAAAAAAAATTAGCATGCTTGATTTTTCATTCATTCATTCAATCATTCATTCAATCATTCATTTATTTTCTGAACCTTTATTTTCTGGCTGGCACAAATCTCAGCCGACTCTGGGCGAGGGCAGAGTACACCCTGGACAGCTCGCCAGGCCATCACATGGCAGAAACATGCTGAGGGCAACCCAGGGATCTACTCTTTAAGTACGGCAGCAATGGTTCTTTTACATGCCTCTTACCACAGACAGTGAGAGACATGGCTGGCCTTAGATATCCCAGTTAGTCTTTCAACCCCAGGACTGGTGCATCTCTATATATGATTCTTCTGACTGTGTACAGAATTCAGAAACTTTGCCAGAGAGTCCTGCTTGTGGTCCTCGGAATACCTTGCTATTTACTTAAACTTGTACCCCAGGTGGCTTCCTTCCAGCAGATCTGGTGTCCTTAAAGAACCGTGAGATTTTGTACCCTCACCTCAGGCTATAATAAGCCTTTCTTTCTGTAGTAAAAGCATAGCTTTGCATACATTGGTTGAATTCAGGATTTCTATTCATTGTTCTGTTGCCAGATTTTGTGAATAGGTTGATTGGTTTGGAGGCTTCAGTAAGGGTGATCCTGCAGAGCTTGTTCCTCACTCTGCCTGGTACACACCATATGGCATTATTTATATTGGATGATGTCCATCCCATCTACAGATGATCTGTTCATCTGCTACAGGAAATACACCAGGACTTCTTTTTTAGACAGAGATTGGTCCATAGCATAGATGAGTTCATCAATATGGCCTACAGTTGAGCTGAATTCTCGGCACCTACTGTGGTAGTCCATTGTACAAGGCACATCTCCTCTTCATGGGCATGACTAAATAGTGTGCCATTCCAGGCAGCCTTTGATGGCAGTGGTGAAAGTGTAGTAGACATCTTAGAGCACCTTTCACAGGAGTCCCCGGGTGTTTATCCACTGGTGGTAAGCAGAGGTGAAATAGTACACTAGTTATGTGTACAGCTGTAGTTCTATGAACCCTGCATAGAACCCTACACCAGTCTTATACATAAATATAACTAGCAGTCTTATTAATGGTGCATTTAATCATCTCTGGGTTTTCCAACGATACTAAGTTTGCACATCAACTTTTCAAGCTGTGAATGCTTTTCACTCGAGGCTTCACATGGAGGTAGAGGAGGAACAAAAGTCTCACACTGGCTTTTTTCCTTCACTGCACTGCAGATTTGCTGCTAATTGTCTTTCGCTCCCCAAGAGTCTGACTCTCAAAAGGCCAGAATGTCTATGGATTTTCTAAAATGTCACCAAAGTTTTGGAGCCCCACACTTCCTTAGGGAAAAGCTCATATTCTTAACATATCTACATGGACAGATCTTCCAATATTAGATACTTATGTATCTGTCTCCCTACCACCTGCTAATCAAGTCATTGTTTGCAGATTGCAGAGGACATGATGTTGTAATGCGTTCCTTATAGCGTGCCAAATCTGTGCGTGTTTTGAAGGAAGCCAAGTTTCCTCCTGAAAAAAATTGAAAGCAGCAATAGATTCTGCTACAAAAACTTAATTTCTTAACTTGTGGTTTGGTTATGCATATATTTAAATTTTTCAAATAGCAACTGTGTGGCAGGTGGAAATGAGATAAGGTAACTGAAGGGTAAGTACTGTTCAGGCCCATATTTTTGTTATAATGCATTTTGCAGAATTGATGGTGGATGGCATGGTGGTTAGCACGTCCACCTTAGAGCAAGAAGGTCCATTTCTATGCCATTTCTATGAGGACTTTGCAGGTTTAACCTGTGCTTGCATGGGTTACCTCCTCGTACTCTGGTTTCCTCCATGCACATTATGCTAATAAACTGCTCCAATTTGTCACTAGGTGTGAGTGAGTATGGTTGTGTGTTGGCGTTGCGATAGTCTGACGAGCTGTTCAGGGTGTACGGTCCTAGTAAGATTAAGTGGCTGGGCAAATGTGTGAGTGAGAATTGATGGTGTTCTAGTCATCTCAAAGCAGCTATATTTTTATTAAAGGGCTTCTGGATTATGATCATGATTTACAAAAAAAGAACTAAAGCAATTGCTTTATCACCCAGAGCATTAACTTAGATTTAACAATCACCCGACTACAGATATGTCTCGACGATAAATTGCCACTCTCCAGCTTAAAGAAGGGAAAAGGTCAAGAACAAAGGGAAATCATTAGAAGCACGATTTTGGAGGCTAGCACAAACACATAAAAATGATCTCACCTAAATTATTGATGGGAGTTTAGGTTTTTGGTTAATGGTTTCCGGAGCTATGTGTACTATGAAATGGACTGTGTGTCTATGAATTAGATTGAGTCAGAAAGAGTGCGAGCTTTTGCTATTGCTTTGTTGTATAATGAAGTGATGTCGGAGAGCTGAAACATACCAGTTTACATAACACCAGTTATACCATGGGAACATCCCTAATTGTGCTGAATTTAAGGAGACTTTAACATTTGGAAACAAGAGCACTCCGTGAGTGCAGACCTCCGCCAAGGCTTTAGCCAAAGAAATCAATGAGTGAATGCCTTCAATTCACTGATGTATATTTGAATTCCCTGACCCTGAAAACATCCGCCTAAAAATGTTCTCCTGATCTGGTGAAATTTGGCAAAGATGTGAGCTTCTGAACTTGTGACATGAGATCTCCCATGTTAAAATTTAATTGCTGCTAAATCTTGGACAGATCTGGATGAAACTTTCTGATTTCTTTTCCCTTCTTCTTATGAGAGTTTTTTGACATTTTAATAAAAATTAATAATTATAATTTAAGGTAATTAATTAATATAATTTTGCGCTATTATCCTTACGAACATCCTTGGCCGACCACCCACCCTTCTTTAAAATTTCATATTGATCGGTCAAAAACTGTGGATAGGAAGATGCTAACGGACAGACAATATTCACTGGTGCTGGGCTCATGATTGAGAGGTTATGGGTTCGAATTTCCATTAGACACCCACCGCGGTACTTCACATGGGACTGACGGTTAGAGATGACATCCATCAATACCCGCACCAATTAAGTAATAAGGGTTCGTACAAACAAAGTGACTGACCAAATATAACATGATGAACCTGGGAGAGTTCAGTACAAAGTAACGCTTCAGAGTGAGAGTGCCACATGGAGGGACTCAGTCATTGTGCCTAATGGCTCCTAGTGACCGGTTCTGCAAGAACAGTTCTCAAAGTGGCAAGTACAAAAAAATAGAGAGGTTTGCAGGATTGAGGAGTAATGAGTCAGGAAGTGCAATCTTCAAGCTGCTGAACTAGAACGACAACCTAGTTCTCCAGGAAGCAACCAGGGAGCTCGTCGGTTTCAATTTCATGCTCTTTCCTCCCACCAAGAAGGTATTAAGGGGGAACTAGATATCACACTTCACATCTACAACACTTGAGAAAAGGACTTCGAAACTGAATCAGAGAATTGTTTTGCTCTGAGCATAACCAATGTTGTAATGTTCTATTCTTGCATTCCATCCCCAACAAAACTAAACCAGTTACAACACAATTAAAACAAACGCTACATTCGGTACTGTTACATAGACTACGTTTAGGTGTAATATAATAAGACAATAGGTTTCACAGCTCCAGGGTCCCAGGTTTGATCCATAGCTTGATCTGGTTACTCTGTATATGGAGTTTTGCTTGTTCTTCCCATGTCCTTATGGACTTCCTCCAAGATCTCAAATTTCTTCTTAATGTACAGAATCTTGTGATGTCAGTGTGTTTAGACAAAGGCCTGGTGTCTCATACAGCCTTGTAGTGACTGCTCCTGGGATAGACAGTGGTTCAATGATAACCTCGACCAGGATGGAAAACTGATGAATGAATAATGTAGCATTTTTGTCATCAGTGAACAGAAGGGGTGTAAGGCTGAAGCTGCACAGAATTGTATGATGGATGAATTCACATGAGATGTGATGTTGACTTGAAATGGTTTCGGAGTTCAGAGTTAAGACATATTGTAAAACTATAAAGTTTTTTTTTGTTTTTGTTTTTTAGCTGTAAGGTATAATTACAGATTCAGATACCTATTTTTAGGACCTTACATTAGAAATTCTTACACACTTGTCTCTGGGTTCTTTGGGTGTGAAGACTTGTCCCCGACGATTGGTTCATAGTCGAATAAAGTAGACCCGTGTTTATATATTTTCAATAATTTTTGTTTTCTTCTTTTCCGACATCTTCAAATGTTCTCGAAACCTTAATCCTGTGCTCACGTACAATGATTGTGTTTTGCACAGTTAGATAATTAGCATTTCTTTCTTTCTTTGTGAACTTCGTTGGCAGCTTTTCAAACTGCTCCTAATTTGGCATGGGTCAAGATAAAACCAGCAAAATTGCTGTGGACGTCCTGAATACCAATATAAATTATTTGTCTGCATCTTACACCTGCAGTCCTCATTTATTCCTACTCTTCCCTTGTTTTTCTTTCCCTAAGATGGATCCAGAACTCACAATGCCAATAAGACTGATCTATCCAAACACGCTTTATTTTCTTTCATCCTTTCATATTCCTATAGAAATATATTGCATTCCACTACATATTGAAGCTTTCTGCTAGCCATGTATTTAACACATCTGATAGGCTCATCTCTTGCTCCGTACCACATTAATACTCACTCTCACTCTCACTCACTTGCTGAACCACTTATTGCTACTACTAGAGTCATGTGGGGGCTGGCGCACATGGGCGAATGCGGCCCATGGGCCAACACACACGCAGCCATTCTCACTGACATCCACACCCAGGGGCAATTTGGAACAGTTAGTCTCATGTGCATGTCTTTGGACTGTGGGAGGAAACCGGAATACCTGGAGAAAACCCACGCAAGGATGCAAAATCCACACAGAAACTCCCAAGCCTGGTAGAATATTTCATCTTGTTAGAAATTGTGTTAAGTTGTGCTTGAATCATATCAAATTGCATATTTGGAAGATTTAATTGTTTAATTTTGTTGTCAGGTGGCCATTCTAACATGGACAGGTTTTGCCTTATCTTAGGTTTTTTTTTTCTGCAAAGCTGACAAGGTCACTGCGCTACAGTTTCTTCCTTTCTCCTCTCTCTCTATAGTGAACTTCTACAGAAAGTTTGAGAAAGTTTGAATTGTTTCGTGCTTGAGAAAGAGTAAATGACTCTCGCTAGGTATTGCAGTGCCCAAAATGTGCTCACTGACAGGAAGCTTAAATCACCCCTTTCTCCTGCTTCTGGACATTTTTATATATGGCAAAATCCAAAAGATGCCTTCAACCCACCAGGATCTGTTGCCTGAAACTAAACATGGCAACAGTCATGTCCAGTGATTGCTCTGAATGGTTAAAGCCAATTAGTAAAATATGTGGCCATTTTACAGGACCGGGCTTGTTTTCTGGGTGAACACTTTTCTCTGTTTGCACATCCTTACCCATGATAAAGAGAAATGCTGCAGATCAAGTTAACGTCAGATGCATTCAGTCATCAAATCTTTAGGGGAGAACAGACTGGAAAGTACATTTTCTCCTCCGTCCTGAACAATGAGCCTGTGTTTTACTACATACTGTATAACAAAGGAACATTTTCAGGATGTTACTCGCTCTTTAAATGCCAGAATTTACAACAACGAGCTAAATTCTGATAGTTTAAAGTGCTGCTTTATAAAAAGGATTTGTATTTTGCTGAATTTGTTCGGAGATCAGAAACAATTATGTCGTATGAATATACAAAAATAGAGCAGATTAGAAAAGGGCTAATTCTATTAGAGCAGATTAGAAAGGGGCTAATAGCACAGCATTGTATCTGGATGCCTTAAAATGAACTTGCATGGACGCATTCCTTCATGTGGGGCAATTTTACAGCACATCCCATTGTGTTTTATTCCTGATTGATCTACTCTTGAATGGCTGTCAGTATTTTATTGTTTAGTAAATTAATCTATCAAGTCTTTTTTTTCCTTTCTTTAATATTTATTTATTTATGTAATTGTTTATTTTGGGTTTTTTTTATCCTCATTTTTGATTGTTTAATCTTATTGCTGATTTTGGTTATATGTACATATACAATGAATGTAAAAGGTTTGTGCAGTCTGTTAAAATACCTGGTGTTTGTGATGAGGAAGAAAAATTTGTCTAAAATGTATAGAATTTCACAGCTTTTTCACATATAAAGGAACTTATAACTTGTACAATTCATTTAAAAGCAAACTGAAATCTTTTAGGGGAAAATGTGGCTGCATCAGTATGCACACCTTCTTGTAATTGGGGATGTGAGGAACCAGTGGAGAAAATATGGCACTGGAGATTCCAAGAAGAAAGACGAGAAATAGACTAGTCCAGGAGGCTGGCGTGAAGCCTACAACCGCATTCACGGGTATGTTTGGTGCGAAAAACGATACATCACCAAAAGGGCACCATATCTAGGGTGAAGTATGGTGGTGGCAGCATCATGCTTTAAACTCGTCATGCAACTGAAAATATGTGACGTGACCTAAAGAAGGCTGCGCACAGGAGGTGATCTCACAATTTGCAAGAATTAAAGCGCTTTTGCAAGGAAGAGTGTCATGATGTACAATGCTGATAGATCCCTTTAAAAAAAAAAACTTGAATGCTGTCACTAAACGTGCTTCAACAAAGTGTTAGTTTACGCCATTCTTTTTTGATTCCTTGTTTCGCAAATCCGCTGACGTTAACATTCATGATTTCTAAAAATATATAAACAAATAAATAAATAAATAAATTGGGATGAATGTCCTTTTTTATTGCCGCTGGTCTCAACTTGCCGAATGCCCAAAGAATTGAAACTGGAACCTTTTTTTGCACCGAACCAGTCTCGTTGTTGCCCTCTCATAGCAGCTATCTGAACTATATCATGTACATCTGCGCATGCATACTTTCCTGTCGGAAGTGTTGCCCTCCTTTTTGAATGTCATAGAAAACGTTGTGACAGTATGTGTCACTGACCTGTTTAAAGCAGAAGTTTAAACATAATACCGATCTATCTATCTATCTGTCTATCTATCTATCTGTCTGTCTCTCTGTCTATCTATCTATTTCTCTCTCTGTCTGCCTATCTATCTATCTATCTATTCAACATCATCTATCTATCTATCTATCTATCTATCTATCTATCTATCTATCTATCTATCTATCTATCTATATATCTGTCTGTCTGTCTGTCTATCTATCTATCTATCCGTCTGTCT
>JAOUQZ010000047.1:6809275-6822009 GCA_028564935.1 Neosilurus hyrtlii
TATCTATCTATTCAACATCATCCACCTATCTATCTATCTATCTATCTATCTATCTATCTATCTATCTATCTATCTATCTATTTCTCTGTCTGTCTATCTATCTATCTATCTATCTGTCTGTCTGTCTGTCTGTCTGTCTATCTATCTGTCTGTCTGTCTGTCTGTCTGTCTGTCTGTCTATCTATCTATCTATCTATCTATCTATCTGTTTGTCTGTCTGTCTGTCTATCTATCTATTCAACATCATCCACCTATCTATCTATCTATCTATCTATTTCTCTGTCTGTCTATCTATCTATCTATCTATCTATCTGTCTGTCTGTCTGTCTGTCTGTTTGTCTGTCTGTCTGTCTGTCTATCTATCTATCTGTCTGTCTGTCTGTCTGTCTGTCTATCTATCTATCTATCTGTTTGTCTGTCTGTCTGTCTATCTATCTATCTATCTGTCTTTTTTTCTGTGTCTGTCTGTCTGTCTGTCTATCTATCTATCTATTCAACATCATCTATCTATCTATCTATCTATCTATCTATCTATCTATTTGTCTGTCTGTCTGTCTGTCTATCTGTCCGTCTATCTTCTCCTCCCCCCAAATTTTTTCACATTTCAGAGAAAAAAAAAATCAGGGAATCATGTTTTTATACCACAAAAACCTGCCGTTGTATCAGGAGTGAGTGGGCTTTTTATATCCACATCTACTGTACATTTAGAAATAAAAGTGCCTTATGATGATGTGCTTCCTTTAGAAGTTAAAATTTTTTGCATCATATTCACAGCTGGTGACTCAGTATGAAAGCATGAAAGAGCTTAACTTGAATTTTTAGGATAAATATTTAACATCCACATTATTAGAATAATCTACAGATTTGAGCACTGAAAAGAACTGGATAGAAAATAAGGACGGATGAAGTAAATTGTCCTCCACTGTAAAAATAAACTGCAATATGATGTGACAACAGCAAGAGGAAATTAAAACAGACAGACAGATCTTGAGCAATAAAGGCCAAGTTTAAAATAATTATATTTTGATTGTCTTCTCACTCTCAGAATGTTTCCTCTGGGTTCTCTGGTTTCCTCCCACAGTCCAAAGACATGCACTTTAGGTCAACTGACTCCCCTTAATTGCCCATATGTGTGAATGTGAATGGATGTTTGTGTCTGTATGAGTCCTGCAATAGACTGGAACCTATTCAGGGTGTATCCAACCTCTCACCCACAGTCAGCTGGAATTGAGTCCTGCTTACCGTACAACCCTAATGGATAGGTGGTGAATGGATGTATGCTGGACAGATGGATGTGCTCCGCACACAGTTTATAAAATAGTGTTTGACATTGAATGTCCTAGTTTTCTCTTTTGTTCATTACTTTTCCTTCCTCCCATGATGAGCTATAATTTTTATATTATGTAACAGTGCAGTAAGTTGAGGCAAAAACTGAGACAAAGTGAAGACACACAAGAAATGTCTTAAAAATCTGAGCAGTTAAAGCTCACAGCTAGCGTTTACAATAAACCTGAGATTCAACAGTGCCTATATAAAAGTTATTTTTATATAACACATGGCTCATACTGAACTGACTGGAATTGCATGTAGTAGAATCTGATATGTTCTACACGTCTGTCTTCAGGCAGTAAGCTCAGGTATCCGCTCGCCACATTCTGACTCGTGGCTCGGTTCCATACGGTATGATTCATTAGACGGAAACAGTGGAAGACTGATTTCACCAGGCTAGAAATAATCTGCTATAAATAAAACGGATCGGCTATAATGTGTAGGCCTGCAGCTATGGAATAAATGAGCTTCTGTCTGTAGCACATTAGGTAATAGATATTTAGCCACTTGACATTAGCTGGCATTTTGCTGGACTTGTGTGCTTGTTACTGCTGAAAGCAGGGTCGTGTCAAAACATTTTTGGTAACAGATAACCCTGACACTGATCACAAGAGGATGAGGTAGTGGAGTGTAATGCGTTCTGGGGATTCTAGATTATTACACCAATTAAATGAGAGGAGCAGTTTAGGTCTCATTATAATGCTGTTGGTAATAGAACCACGGATTTGATTGGATTAGATTGCAGAAGCCAGTACCAATATTACAAAAATTACAAAAACAGTACCAAAAATTGTCCCTACCAATAATTTCTCATCACACTTTAATGGTAAAAAAAACCAAACAGATAAAAAAAAACAGTTCTTGAGGGTGGGGCACTAATTTTTTTAGGAGTACTTAGTTGTTTCTGGATATTTTGATAGGCTTATTTATTATCTCCAACAAGGGGGAGGTTATGAGTTTGTTCGTGTGTGTGTGTGTGTGTGTGTGTGTGTGTGTGTGTGTGTGTGTGTGTGTGTGTGTATGTGTGTGTCTGTTCGCACGGTAACTCGAAATCTAATGAATGGATTTCCACTAAATTTTAACCAAATGTCCATTTGGGCCACTGAAGAACTCTTTAGATTTTGGGTGTGATCTGGATCCAGGGCTGATTTGAAGGAATTTTAACCTTGCGTGTTTGGCCAAGAATGTAGAAACCACACAGAATGCGCCAGGAGAAAAAAATACAGAGCGAATAAATAATTCCAGAACAAGCCACAAGGAGGCACCATAATTCTACATTATCTTCCACTATAACCCATTTAAAGAGGAGATTACAGTACTTTGGTGGAGGTCTGCACTCTAGTTGATTAATTATTCCAGGCACATATAAATTTGCTCAGATATTTTTCTACCTTTAAATTAATGCAGAGAGAAATGGATATGCATACAGTTTTTAACAAAAAATCTTAATAAAATAATTTTTTTAGTAAATTAATATACCAAGCTAAGGTATCTAGATGCTAACATATACCATTCAAATACAGATTGAAAACACATTTTATGCGTCTTAAACATATTTAAACATAACATTCTTACCTTTTTTCTCCTCTTGTAGCCAGAAATACATACATTTTCTGAGGTGCAGCAATATCGAATGTCCCACCCCCCATGCTTGAGAAGCAGCCTGGTCTAATTTAAGAGCACTATTCAGCCCACACAGCACATAATAGCAGGTTACCGTAGTACTGGGAGGATGATATTGATGAGTGATGGAATGAATTGCGTGTGTAGAGGTCTTGGTCAGATTGCTTTGAATGAGATCCGCGCACGTGCATTCGAGTTTCAGAATATTTGTGTGGCTTCATTTGATAATGAGATTGTACAGAGGAGAAATGCAGAAGTCGGGCTCGGCTCTCTCAGTCCTCGTCTACACGCAGGTGTCATTTTCCTTACAGTGCTGAAGAGCACAATTCCTCAGTGGGGTTCTTCATCTTCAGGCCAGCAGCACTTAATCCAAGGTGACTTTCGTCTTTACGTCTGAGCATATAGCCCGTTTCCTATAACCCAGTTTTGCTGCAGATGAGTAATAAGTCAGGGAAAGAAAGAGTACATGCCTCATGCTAGTTCTATATTAGGAATGCTATTTTCCATTGGTAATTCTTACTTACGGCCATTTCCTGACTGATCTATGAGTTCAGCATCGCTGTAGTGTCTAGGGTGAATGTAACCTCTTATGCAAATGGATTTGAAAATACACCTAAACCAAATTTCTGAGGTTAACAACATACATAACAGTGCGTTTCATTTCCATGGTGATTGGGGGAAAAATTCTAAAAAATCCTTTAATTTTAAAGTTAGAAGAAAAAAAAAAACCCTCTTTTTTTCCTCAATATTATATCAAAGATTTGTAATTTGCAAACAGGATAGAGCGGGCTTATAGACAATCCAAGCAGTGACATTTGCATACTAATGCAATTGCCCTTCATGCTCTTATTGCCAGAAAATGTGACAGATAATCCCAGTAGATCACTCTGAGGATATTGCAAAAAAAAAAAAAAAGAAAAAAGAGAGAGAGAGAAAGAGAGAGAGAGTATAAACCACAATTCTTTTCATTTCCTTAAAAGACATGTCTGAGGCCAGGTTAACACTAAAGCAGTAGATGTTCATCTTTGTGTATGAACCCTCTCTTAGTGCTTTCAACTTATAATCACTAAACATGTGTAACCTTGAAAAAAAAATGCAAAAGGCTCGACCTGATCTTTCATCTTTCATCAAATGTGACGGTACATGTGTATAAGAGTACAGAGCAGTCATCGTCAGTGACACTGTGTGAAAGTCTCTCTGATCACAGATTATATCGGCTTAAGCTGTTGCACCTTGTAACTGAACAAACAGTGATAACGACTTAAAGATAAAGACGAGCACTAGGACAGGCATTTATTTATTTATTAGATTCTTTTTTTTATTTATTGATAAACTGTTACAACCGGGTGGCACGTGATTAGCACGTCCACCTCACAGCGAGAAGGTCATGGGTTCGAGTCCCGGGCTTGGCCATGCACTTTAGGCTAATTAGCTGTTCTAAATTGCGCTAGGTGTGAATATGAATGTGAATCTAGGGGAAATTTCCCTAGGTGTGAATATGGGCGTGTGTACGTTGGCCCTGCGAAGGTCTGATGAGCTGTACCCCGCCTTCGCTCAGTGTCAGCTGGGATAGGCTCCACTCTTCCTGCAACCCTAATAGGATTAAGCAGCTCAGCAAATGAGTGAGTGAGTATTTATGATGAGCCTTTCAGCGGAGGAACTATCTTCAAAAAATAAAAAAAGACTAGATCACGCATTAGGATTCATACGGTGGCTATCTTGGCGAGACCTCCTTGTCCTCAGTAGAGTCCTAAAGTGTGGGTATCACGTTGTCACGACAGCCAAATGTCCAGTTCTGAACAAAAGAAAGATATCAATTAGGTATTGATATTGTTCCCTTACATTTTATAAGTGTTACTCTGTATGGAATCCTTTAAGATCACCCGTAAGTCAAAAGAACTGAAAATATGGCGGTGGCGCGGCTGTATTCCGTATTACCTGCAACCTACTGTCCGTGTAAATCTGCAGTAACAAAAATAAAAAAATACAAATTTTATTTTCAGCTGTTTGTTTGTGCATGTGTAATCACTAGACAGAGAAATGTTTCTCAACAGAGAAAGAACATGTCGTGGTGTGTAATTAAAGACTTACCTTGGATTTCTGGTTCATATTTTTTAGAATGACACGAACCCAGCCACATCTACCTCTCAAAGAATAGAAAGATCTTTCTATATAATTAGATTTGAAGTGGTTTTCACCCTAAACAATAGATTTTTGCTTTCCGGGAAAGAAAGACACGAGAGATGCGATAGATTGTTTGTTGTTAAATTGTAGATTGCTCGGTTTGTTTAGGACTGAGAATTATGCTGTCATGACAACACAATGTCACACTTTGGGACTATATTAAAAGTGATATGATGAAAACCAACACAGCATGGACACCCGTAGAATTTCACTGCTGAAGGTTAGAATGTCTTAAATTAATATAGCTTCACCAATAAGTTTACTAAGACTTTAAATTACTAAAAAGAAAGAAAATAGTAATGTTTTGGGGGGGGGGGGGTAAACAGCACTACCGGCTAAAATTCAGCACAAAAAAAGCTTTATGAATAAAATGTACGTCTCGAGATGTAAAGAGAAAAATGAAGGGAAATGGGAAGAGCTTCCCTTTTCCTTCCTTCCATCCATATGTTTGCTTGGGTTATATCTCTTTTCATTTATATACATTCTTTCTTTTTTGCCTTTTCTTGTTTTTCTTTTTTCTTCTCTGTTTTTATCCTTGTTTTAATGACCCAAGTGCCACCTCCAATAGCTGTGTGCTAACTGCGGTAGCTGGAGGATAATAATATAATGAAATAAAATGGTAAAACATGCTAATTTTTATCTTTCCTCATCTTTTCATGCCATTAGTGTATGACTTTCAACAGTAATGAGGTCTCACCAAGATGGTGCCTCATGCCTCAATGTTTGCCTCATGCAAACACTACACTGTACAATCCAGTCTCCCTTTGAGATCAGTGGCAAAAACAAACTTTCTCTTGTAATTCGTTTATTTTGCTTTTAATCAGTTAACTACAGAATACAAAAGCAAAAATGATGGTATAAAACAACGATTGTTGTCTTTTTTTACTACACTTCATTTTCTTTACCATCCCTCCCTCCCTGAGTGCTCGGACAATGAGCTTTCATGAGCTCAGTGCCATGGATGGCTTTACCCCCAAAGATATTTCTGTAGGATGATCTTGGAATCTTCTTGATTTCATCCAGTTGTTGAAGCCTTGCCTTGGTGAGGTCATCACCCAATCGGGTCTGTCTGCTCGCAAGCCAGGCGACGTACAGCGGACTGCAGGAGATTTCGCCACTTGCGATGGTCTAGGGCAAGCCTCGCTCAAGTTGCCGGGTCGACATCTTCCCCCTGAAAGAACTTAAGATACAACAGATAGTGATTTTGGTACTGAGTGAAATTCCCTTATTCTTCCAGATGTTATTTAGCGTATTGAAAGCGCTAGATGCAAGAGCAATCCTGATGTTGAATTCTTTATCAATGAAGCCGTTGCTAGAAATAGTGGATCCCAAGAAGCGAAAGTGGTTTACTTGCTCAAGTAGCTCACCCGCGACTTCTATGTCCAATGTCTCAGCAACTGGACAAGGGCGCTGACTGTGGAATTTTCCTATCTTTGGTCGCGATATAGTTGGTGATTTCTTGGAGCTCAGCTGCAGTGATATCAAGGGCAGCGATGCCATCTACGTAGTCCATGTCTGTAATGAAGAGGCAGGGTATCTTGAGCTCATCCGCTTCTGGAGGAAAAAAACACCTGAGTCTCCTGATTGGCATGTTCCATCACCCAGTTCAAGACGAGATTGACGATGGGGCTTGGATGTTGCCTTGCCTCATTCCAGAATTTACCTCAAACCATTCAGTTAGCTTGTGTCCTACGTGCACTGAACTGACTGTATTAGTATAGAATGCTTTGAAGATGTTGATATATTTCTCCGGAATCCCATAGAGCTCCATTACAGCACGGATATACTCTCGATTTACTGAGTCAAATGCTGCTTTGAAGTCAATGAAGTTTGTATGGAGTGGTAGATTGAACTCCAGAGCGCGTTCCATAATAACTCTCAGCGAGAAAAGCTGATCCGTGCAGGAACAGTTCTTTCGGAAGCTACGGAGATTTTCCACGAAGAGTGGATGCTGGAGCTATGGGCCTGAAAGAGTTAAAAAAGCATGTGCAGGATGTCATTGTCGAAAGTTTACTATCAGCAAAGAATTTTCTAAATTGTAGATGTAGCATGAAACACAGCGTAGGCCATCACCAACAAGTGTAGAGAATGGAGCACCACGGTAACCAAGAATAGACCAAGAAAAACGTCCCGTCAAAATGGGCAAAACAACAAGGTGAAAGGTCATCAGTAAGACTCCCATGAGACCTACAGCAACATTGAAAGAGCTGCATGAATATCCACCAAGGTTAGTGCAGAAAGAGAAAACTCTGAGCCTGCACAAATTACTCATGTGACAAATCACTTATGTGGCATAAAGCGTTAGGATCTGATGAGTCCACGGAAGGAAATGTTGGGCACAATTCTAAAGGGTACAATATATTTCAATTAAAAACATGACATGTTATTACCCATGGTAGACCCACAGTGAAGCATGGTGGTAGCAGCATTGTTCCTCTTCAGCTGGGATAGCAGAGATAGAAGGAATCACGAATAGCTCCAGATTCCAATGAATTGTGGTACAAAACATGAACGCCTCTGTTAGACATCCAAGGATTTCGCCTTCCAACATGACAACAACCCAAAGCCCAAATCCAAGTAAAAAGGAAAAAGGACGGCTTCAGAAGAAGATGAGCAGGGTATAGGAATGACCCAGTCTGAGCCCAGATCTAAATCCTATTGCAAATCTGAGGAATTACTTCAAGATGCCTGGACAACGGTGATCTCTGTGCAATTTGACAGATCTGGAGCGAAATAAAGAGTGAAATAAAATCACTAGACATCACCAAATTAAGGTAGCATTGGCACACATTTTATATATATATATATATATATATATATATATATATATATATATAAAACTCTATATGAACAGTATTTTCTAGTCTCACACTTAAGTATTTTCTTGGAGAGCCTTTATCCTTGATGTCAGCACATAATCTCCATGGCATTGTTGCTCCAGTTGGTCTGGTCGAGGCTCAGCAACATTAATGTGGCAATAAAATGAAGTCACCTGATGAGCTGAATGTACTGAATGAGCAGGTTATCATATCGATGGGCTTTGTCCTCTCTGATGGCACGGATATAAAATGGGGACTCAAATAATGAGCAAGTGGTTCATGGAGGACGAGGAATTATTTTCACATATGTATTGGCACCCCAGAGTCCCGACCTGGGTCCCGACCTGGATAGCCGAGGCGAAGGTTCAGTTCATCTTTTCAGCTGTCTGACTGTGGCATCGGTGAATTAACGCCGCTCTGACTGTAAGCTGCGTGAGTGGTCTGGAGTACGAATCTCTCCACTGCGCCGGTGAAAAGGTCCTTACTATGAGGTGTGGAGATCTTTTTCATAGAGGAGAAAATAAAGTGTGTGGCTTTAGATGAAAGCCAAACAAACATTCTTCAAAACTGTGGAGTGAAGTAAAAAAAAAAGAAGAGCACTGAGTAAAGTTTTAAAAAATGAAAAGGTAACATTGAGAAGAGACAATCGAAATGCCCGAGTCACTTAAAACTATTTCTCTTGCTTTAAGTGAATACTTAAGAATAAATTGTGGTATGATATATAATTATATGGTAGGTAACAATTAGGACAGATTATTAGGACCTGCCAGATTTCACTCATTTTGTGTAGGAACTCTGCAGTAACTATGCTGCTGTGTGTTAGCACTCAATGATACACAAAATTAGCAGTCCGAGAAACAAAGGTACACGAGCCAACATCAGGATCAGGAATGATTGTCATTTGCACATGTATTTTCAACACTCTGATTTTAATTAACAACCTACAAGCCAAACAGTGTGTTTTACATTCATTACACTCGTTATACCTTTTAGTACATACTCTCAGTATACCTTTTAGTATATACTGCACAGAAGCCGGGGCTTTTTCGCGGCCCGGTGGTAGGGTGCTTGGGTCACTGAGCCGAAGGTCAGGTGTTCAAGCCCCACTATCCCTGGGTTGTAACTGCTGTCCCCCCAGTGCAGCTAACTGGGTTATCAAAGGCCAGCCGTGAGAGGCATCTAAAAGAACCATTTCTTTGTATACACATGAAAGAACCATTTGCTGATTTTTGTAAAGAGTAGGCCATTGGGATGCCGTCAGCGTGCTTCTTTCCTGCGATGGCCTGGCGAGCTGTCCAGGGTGTACTTAGAGTCGGCTGAGATGGGCGCCAGCCTCTCTACGACTCTAATTAGGATTAAGCGGTCCAGAAAATGAGTGAATGAACTACGCAGAAACACAAGAACAAAACTCTGAAATGAAATTTTTATGGGTATCTTGAAGTGTGATAATGGTGACGCCACCTGCTCCAAGTGAACGTGACACACCGAGACTGTCATTTTGATTTAAGCCTTATCTACTTTGGATAATGTTTTTTTAATCCCTTGAGAATGGACCAGTCGCATGACACTATTAACGTGAAGTATATACAAACAAGTTTTATTAGAAAAATAATTTTAAAAACTTTCAGCTGAATAGATATATATATATATATTAGAAACTAGCTGAATATATATAAACTAGCTGTTTTAAATGTGTCACCTTTCCATCTATAGCATTTTTTAAATGCTGTTTGTCAACACTGTAAATAAAATCATGATGACCTAATACTTTAAAGGTTGCATGCATTTGTTATATTTCTGGAAGGCATTTTTTATGCAAACTAATTAGATTGCTTTATTGGTTACAAATAATAAATTCCTCACTGTGGCCATTAATTACAACCAGCATGTGAGATGGAAGACTGCAGCCTCTGTATACGGACTTCTTATCCTGCAGACAGAGAGAATGTCAGTATCTGCATTTTTATGATACTATAACTGTCCTGGTGTGTCCAGTGGGAAATCAAGAGTTCTGTAATATCACAGGAGGATGGCCTGTTTCATCTTACCGAAGGCCACTGTGTCTACAGTGCGATCGTTGATCCTTCTGCCATCATGCTCTCATATCATATATTTAAAATAAAATTACAATACCACATACAGTGAAACTAAGCTGAAATGAATCCATACCACAAATAGCTAGGCTTGTCTTAGTGGTGACTATAAAACGATATAAAAGATGATAGGTGTCTTTAATGGGAAATTAATTCACAGCTCATTTGAATACTTGACTCTGATTGGTCAATTATTTTAGCAGTGTTTCTTTATAACGAACTGTTGTTAAATATAACCTGAGACCAGTATATAGACAAAATAGTAACTGCATTGTTTCTAGGTGATGATGTTCCTCTTGCTATCAGTTTAGCTCACATCGGATACACACATAGGGTAATCATGTATTTTTGCCATTTTTCATGTTTAACTACCTGATAGCGCGACTAAACTGAGCCTTACTTTATTATCTCTAAAACATCGTGACTTGGGGCTTAATTTTTAAATATTTTCTCAGGAGACAATGATGGACTTTAAAGTTACACTTAGCAGTCATGTCACTGAAGTATCAGTCAGTCATCTTCTTCTGCTTGATCCGGGGTCGAGTCACGGGGGCAGCAGCCTAAGCAGTGAGGTCCTGACGTCTCTCTCTCCAGCTCTTCTGGGGGGACACCGAGGCGTTCACAGACCAGCCGAGAGACATAGTCCCTCCACCGTGTTCTGGTTCGAGCCCAGGGTCTCTTCCCGGTTGGACATGCCCGAAACACCACACCAGGGTGGTGTTCATGAGGCATTCTAATCAGATGCTCGAGCCGCCTCACTGAAGTATTCCATTCAAAAAGTCAATGTTAGTATCAAGAAAAAAGTTTTATCATTACCCTACCATGAACCTTTTTGTGAATGTTTTGGGTGTATGTGCAATAAGTATGTGCAGGAGTGTCCAATCTTATCCACATAGGGCCAGTTTGGGTGCATGTTTTCACTTCAACCAAGCGGTAGCCACACCTTCCACCTGTTTCAATCACTGTTTAAAAAAATAAATAAAAAGACTAGTATACCCATTGGTGTTTCAATTTTGAAGCCAGGTGGCAGCCATCTTGGTGAGACCACCTGGCATTAAGATCTCAAAATGGGGCCGTTGAAAACCAACACAGCTCAAAAACCTGAATATTTACTGCTGACGGTCAGAATACCTTCAATTCATATAACTTTACCAATAATTTCACTGATAGTTGTAATTGTTTGAAAAATGTATGTATTGGATGTAATTATTTCCTTTTTCCGTCTTTTTCATGCTATTTGAGTATAACTTTTAACAGTAACGTGGTCTCACCAAGATGGCTGCCACCCGGCTTCAAAATTGAAACACTGATGTGCCTTCTAGTCTTTTTTGTATGTTTGTTTGTTTAAGATCAGTGATTAAAGCAGGTGGAAGGCATGGCTACTGCTTGGTTGAAGTAAAAACCTGCACCCACATCGGCCCTTTACGGATAAGATTGGACACCCCTGTTTTAGTGCTTTGGCTCATATATAAACAGCTCAGTGTTCTGAACCAAAATCTTGAATAATGTGGAGATATTCTGTAGACATCTTGGTTTTTAGCATAATACAATCATACCTGTGTTTCAGCAGAAATCAGAAATCAGACCTTTTATGGTGTTCGGTAGTAATTATTCACTTACTCATCACACTCACTCAAACCACGCAATCCTAATAGGGTCATGGGGAGGCTGGAGCCTATCTCAGCCAACCCTGGGTGAAGGCGAGATACACCCTGAATAGCTCGCCAGACCGTTGCAAGATCAACACACACAAAAGTTCTATGTAAATGGCGTTCTGGTTGAGGTTGTGATTTCATGATTGAACAATACAGTTTGTAGTCCCTCTGTACGGGTCCCAGGTATAACAGACTGCTGCTGTGGACCACGTCATTACCAGGAGCAATAAAATCATTTTTAAAATCGATACTTTATGGAGCTTTATTGATTACTTCAGTAAGAAGTAGTGTAATATGCAGGATAATGTACAGCAAGCCAGACATTATTGTGAAATAAACCCCTTGAGAGTGATTTAATGCCATCCAGATCACTCTGTCAGGTTTATTTGACGATAATGACGGACTTGCTGTACATTATCCCTGATGTAATCAATGATGGGGTGATATGATGCCAATTTTTCAATAACAGCACTTCTACAAATGTGTTAATATTACATTACACCACTGCAGTTGATCAACAGTTTACATTTTTTATTTATTAATGAGCATTTCATAATTTTTATTTATTCAGTCATTTGACATTTGTACAAAGCAAGTCATTACCCGTTTCTAGGCATCAGCTGGTTTGACTTCGTTTCAAATGCAAACATCCAGCAGTGTGCTGGGCTTGGCAGCATTCTCAGAGAGCGCAAGCAGGCAACATGCCTTTTTTGGGCACAATCGACACCTCTATGTTCCTGACCCTGCTCATCCTGTCCTTGAAGCACCAGCTTTACCAGCTTTTTTTCTTTCTTTTAATTAAAAAGATGAAAAATAAGAAAGTGTCCTGTGCTGGAAAACTTACCGTCATAAAGCTTTCATGCCAGAGACTCAACAACTCAAACCTCACTGCTACAGCCACTATACATATATACCTACATACACACACATTCACACACACACACACACACACACACACACACACACACTCATATATATATATATATATATATATAAGACATTTTTAAAATCTATTTATTAATACTCTTGAA
>JAOUQZ010000047.1:6838936-6850067 GCA_028564935.1 Neosilurus hyrtlii
GAGGAGGAGAGAATGTCAGGAAGGGGGGGAAGAAAATGTGATAAAATGATAATTAGTGTTAATCTGATACCATTGCCTAGCAACAGACCATAGGCTGTAATAAAGGAGTAATGGATTCTATTTTTATCCTCGCTTTCTTTCCACCTCCTCCCTCCTTCGTCTTTCCTGCTCTGGACGAGAGAGAGAGAGAGAGAGAGAGAGGCAGAACAAGATATACCTTAGTCGTCTTGTCCACGGTGAATAGTGTAAACTGCTCTGAAATTGACATGATTACATGTTGCATGTTTACATGGCAGATTTGGGCCCTTAGAAGTCTAGAAGGTTGGCAGGAGGGAGGGGCGTTAGGGTCGTCCACGTGCAAACTGTCGGTGAATACAGGTGTACTTCGTTGCAACCATTCGTCAGCGATGCTCTCTGCACGCAGGAGAAAAAGCGTGGCGTCGTGACAAAGCCACCTTTAGATCTGGTACTGAATGGGGGCTGTGTTTCATTTGTTCCAGCGCGTATTATCATTTCAAAGAGGGGTTCTATTCACTGCGAACAGTTTGAGCCTCCACACAGAAAGTGTGATGTTTTGATAGCGTGTCGACGTCGGCGGCCATCTTGTGTTCTGTAAGGCGGATGCACTCTCTGATTGGAAGGAGAGTGAGTTAAATGGAGTGGGTGCTGCTGAATCCAGCAAAGAAAAGTCTTTGTGAAATCAGTGCCGGTTTGCAATCAGATCTGGTTTGAGATGCAGACGAGTCCACGTCCTTGTGAACGAGCGTTTATACGACTCTGTGTTACATCTGTGCCGCCTTCGAAGTTGAATTTGATTGATTAAGGGGCTGTTATTGTGCCTGACAGATGACAGTCGCTGGTGTGAGAATTAAGTGTGAGAGTTGGAATGGAGGGTAATATCGAATGCATCAGCATTTATGAATCTCAGTAAATAGTAGCAGTGAGGGGGGAAAACGCTGACGCATGTGTGAATTCGCTGCTGTGTTGCTCGCTCACTACGCAATTAAAATGGCTTCATCTTTCTCAAGCCTTCAAATTCCCTGGACAAAACCATAAAGGGTGGGGGGGGGGGGGGGTTCTGATGAATTACGACAACCTTAATTAAATTTGAATGACAAATTAAGTTCATTAATATGACCGCTGACACTTGGGTCACTTTATTGTGAGACTTCCTCCATCTCCTTCCTCCTCTACCTTCACTTCTTCTAAGGGGTCAAGTGAGCACTGATTTTTATAAATATAGATTTTTATATGACAACAACAGTTCAGTCTGATTGGTCGATACACAGGTAATAAATGGCATATGGATGAGTGTGTATCACTCTGCATGTTAGCTGTTAGCTAGCTGCAATTTACACTCTGATCTTTTGCAGCTTCCACTGAAACATGCCGAACACTACCTGTCACTTATTAAACAAGGTCAATTCATTCTTTCATTCATTTTCTTAACCACTTATTCCTAATTAGGGTCGCTGGGGAGGCTGGCGCCCATCTCAACTGACTCTGGGTGGGGGCAGGGTACACGACAGAGACATGGCTGTCCTTTGATAACCCGGTTAGCTGCACTGGGGGGCAGTAATAAAACTTAGTGATAGTTGGAGTTAAACCCCCAACCTTCAGATCAGTAAGCCAGCACCCTACCACCGGGCAACCACTGCCCTGAATATGGCGGACTTATTTAATTCACTTCAGGTGCTATTATTTGTCTGCTTCAGTCTTCATCAATTTCTGTGAGGTGTTCTGCTTTGTTAGTGTAACAACAGCACTTCTGAATTCACCAGCAAATTGTGCTTACCAGAGTGGTTGGCATTTGTGGGCCCAATCAGGAAATGGATTTAAGCTCTCTCCTTAAATAATCGATGTGTGGAGCGTTACGCTTATCACCAGTCGTCACGGCATCAGCCTTGGTTTTCCTTGTTGTGTTCTGGTTTTCCAGTTTTCAGTAAATTCAATATTCTATAATAATTTTGCTCAGTTCATTAGATGGCTACATGCAATACTTCCTTGTTTCAGCTGTTATCTCTTGCATTAACAGTTCACAATAAACTTCTCATCTTGCGTCTACATCCTTTCTCCTCAGGCCGCTATTTTAAAATTAAATAAAATAAACTGCTTATTAACCTTGTTTACTCACTCTAAGCTGGTGGTGCAGTGGTTAGGGTGCTGGGCTCGTGATCAAGTGGTCATGGGTTTCAATCCCCATCAGACCCCCACCATGCTAAGATCAAAGGGCAAGGTCTTAACCACAAGTGTATCTCTATCCACTCAGCAGTATCATTGGGAAATTGTAAAATACTAGGAAGGCCAATTGTGATGGACTGGCATCCCATCCTGGAGGAGGTAAACTCCTAGTTGCTTCAGGCCACAGAAACTGGGATGAGCTCTGGCTTGATGAGCCAGGAGGCTCGGGTGTAAAAGGCCCAACAGACTTTATCTTTTACTCTCTGTACGTATTATACATATCATAGCAGTTATTATCTTGTTACAGTGAAATCTGCCAAGAAGTGGGTTATATTAGGCAAAAAGTGAACAGTCAGTTCTTGAAGTTGACATATTGGAAGCAGGAAAAATGAGCCGGGGGGTAAGGATCGGAGTAAATCCCACAAGGGCCACATTGTAATGGCTAAAAGACTGGATCAATTAATCTCCAAAATGGCAGGTCTTGAGTGTGTTCCTGGTATGCAGTGGTAAGTACCTACTAAAGGTGGTGCAAGTAAGAGCAACCACTGAACTAGCAAGAGTGTCATGAGTATCCAAGGCTCATTGATGCGCATGTGGTGTGAAGGCTAGTACGTCTGGTCTGATCCCACAGAAGAGCCGCTGTAGCACAAACAGCTGAAACTGTTAATGCTGGATCTGATAGAAAGGAGTCAGAACACACCGTGCACTGCAGCTTGCTTGGTATGGGACAGCCGGGATTCAGACCAGTGGTGTTAATGTTTTGGCTGATCTGTGTTTTTGTATGTATGAATATATATTCTCTGTAAACCCTGAGGCTTCTTCCTCACATTAAAAGTTCTCCTAGAGAAATAATGGCAAGGAGACCTTTCGACTTACTGAGAGAAAATAGGTGTTCGGGGGCTGTTTCAGGGTTTGGAAGACACTTGTGGGTGGACGTGCGCGGATGTTATGTGCATGGGCGTCCGCATTTCCAACCAAATGACGTCTTGATTCCCTTCGAGTGCCAATCAGGGGAAACACACTTCTGGGGTTACAAGTTGATTACTTCCCTGAAGGACCATAACAGGCAAACAGAGAGAGAGAAAGAGAGAGAGAGAGAAAAAGAGAGAGAGAGAGAGAGAGAAAGAGAGAGAGAGAATCACTTTCACTCCTGTGCCACTGCACTCTCAAATTAAGACGCAACTCTCCCTCCTTTTCTCATGCTCTCTGTCTGTCTTTTTCTCTTCCTCTTCTTGCTTTTGCATGTACAATACGTTCATATCCTCTGAGATAGGTCCATCAGTGAAGTTCATTACAGCTCGTTGCGCGCTGGGGGTGATTACGAGCTTTAATAACTAGCAATTACTGCGAGGCTGCTTTTGTGCTGCCCACGTGGATTTTTCGGAGACGCCTGATTGCTCTCATCAAAGCCTGCAACATAGCACGGCATCTAAATCCAGCCTCAAACACACACACACACACACACACACACACGTGATATTTACGCTGGATCTCTTTGGTATTGATCTAATGGTATGCCTTTTTTATAGAATATCTCACCAAGCTGGAATTAGCAATAGACTTGTACACATGCCAAAGATTCAGTGAAATATGATCGATAAACAAATCATCTGCAGTTGTTCACTCTGGGATTCGATACATGTATTTGTGTTTAGACTTCGAGCAAAAGCTTTGGATATGAACAATAACAGCTTACTATATGTTTTTCTTTGTCTTTGGACAGCACGGTTTTTGAAGGTGACTTGACGAGGGCGAAAAGATTTTTACTGGTCGATGATTTGATTAACACTTGATGCTTTTTCCACCCACATGATGACTATTTACAGAAATAATGTTGCTATCCTTTATAAAGATGTGTGCTTCTACATAATGCTGATGTAATTAAAGCTGTGTACTGTTAATGAGAATTATTATTCATTCAAAATATTTTCTAATTTCTGATTGGTGGAATTCCACCAGCCAGTTATGAGCTGTCTTATCCATCCTTAGCATCAAATAAGTTGAACGATTATTGCATGAGTGGCACACACCAATGTTCCTGTTCATAGATATAGCCCCTGTCACAATGAACTTATGCAATGTATGACAAATTTCTATAAAACATTGACGTACGGTGAAATATTGATATTATTCCAGTTTTGAATGTATACATAACTTATTAGTAACTTATCCAGAACCTATCGAAAACTTATAGCTAACTTATATCAAACTTATCTCCAGCATATATTGACATATGTAGATGTGCCTGACATGTTCCGGACGACCACAGAACGCCTTTCTAACTTACAGCTAGCATATTATGGCCGTATTGGCAACATTTAGGGCAGAGGTTGGCAACCTGAGGCTACGGAGCTGCATGCAGCTCTTTCGTCCCTCTGCTGTAGTTCCTGTGGCTTATATTGCTGCCAGACACATGATTCATTTTGATAAGCGAGCAATGTATAAATCTCGAAAGAGAAAGGTTTCTGATGACAAAAGAATGTTTAATGCATTACACAGATTATTTTGCTTTCACTGCTGACAAAACTGGTTGACCTGCATGCTTAATATGAGGTGAAAGTTTAAGCCCCTGTCACATATAGACGATTTAGGCAGCATATGCCGATGTATGAGATATTTGGCAAATGTACTGGCGTACATCAAATAAGTTACGGGTAAGTTTTGTGTAAATTACCAGCATGCTGGTATTAGTCATAATATGACAGGGTCATGGAAAAATTTTGTGCATGTACAAAATTTTTGAGGTATATGACGTACGTTCTTCATACGCTGGCCATAACTTGTAGGTAAGTTATGCGATCGTTCACACACACTAAGCTACTCATAAATTGAATATAATGTCTGGTGTACTTGGAACTTACGTATAACTTATATCAACTAATGCCTAACTAATGAGCAACAATAGTCTTATGCAGCAGTGTATTCCAGACAATCGATCACGTGACATATAGAAGGCTGCCGCTCAATGATTCAAATCACATCCGCAGTAGACATTGCAGTATCAACATCGTCGTCATGCCGAAGAAATCGTAGTTCACCAACATTGTAAAATCTCACAGCAGCAGTATATTCACTGCCATTAATAAGGGCAAACAAAAATTTCACTTTATATGTTAATGTCTATTTCAGTGTGTCGTCATTCCTTAATTTCCTCACGTGGCGTACAGCAGTCGACCGTCAACCTGAATATGAAACACAACTACAATAGTTCAGGGTCCGATATAAAAAAATATATATTTTCAGAATAATGGCTCATTAAATGATTTCTTTCACCTGGTTATTATGATTTCTGCACCTGAACTTCACTGCACAGCGTCTCCATATCAGGCTTGTAAGATGTCACTTTCATTTTCACGCAGGATTGCAAGCTCTCATCTGTGAGAGGTACAATGTATACTTTTGATGTAGTTGATGATGGAAAAAACCTGCTGTCACAAGTAAGTGGGTCCAAAGATCGACAGGACTCCAAATGCATACTTTTTCATGTTTATAAAAGTGTTGGGAATGGCACTCCATGTATCAAACACAAAAAGGGGAAATGAAGCAGTGTACCTGTCTCTACATCTCTGGCAAACAATGTCATCTTGCGCTCAAATGTCAAAACCTCCTCTAGAATCTGCAGGGCAGTGCTTCCTTTCCCTTTTGCATTCCAGGAAAGCTTTTATGTGCCCCAGCCACAGAGCAAACCGTTTCATCACCTAAAATGTGGACAGCCAACGGACTCTGTCATACAGATAGAGAGCGCAATACTTCATTCCATGATGAACAAAACTTTATTCTGGAAATTTTCTTTCAACGTTTGATTTTCTTTCTTTCTTTTGATTTTATCTTTTCCCATGAACTGGTTTTGTCAGCAGTGAAAGCAAATCAATCTGTCCACAACACATTTAATGCTCCCTTTTCTTCAGAAATGTTTTTATTTGTAGATTCTATTACTAGCTTACTGGGGGTCAAAATGAGTCACTTGTCAGGTGGCAACATAAGCCACAGAAGCCACAGCAGAGGAATAAAAGAGCCGCAGGATGCCAAGCTTTGCCCTAAACACTGCCAACACGCTAGGCATTCGTTGGTATAAGTTATATGTAGGTTCAACATAGGCTAGAAATTTTATTGAACTTATATTATGTGTAACCTACAAATAACGTGTGAAAGATCGTATAATTCGTATCAACGTATGCAGAAGTCATACGTGAGCATACCTTGAAAACTTTGTGCATGCACAAAATTTTTCTATGACCTCTAGGACATATACCAGTGTGCAGTAACTTACACAAAACTTAGCCATAACTTACTTGATGTACACCAGCGTATTCGCCAAATTTCCCATTCATCTGTACACGCTGGCTAAATCGTCAGTGTGTGACAGGGGCTCATCATATAAGATATATAGACTACATCGTCTCCGCCATCAGGTTTATTTAGTACAACCACGGTGGTGTAGTGGTTAGCATATCCATGTCACAACCATATCACAGTAAGAAGGTCCTGGGTTTCAGTCCCAGACTTGGTGAGGGCATTTCTATGTAGAGTTTGTGTGTTCTCCTAATGCTTGCGCGGGTTTCCTCTGGGTACTCTAGTTTTCTCCAGGTAGTCTGGTTTCCTTCCACAGTCAAAAGACATGCACATTAGGTTAATTAACTGTTCCAAGTTGCCCCTAGGACTGAGTGTGAGTGGTTGTGTGTGTGTTGGCTTTGCTCTACTGGCAAGTAGTTTAGGGTGCCTTCGCAGTGTTCAGTTGTCAATGTTGGCTGAGATAGGCTCCAGCCTTTCCGTGACTCTAATAGTAAAATTAAGCGGTTCAGCAAATGAGTGAGTGAATTGGAGAATATTGATAATCTTGTGGACTGCACAGTGGTGTAGTGGTTAGCATGTCCACAGCACAGCAAGAAGGTCCTGAGGTTGAGTTCCAGGTGTGGAGTTTGCCTGTTATGAAGGATGATGTTTTCCACAATACTGGGACCATCTGTAGACTCAATCTCAGGTGGATGCCTCTCTGGTATCCTGGACTGTGGACTACCTGACTGGAAGACCACAGTACATGCGCCTGCAGCACTGCGTGTCGGACACAGTGGTCAAAAACACCAGAGGACCACAAGGGACCGTCCTCTCCCTTTTTCTCTTTACCCTCTACACGATGGATTTCAGCTACTGCACAGAGACCTGCACCTTCAGAAGTTTTCTGATGACTCCGCTGTACTTGGTGATGGGACGGAACATCAGACTGCTGTGGATTTCTTCGTCACATTTTGTGAGCAGAATCATCTGCAGCTTAATGTGACAAAGATCAATGAACTGATTGTGGATTTCAGGATGAACTGATTGTGAATCCAAAACACCAGCGCCCCTTGTTTCCATCCAAAGAGTCAATGTGGAAATGGTGGAGGATTACAATGTCTTGGAATTCAGATTGACAAAAAAAAAAAAAGGTGGCTAAGGTCGTTCAGCATCTGCTAAACACTGCTTAGGGTGTTCTATGAGTCTGTTGTGGCAAGCATTATTTTCTATGCTGTTGCATGCTGGGGCAGCACGCTGAGTGTTGTAGATGCCAACAGACCAAACAAACTGTCCACAAAGCCAGTAATGTGGTGGGGAAGGAGCTTGACTCTCTGATGGTGGTGTCGGAGAGGCGAATTTTGTCCAAAATAAGGACAATATTAAACAATACCTCCCCCAAGCTTCACAACCTGCTGATCAGTCACGGGACCACGTTCATTGAGAGACTGATACCAACTAAATGCACCACTGAACAACACAGGAAATCATTTCTACCTGTGGCCATTAAACTGTGCAACTCCACCATATGGCAACAACATCCACTGTTATACATTTGGAATGGAGCAACTGTGTGCACACAATTTCCTTCAGGATCAATAAAGTATCCTGATTCTTATTCCACATGTTGTACATGCACTAACCTCTATTCTTACGCTGTGTAAAATGACTAGATAATTTCACTCTCTTGAAAATATTTACAGTTCTGATACAAAAATTGTGTTTTGTAAAGATTCTTGAGCCATCTTTATGATACGCTTGATTCACATTTTGCAATAAAAGTAGGGTAAAGTATAAAGATTAAAAGTACAATAATTTTATTAGTATGCTGAAATGTGTGTTAAGAAGCTTTATAATACATAGCTAGTTGGATAAGTGTTCATTTGGTACCAAATATTGCCTGATGTTATCAAAATGGAGAACACACAGGTCTACAAATATACATGCACTGAGCAAATCACTGAAATTTGGGCATAGCCCTCAGGTTTTGAATATTTAATATTTTAGCTTCACAAGGAAACAGGTCTACGAATTTGGTATCAATTGTAGTGTCTTGGATGTGGTAACACATTAAAAATAATATCGGTAGATCCTTCACAATTTCCACCAAAACACCCTGGACAGCTCGCCAGGCCATCGCAGGGCAAAAACACGCTGACGGCTATGCAGACTACTCTTGACGAAAATCAGCAATGGTTCTTTTACATGCCTCCCACCACAGACAGTGAGAGACATGGCCGGCCTTTGATAACCCAGTTAGCTGCACTGGGGGGACAGCAGTGAGAACCCGTTGATAGTGGGGCTTGAACCCCCCGACCTTGGGATCAGTAATCTAGCACCTTACCACCAGGCCACCACTGCCCCTGATATATGATGTGTGATAATGATATGTGATATTATATGATACGAAATGTATTATGTGATATGCTATGTGATATATGATGTGAAATGATATAATATGATATATGACATATGATATGTGACATGATACGATATATGATAAGTAATATGATATATGATATATAATATATGATAAATAAATATATGTGTGTGCGTGTGTGTGTATATATATATATATATACCACATATCATATATGATATGATACGAAATGTGATCTGTGATATGCTATGTGATATATGATACGTTATATGATATATATGTGATTTATATATATATATAAATATATATATATATATATATATATATATATATATAAATATATATATATGTGTGTGTGTGTGTGTGTGTGTGTGTGTGTGTATGTGTGTGTGTGTGTGTGTTATGTGAAACGATATGATGATATGTTTTATGATATGATACGATATGATATGTGATATATTTGATATGATATGATATGTAATAAGAAATTATATGATAAGATATGATATGGTATGATATGTTATATGATAAATGTTATGATATGGTATGATATAATATGATATGATATATTATATGATAAGATATGTAATATGATATGATGTGATATGATATGTGATATGATATGATATGATATGTGATATGATATGGTATGATTTGTTATATGATATTATATAATAGGTGATATGTTATATTATGCATATATTATGATATGTGATATAAAATGCCACGATATGATATGATATGACATGATATGTAAAATATGACATGATATGAAATGTGACCTGTGATATGCTATGTGATATATGATAAGTTATATGATATATTATATGTAATATATATATATATATATATATATATATATATATATATATATATATATATATATATATATATATATACACATACGATATGATACGATATGATATGATACGATATCACATGATATGTGATATGATATAATATGATATGATATGATATGATATGTGATATAGTATGTGATATGATACGATATGACATGATATGTGATATGATATGATATGATATGATATGATATGATATGATATGATATGATATGTGATATAATATGTGATATGATACGATATGATGTGATATGTGATATGATATGATATATGATATGATATGACATGATATGTGATATGATATGATATGATATGATAAGATATGATATGTGATATAATATGTGATATGATATGATATGATATATGTGATATGATACCATATGATGTGATATGTGATATGATATGATATATGATATGACATGACATGATATGTGATATGATATGATATGATATGATATGTGATATGATACCATATGATGTGATATGTGATATGATATGATATATGATATGATATGATATGATATGATATGATATGATATGATATGATATGATATGATATGATATGATATTTGAAATAAATTGATATGATATAATATGATATGATATGGGGATATATTATGTGATATGATACGATATGACATGATATGTGATATAATATGATATGATAAGATATGATATGATATGATATGTGATATAATATGTGATATGATGTGATATGTGATATAATATGATATGATAAGATATGATATGATATGATATGTGATGTAATATGTGATATGATGTGATATGTGATATGATATGTTATGATATGTTTATGATACAATATGATGATATATGATATAATATGATATGATATGATATGATCAGTGATATATCATATGTGATATGTAATATGATATATGATATGATATGTGATATAGTATGTGATATGATACGATATGACATGATATGTGATATGATATGATATGATATGATATGATTTGATATGATATGATAAGATATGATATGATATGATATGACATGATATGATATGATATTGGAAATAAATTGATATGATATGATACAATATGATATGATATGGTATGTGATATAATACGATATGACATGATATGTGATATGATATGATATGATATGATAAAATATGATGTGTGATATAATATGTGATATGATATGATATAATATGATATGTGATATGATACCATATGATGTGATATGATATGATATGATATGATATGATATGATATTTGAAATAAATTGATATGATATAATACGATATGATATGGGGATATATTATGTGATATGATATGATATGTGATATGATATGATATGATATGATATGATATGATATGATATGATATGATATGATATGTGATATGTGATATGATATGTTATGATATGATATGATATGATATGATATGATATGATATGATATGATATG
>JAOUQZ010000047.1:6850167-6862629 GCA_028564935.1 Neosilurus hyrtlii
TGATATGATATGATATGATATGATATGATATGATATGATATGATATGATATGATATGATATGATACGATATGATATGTGATATGAAAATATATGATTTATTAAGTGCTTCATTTGTATCTTTATATCATTATGCCATTTTATTTTGTAATAATGTAGTTTAAAAAATCATCTGCTCCTTGGTGGCTCGAATTACCAACTGTCAGCTTTACAACAAAACTCATTACCCCAAAAAAAAACGTTTCACCACCATTAACTAAAAAAAAAAAAAAAACTCAGTCTTGCAATGAAGCTGTGACATTTTGAAGCTAAGCCCACTTCTACAGTCTGAATAACCTCTCCTTCTACTGAACAAATTCATTTGACAGAACAAATAAACTTCCCCTAAAAGAATGTTTGATCTTCTTTGTTATAAAACTGTGACCCCTCAATAACGCCAGTGTTGTGGAGAAAAGGGTTTTTCTTATTGTGTTCCTTGTAAAAAGTATTCTCATTCTTCATACCCTTCCTGAACTTCGTAGGCTTGAATCTGACCTTCTATAGGAGTACGATGCCATGGTGTTTATGCTTTAACATGGAACTTGGGATTGTTATAAATATCAGTGCTTGGCAGGAAACATCAGAAAACTATTCCGATGTTACCATGGCAGCGACACACAGGTCAACTTTGCCTGCTGCTAAAATCCTGTGTGAGAGGGTGCTTTTTCTCTTATAATAATAAGAACTCATTAGTTCGTCTGATTTCTTTCTTTCAACCGCAAGCGTCTCAAGCTCATTCTGTCTTCTCCGAACAGCAAGTTCATGTTGTATAGTGTAACTCAGGTTTCTGTCAGGAGCGATATCATGTTTCATATTTATTATATCCAGTGTTGGGTTTTAAGTGCGCTTTAAGTAAAAGGTCTAAGTAAAAGTGTTGAATTATTTAAGGAAGACATTATGCTAAGCAGAAGCACTGAGGCCTCGAACACCAGCTCTCCTGTCACTGACACTACGAAAAGACGAGATCAGAAATGACAGACATTTTCCGACATTTTGACTACTACCAAACCAACATGTTTTTCACCAACTTCTGTTTCTCCTTCTGTCTGTATCTCTCTCCCTCTCTCTCTCTCTGTGTCTCTCTCTCTTGCTGACTTTTTCTCTCTCTCTTTCTCTCTCTGCCCCTCTCTGTCTCGCTCTCACTCGCTTTTCATCTGTCTCATTCTCTGGGAGTATTTCTCTCTCTATCACTTTCTCTCTCTCTCGCTCTCTGTCTTGCTCTCTTCCTTGTCACTCTGTTTCTCTCTTCATTGCTCGCTCTGTCACTCTCTCTCTCTGTCCCTGGCTCACTGTCTTTCTCTGACATTCTCTCTTTCTGTTTATAGCTCTCTGTCTTTCTCTCTTTCTCCCCCCCTCGCTCTTTCAATGTCACTCTTTCTTTCTCTCTCCATCCCTCTCTGTTTCTCTCTCTCTCTCTCTCTCTCTCTCTCTCTCTCTTTCTCTCGTTTCCCAGGAGGGCCTCCACAGAGAAACCAAACGATGCCACACCTCGATCTCCCAGCGCTCCGGAGTCATAAAACATTCAGCGGATGCGGGCAAACACACAGGGGATTGTACCTGTTCGTTCAGCAGTGGGCAAACAGCTCGAGAAGTGGCCAGACTCGGGACGCAGCGCATCAATCTTTCATACGCTTGTGTGTCAGCAGTTTTTTGGACAATGCTGCTGTGTTTGTCTCTCGACGCTGGAAAATTATTGGCGCTGGGGCTGCGGGTGGGAGACAATGAGGTACATAAAAATCTGGGACGTCTGCTTTAATATCCTGGACTGGTGTTTACAGTCACAGTGTTTAAAGTGACCATAGTATATATGCGGTCCATCCGAATAATAATAATAAAAATAATAATAATATATTGAAGGGTATTTTTGGGTATTTTCTTTGGGGCTTTAATGCAACAAGAGCAGCAAGTGTCACTAAAACAGCTTTAAATAATTTATCATGCTGTCATATTTCTCTCGTGGTTCAGTCTAAAAGATGTAAAGGTTATATTTTAAGAGAACAATTTTATACATAAGAGACTGAAAACTGTGATCTTTAAAATGTGTTCCATTAATATGTGAACACTCAGTGCTGGCACTGTGTCCTGTAGGATATGATGGCAGAATACATATGTTATTAATACTTTATAACCTGTTATAAAGTGCTGATGAATACTCAAATCTGATTGGTGAGTCTGCAGTGTGATTAGTTTCAGCACTGTACATTTCTAATTTATTACCAACATGTCCACGTGCTGCTGTTAAACATTAAAATACATCCTGCCCATCACTTATCGTTATTCGTAACATGTCATCATCACTTTCTGTCCTATGTATGTCTTATACGTCATGCCATTTACACACCTCTTCTTACACAATACCACTTTAAATGCATATATTATAAAGGCTATACATACATATATTCATTTTCTGAACCGCTTAATCCTAATTAGAGGCACAGGGAGGCTGGCGTCCATCTCAGCCGACTCTGGGTGAGGGCGGGGCACATCCTGGACACCTCGCCAGGCCATCGCAGGCCAGAAACACGCTGACGGCAATCCAGTGGCCTACACATGTTATGTCTGATATACATTGTTATTTGTTTTTTTATTTGCTAGATCCACATTATCAGTATATCATGTTATATTTTAAAATCTGTTTGTAGTAAAACCTGTGCACATCTCAGGAGTGATTCAGGGTTACATTTCACTGCATGTTGTACATTGTTCATCAAATAAACCTCTTCAATTTTTAATCATAAGTGCGCTAAATATACGTCTAATACCTTATAGTTTCTGTCCAGACCAACAATTCCTTCTTAGGGACTTCTTTGATAATAAACAGAATTTAAATATGTACTGTTATATGATGATGATCTTAATCTCACGCTAACTCATTTACACTGGAAGAAGGAGGGGTACAACCAGAACAGCTCGCCAGACCATCGCAGGGCCAACACACACACACACATGTCTATTACAGGCATAATTATTCACATGCATGTCCACACCTAGGGGTGATTTGGAACAGCCATTTAACCTAATGTGCATGTCATTGAACTGTGGTAGGAAACCGGAGCACCTGGAACTCCACACAGAAACGCCAAGCCCAGGACTCCAACCCAGGCCTTCCTTACTGTGAGGCGAACATGCTAACCACTATGCCATATTTAATGATGTATTACTATTCAATTCAGCGGAATCCACCTGCCTAAGGCAAATACTCTCACTGTCATTTGCTGGACCGATTAATTCTACGATTATGGTTGCAGGGAGGCTGGAGCCTATCTTAGCCGGCACTAGGCTTGGGCATTGGCAGGATACACTATAAACAGCTCGCCAGACCATCACTGGGTTTCACACATACAACCATTCTCACTCACACCTAGAGGCAATAGGGAACAGCCAATTCGCCTAATATGCATGTATTTGGACTGTGGGAGAAAACTGGAGTACCCAGAGGAAACCCAAGCAAGCACAGGGAGAACACGCAAACTTCACACAGAAACACCTGAGCCCAGGAACTTCTTGCTGTGAGGCGGACCTGCTATGCACTACGCCACCGTGCCCCCTAAGGCGAATACTTGTTTTAGTATATACTACATGGGAACATAAATGCATACTAAAACACAAAAAGCATACTAAAATGAGATGTTTATAGTTTATTTCTTACATTTTTAAAATCATGACAGAGCTCTGAGCGCAATGTAATGGCATCTCTTTAACATTCTTTAAGACTTTAAGAGATATAAAGAAAAGACACCTTTCTTTATACACTTTTTTATACACTCAATGTGTTGGATAAACAGACTCTGTTAGCAACACAGCTAAATGCTGTGTTGCTAACAGAGTCTGTTTATCCAACACACTAAGTGTATCGTAGCCACCTGGCTCGAATAGTTTACACAATTATTTCCAAGGGACTTGTGTTTTTTCTTTTTTAAATGTCTCTATATGTATAAATATGTATACTTGACAACAGAGTGCTAGATAAAGTCATTTCCATTTCTAGAGTTTGGTAAATACTACAGGAAATAAACGTAAACCACACTTAGTAAAGGTGTTTTAGTATAAACTACACTGTAACACAAGAAAAAAAAAAGAAAACAAGATTTTTACGGTTTATTTTTCCATTTTAAACTGTGATCATTATCTGCTCCAAGTGATTGTAACAAACTGAGATTGTCCGTCTATTATTATGAGTATTATCCACTCGTTATAATGTTTTTTGATCCCAAGATAGACGTTCCTGTGTCACATATACTAATCATTATTACACTAATTTAATCTTACTAGAGAGGTGATTTACTTGATTTTTTTAGATTTCTGGTTTCTAAGTAACATTACAAGTTGTGCACACACACACACACACACACACACACACACACACACACACACACACACCCTTAGGTTCAATAGATAGTACATAAAGAGAGGTAACAATGAACTAAAACGTTACATGTAACTATAAATGGTTAAAAGTATCGCATGTCGCTACTTTATAAAAGATAATAATCATTCGCAGATTGTTGTGGTATAAGAAGACGAAACACATCAGGATGGTATCAGTAACTTCATTTCATGTCAGACAGCATCACCAGCTCATCACTGATCATTTTCCCAGAACATCATGTCCTCAAGGGGTGGCACTGTAGCACAGGGGTTAGCACATGTGCTTCACAGCAAGATGGTCCTGGGTTTAAGCCCCAGGCTCGACAAGGGCGTTTTTGTGTGGAGTTTGCATGTTCTCCCCCTGCTGGTGTGGGTTTCCTCTGAGTCCTCTAGTTTCCTCCTACAGTCCAGTGACTTTTCCAAATTGGCCTTATGTGTGAGTGTGAATGGTTGGGTGTGTGTGTGTGTGTGTGTGTGTGTGTGCGTGTGTTACTCTGCAATGGTCTGACAAGCGGTGTACTCCGCCTTTGCCCAGTGTCGGCTGAGATAGGCTCTATCCTCCCCACGACTCGAGTAGTGAATGAATCACATCCACTGGTGTTTATTCCTTACATGATACAACACAAGTCTAGGTGCTTTTACAGAGTTGGTCTGTGCCATGCAGATTTCTCTGCTAGTTGCATATTCAAATACAATCTCCTTTTCATGGTGAACTTGTAATTGAACTCGTCTTTAATTTCCCTAGTCGTATGAAGCAAAATTGCGTCTTGCCCTTGCAATCCTCCAAAAACAGAGAGCAGAGTGTCTGACTTTGCACTACCTCTCCGGTCAGCCCCCCAAATACCCACCTTTGCTTTCAGCCCCAGATAAAATAGATGTTGTGTTCCCGCTTACGCAGCACCTCGGTGGCTCTATGTAGAGCACACAGCGAATGCCTCCAGGTGCGTCCTCCCACACTGCAGTCAGCACATGCTGTATTCTTACACTGAACACAATGCACTCAGGACTTGTGCTTAATAATAGGGACTACTGCAGACACATGGGGGTGTGGGGGGGGGGGGGGTAACACCCTGAGACACAGCAAAAGTTGTGAGGCAGGAGCAGGTTATAAAGTTGGTGTAATTATTCAGCAGTATGCATATTGTTGAACAATATTTATCCGTATGTAGTGTGAGAAGCAGTCATGGTTTGCGTGCTCTGTATATTAGTTCAAAACGTTGCAGTAGATGCATTATGGTGATGTTGCAAAATAACTAACAAGACAGACGAACCACAATAGAATATCAGGATCATACACAAAGACAGAATAAAAAACCTGTGATGGCCCTGCGATGGTCTGGTGAGCTCTTCAGGGTGTACCTCTCCTTTGCCCGCAGTTGGCTGGGTTGGGCTCTTGCCTCCCCGCCACCCGAATAAAGTACAAAGCAGTGCAGAAAAACTCATCAGCAGTCCAGGAAGCAACAACAAAACTGTCCGTCATCTCCTTCGAAGACGATGTTAAAACTCTTCTGCTTCTTAGCCACGACCCCAGAATTATTAGCACCCTTTAAGTCCAACCATTATCTGTACCACTTTTCTGCCTGGGTCACAAGGAAAGCTGGAGCCAATCCAGCTGGATTGAGATGACGTCCACCCTGAAGAAGAGATCGCAGAGCTAACACAGACACAAACATGCATTCACACTCACATTCATATTCACACCTGGGGGCAATTTAGAGAAACCAGGGGACCTAATGTGCATGTCTTTGGACTGTAGGAGGAACTGGAGTATCCTGAGGAATCCCACGCAAACACTGTTTGAAAAAAAAAAGCCAACTCCACACAGAAAGGTCCCAGTTGGTTGTTAGGTTCCAACCCAGGACTTTCTTGCTGTGAGGCGACAGGGGCAGTCAGTGCACCACCGTGCCAAACCAACAAACCTAAGAACACAACAGCAAATTTAAATACACAGATATTAAATATCACATGCTCACTGTTGATTGGTCATGAAATCAGTCCAGAGTCTTGCACAAGAATGAAATAATTTATCTAGTTATTTAGCATACAGATTTATTCCTCTGATTAATTCAGCCTCCTATAGGAATTTGAATGCAAATGGTTTTGTGTGTGTGTGTGTGTTGGTCCTGCAATGCACTGGTGAGCTGTTCACGGTGTACCCTACCCAGTGTTGCCCAGTGTTGGCTGAGATAGGCTCCAGCCTCCCTACTACCCTAATAGGAGTAAACAATTCAGCAAATGAGTGAGAACTACATAATAAGGGGCTGCGATGGCATTTTTAATTACACAAGTGATTTTCATACAGCACACACACACAACTGCGCTTGGAATCTGCCCACTTATTGGCCTGGACCTGTCGTATACCTGTTGTGCGGTATATGTGACAAGGGTTTAATAAAAATTGACTGTTTCTATTTTGACTGTGATGGCCTGGCGTGCTGTCCAGGGTGTACTCTGCCCTCACCCAGAGTCAGCTGAGATGGGCACCAGCCTCCCCGCGACCCGAATTAGGATTAAGCGGTTCAGAAAACGAATGTTTTCATTTTGAATTAACGTTGACGTGTTTTCTGAAGGGCTGCACGGTGGTTTAGTGGTTAGCACATCGACCTCACACCAAGAAGGTCCTTGGTTTGAGTTGGCTTGTGTTGTTCCCGTTCTTCCCGTGCATGTGTGGGTTTCCTCCAGGTACTCTGGTTTCCTCCCACAGTCCAAACACATGCACAGTAGGCAAATTGGCTGTTCAAAATTGCCCCTAGGTTCGAACTGTGAGTGTGAATGTGAATGTGTGCGTGTTGGTCCTGCGATGGTCTGGCGAGCTGTTTATGGTATACCTCTGCTTCTCCCAGTGTCGGCTGAGAAAGGCACCAGCCTCCCCATGACCGTAATAGGAGTAATCAGTTATTTGGGTTTGTTGAAGACCTTCGATTCCATTCCCTTTACACGCCGATGCGTCTTTTCACTTCACATGCCACAAATGTCGCTCTCGATCCCAAAGGACCTGCCGAGAGAGTGACTGAGCCTTGAGATTGACAGCTTTCGCATTTTCTTGAATCCTAAGGATTAGCCTTTTGCGCAGTGTCAAAACCCGAGGTACAGAAAAGAAAAGACAACCTGTTGGCTCCCTTTTCATGCCTCTTTTTTCCCCAGCTATCAAACAATATTATCTTAATGTGCTATGATTTCAAGGCCCATACCAGTGTCTGACATCGTAGCAAATGCAGAATCATTCCATCACTCCGCATGGCTTTCAAATAACAGCATATAACATTTTAATCAAGGTTAATCAAATGACAGGGAGAGTCCGTGTCAGGAACGGCTCAGTCACAGAGCTCTTGAACCGGGGAGAATAAATGTCACCTTCCTCATGTGTCCTCGACATTTCAGGTTCTCATTAATGTTCTTTATCTGGGTTTAAAACAAACATCAAACGTTGAACTTTATCTTTTTGAGACGGAGGCTTGTGGCGTTCCTTCTCAACAGCATGTTGGTTTAACAAAATGTTTCTTATTTAAATATGCACTGATGGCATGGCAAGAAACTGATCAGATTAAAAATGTAAAGGTGTGTCTTGCTGGGTAATGTGACTTACCATGGTGGTACATTTCTTTCTAAATACTCATGTAATACTCAAACACTCACAGGACAATCAACAGACCACCAATAGTTTATATTGTAAAAAAGGAAAAGAAATTCATTCTTTCATTCATTTTCTGAATCGCTTAGAGCGCCCATCTCATCCAACTCTGGGTGAGGGCAGAGTACACCCTGGACAGCTCGCCAGGCCATCACAGGGCAAACAGAAATTCAAAAAAGTAAAAAAAATAATCTGCTTATAATAAACTCACTCACTCCCGCATAACCGCGTAGTCATTCTAGGGTCATGGGGAGGCTGGAGCCTATTTCAGCCGGCACTGGGCCAAGGCAGGGTGTACACTCTGAACAGCTCACCAGATCATTGCAGGACCAACAAACACACTGTCACTTAGGTGCAATTCGGAATAGTCAGTTAGCCTAACGTACATATCTCTGGACTGTGGGAGGAAACCTGAGTACCTGAAGGAAACCCACACAAGTAGGGGGAGAACATGCAAACTCAGCACAGAAATGCAAAAGTATGTATGTAAAAGTATTACTGGCTAAAGGCTGGGTACACCCTGAACAACTTGTCAGAAAATTGCAGGGCCAACACACACACACAAAACTATTCACTTCCTAAACTTTATCCTAAGGGCAATTTGGAACAGCCAATTAGCCTAATCAGCATGTCTTGACTGTGGGAAGAAACTGGTGTCCCCGGAGGAAACTCGGGGAGAATATACAAACTCCACACAGAAACGCCCGAGCCGAGCCCGGGACTTGAATCCAGTACATCGTTCCTGTGAGGTGGCCGGGCTAACCACCACACCACCGTGTCATTATATACCTATATTAAAAATATATACCATAAATAAGGTTCTCAGCAGCCACATAAAAAAAATAATTATTTTTTCCTAATCTGTCATTCTTCATAAACACCTCTCAACACACAAACACACAGACACACACACACTCGATGTTTCTATATTTAAAACCCATGAGCTGAAGAGCTTTAGCGAGTGAGCGTTATTAACCGAAGTTATTGTCTGTGATCACGGAGCACTAATCAAAGTAGAAGGCTCCGACAGCTGAACATGTCCACTTTCATGAAAATCACATCACGACAGCAGCTGAACATTAATGAATGATTTAACTTAATAACAGGAGGGAGAGGAGGGGAAAAAATACTTCTCCACGGGCCGCGTGATTAATCAGTTTGGATAGTGAACAGCTTTTACCAAGCTGTATTAGCGAAAGCTATTTTAGGGATGCTAGGCCCCTATTTCCCCCCACCCACTTCTTCGAACGCCTCCGCAATTAATCAAACATAAACAACAGCAGGACAAAGGAATGGGGAGGGTGTGTGAGGATGAGCCCTGATTAGCTTCTGACAGCTAACTGCCTACTTCTGGTCTCTCTTTCACTATCGTGGCAGAAGACAGAAATGGAATTGCAGATTAAGGGTGTTGCTGGGCTTTGTGTGTGTGTGTGTGTGTGTACTTTCTTGCAGAAAGTGTTAGAGGAGGCAATCACGGAAAGAGATGTTCTGCATTTTTATAGTGTTTTGAATGAATTTGTTTTCTTTATGTTGGCATAAAGCTGACAGATTTATACCGCTGATGGTTGTGAGATGAAATTGGGCCCAATTAAATATTTTGATAGTGTAATACCTGGGAACCTCATTCTGGGATCCCTGAATGTTTGATTACTTTACAGTCAGTAAGTAAAAATAAATAAATTAATTAAAAATGTCATGGAACTATGTCCGTACGACAACATCATTGATAAATTATTCGTGGTGAAGATTTGGATTAAAAAGCAATTTACAAGTTCCTCCATGATTTCAGAAGCTTTTTTGTTATTGTTGGGATAAATGTCAAATTAAGCTTTGTTTTTTTTTTTTGTTTTTTTTTGCAATAATTGATATTATTGCATTTAAAATGGAAGGATTGCAAAAATATATGTACGCATGTCTGTATCATGATATCTTCCAATGAATTGGCTTAACATTTACACAGGGAAGTGTTATGATAGGTGAAAACGGTGGTATAATACAATGTATCCTTTATTCATTTGCTGAGCTGCTTAATCCTACTATCCTACCTCAGCTGACTCTGGGCGAGGGCGGGGTACACCCTGGACAGCTCACCAATCCATTGCAGGACCAACACACATACAGCCATTCACACTCACACTCATACCTAGGGGTCATTTGGAACATTTATTTAGCTTAATGTGCATGTCTTTGCACTATGGGAGGGAACTGGAGTACCCAGAGTAAACCCCTGCAAGCAATGCCCTTGCAAAGCCCAGGACTAGCTTTCTTTCTGGTCTATGAGACCATGCCTCCCAGGTATACTACATTGATTGGCCAAATTTGCAGACAAGGGCTTTTTACACCAATGCTGGAGCTTATCCCATGTCTGTAGCATGAAGAGAAAAAGAGTTCAAGTCCTCCTGGATGGGATGCTAGTCCATCTAGCATGCATTACTACGAAGGTAATGCATGTTACCTTCCCTGTATATTTTACTGGTACCCATTTATACTGCTGGGTGGTCAGAGGCACACTTTGGGCACACCACAGGTGCACGGTGGTTACACAATGGGGGTCTAACAAGGATTCGAACCCACAACCTCTCGATCGTGAGTCCAGCACCCTAACCACTACACCACCTGCCCCACGAAAATATTTCAAGTGAAAGAGTTCATGTGAAATGATGCAGTCACACTATCCTGAATTCCTGGAGGGACTGATTTACCTAAAATTCATATACTCTCATGACCTTTGGCACTTTCCAGTCAAACTACTCGTTCATTCATCCATTCATTCATTTTCTGAACCGCTTAATCAAAATTAGGGTCGCGGGGAGGCTGGTGCCCATCTCAGCCATCTCTGGGCAAGGGCAGAGTACACCCTGGACAGCACACCAGGCCATCGCAGGCAGTCAAACTACAGTACTTGTGAAAGTAGGAAGAATTATCTGGAGGCTGTGGTATGGTCACATTACTACACTTAATATCCTGGGAAGATGGGTAATCATAGGTTTTTAACTGTCATTATGTACTATGAACATGTATATGTGTTGTATCCCCTAGGACTGGCAAGAATTGCAGCTGGATCTTAAGACAATAAGTACTGGACAGGTGGAGGCAGACAAGCCAAACGTGAAAAGAGACAGCCAAGAATTCTTGCATGGTATAAAATACTGCAAATACGAAAGGGATGCCAGGCAGGCTGCAGATTTCCCACTGCCCCAGAAGCTCTGTTAGCGCTCTCCAGGTAGACAGGATACCATTGTTCCCTAGGTTAACTAACCACGTAAATGGAGCACTAAAGAAGCCCACAATAAAACTATCGAATGTGATGCAGCTGACTGAGGAGCCTCGGCCTCTACAGAACTAGTCTTCTGCTGTTTTGAAGGTGACTCTTGGCTAAGCTTGCTGATTGCTTTCTGTTAGGGAAATACACTGCCCAACCAAAAAAATAGTCCAGCACTTTTATATTTTGTTGTAACACATCTAGTCTTGGCGCAGTGGTGGCCTGGTGGTAGGGTGCTTGATTACTGATACCAAGGTTGGGGGTTCAAGCCCCACTGTCACCGAGGTGTCACTGCTGTCCCCCCAGTGCAGCTAACTTGGTTATCAAAGGCCACCCATGTCTCTCTCTGTCTGTGGTGAGAGGCATGTAAAACAACCATTGCTGACTTTTGTAAGGAGTAGGCCACTGAGTTGCCGTCAGCGTGTTTCTGTCCAGAGTGAGCTGTCCAGGGTGTACTCTGCCCTCACCCAGAGTCGGCTGAGATGGGCGCCAGCCTCCCCGTGACCCTAATTAGGATTAAGCGGTTCAGAAAATAAATGAATTAACATTTAGCCTTGATTACAGCATATAACTGACATGGCACTGTTTGAACAAACTTAGGAAACATCACAACATTTATTTCCATCCAGTGTTGGGTTCATTTTTTACCGATACCTTGATCTGATGAGGGAAAAACTAAACCACACCATAAAGTCTTCTCCAGCACATCCCAAAAACTTTCAACAGGGATGAGGTCAGGACTCTGGGGTGCCGATATATATGTGAAAATGATTCCTCATGCTCCCTGAAACACTTTTTCACTATTTGAGTCCCTATTTTATATCAGTGCCATCAGGGAAGAAAAAGTCCATTGATGTGATAACCTGCTCATTCACTACATTCAGGTCATCAGCTAACTTTATTTTATTGCCGCATTAATGTTGCTGAGCCTCGACCGGACCAACTGGAGCAACAATGCCATGCAGAATAAGACTTGTAACGATGGCGGTACAACAAAATATAAGCAGGACTTTTTTGGTCCAAGGGTACTTACAGTATGCAACACACACACACACACACACACACACACACACACACACACACACACACACACACACCCGAGTGTCTATATATATATATATATATATATATATATATATATATATATATATATATATATATATA
>JAOUQZ010000047.1:6862729-6873377 GCA_028564935.1 Neosilurus hyrtlii
CACACACACACACACACACACACACACACACACACACACACACACACGCGTGTATATATATATATATATATATATATATATATATATATATATATATATATATATATATATAATGTGAAGTCTAGTTGAAATTAACTTATTGTAAAATGAAATGTGATTTATATTTGGAAGTTTACACGCTGGTGCCAGCCTCACCGCGACCCTAATTAAGATTAAGCAGTTCAGAAGAGAAGTTTACAAGCTAGTGTTTCCATACCTGAACTACACATCGGGAAGTCACACAATCTGAACGGTACTTTTTAATGAGGAGTGAATACGCATCAGGATCTCCACATAAGTAGTGACTTTTAGACTTTATAGTTGCTAGTTAGTTAGTTTATAGTTACTAGTTAGTTAGTTTATAGTTACTAGCTATTAAGGCCTTTTCACACTGACTGTATTTTTTTTTCTGTGAATTAATTTGACAGCTGATGGCAGAGACTCTGATTAAATTTTGTGTTTCCGTATCCAGCACTATTTGACAAGGGCAGCAAATATCATAAGGACAACAGATATAACTGACCCACAGACATCTTGAAATAGATAAGAAAGTGGCCGGGAGAGAGTTTCAACGTCCGGACTAAACAGTGGAACTCTTCTTCTTCTCTCTTCTTTCTTTCTCCCTTCCTTCTCAGTGCATCTTAGTGCAGCATGTTCCCATGTACATGTCTCCTTTTCCCCCCTTTATCCCATAACAGTGCAAGCGCCAGCTCATCATCTTCAACTCTATTGGTGATTACTTTGGAATGCTCGCATTATCACATCGTGTTCAGTGTGACTATTTTGCATCAAATTTGTCAACATCCTTTTCGCACCTTCGCATCATTTTTTTGCATTGTATTGTATGTGAAACAATACTTCATCTTTAGGCTCCATCCTCTTTTCAAAGGTCGGAGGTCATTCTTCGCCGGCTGTCCCTTTCTGTTGCCCTTCTCACACACCGGTAATATACATTTTGCAGTTTGTTCCTCCGTCTTGACATTGATTCCTTTAATCTGGGGCGACCCAAAGAAATCTCCCACATTTCAAAGGTAAATTAAAAAAAGGTGAGAGAATCAAATTATTATTTGCACCCATGAAACTTCATTCTGTACAGTTTGTATTCTTCATTATTTGCCCACATGGTGCTAAAGTGTGTTGGTGGCCCAACCCCAACATGAACATCTTGATCTTGAAGAATCTTGTATGGTTTCAGTAAGACGGAGCTACGGCACACACAGCTCGGAGATCATGAAGTGCTGAGGGAAATGTTTCTGGATCAGGTGATCTCGTTGTGTGGCAGTGATGGGTGGCTGGCCTGTTCCCCTGACCTCGCCCCTTGTGATTTTCTTCTGTACGGCTACCTTAAATTATGAGCATGGACTCATCAACCCCTAACTCTTGAAGCCCTTAAGGTTAATATTCAACACCACTGTTCCACCTGATATGACCCATCAAGCCATGGCAGCCTTCAGAAATCGCCTCTAAGTGTGTATAGACAATGACGGCCAATATTTGGAGGATGATCATCTTTTAACTATGATGTATAAAATTATACTGAATGAAGGTTTATGTGGGCAAATATTCATTTGATTATCTTCGAATATTTATTTTTACTCTTGAAATGTGGGAGGTTTTTGGGTTACCTATATATTACATTAAAACAAAAGCATGACCATAGATGACGGGAGGGCAGAGAAAGATAGAGAAAGAACCAGGAAAGGAGGATCGCTTACAGGCTTTTGTCTTTTGTTATATGGATGCCAGACACCTCTTACCCTTTAAGAGTTTTTTTTTCCAACAGCAACTGATCGTTAACGAAGACTTAAGTGAAAAGTTTTTCACTTGATAAAAAAAACCTGCCATGCTTTTTCATTATACATCTACGTACATATTGCTTTTAAATGGAAAGCAATTCAAAAGTAATGGAATGTAATTACACTTTGTTGCTGAGGTTGAGTGATCATTGGGGTGTGCTACTCATTATCACAGTAGTCAGATAATTGGAATCCATTTTGAAAGCAGCCCATCTCATGTCTTAGCGGATGGAAACCTGACACAAGTTTACCATTATCAACACCAACAAAGTATGAACAGGTTTCTCCACACTTGACAAGCTGCGAATGCTGTCAACACCACTTCCCTCTGCCCGTTTCTCATCCTACCGCTGTGCAATTACGTGTCTGGCAGGGCCACGCAAATCAAAGCTGAAGGTTTTATTGGCTTTCATTGCCGGGCTTATAACCTTGACCATTTTCATTCTAATCCAACGAAGACACTGCTTTATTTGTGACTTCCTTTAGCACTACAACAACAAGGATGTAACACTAGCGGGATGATGGAGGTGGGGGGGGGGCTTTTGATACCGTTACGGCAGCAGAATTCCTCCCCCCACCATTGCTCTACACACCGAAGGCTTTGAGTAATGTGATCCTTGCCAGCGGTGTCCCTTTTTAATTGCTCAGACTCCCTTTTTCCCCGTCGGCGTGTGTGCATACAATGGATGAGACGGAGGCTGGTGCAGGGCTGACTCCCCAAGCATTAATCATCTCTGTCTGCGGAAGCCACTGAGACAGCCAGGATCTGGGGTCGAGGTTGCTTGACAACAGCATGCAGGACTTCCAAATGTTATCTCCACGACACACCAGCCACCTGACAGAAGGAGCGGTCCCTTCTGGTGAAGCCAGCCTAGCCAGCTGAACCTGATAATCTACCCTCCCCTCTCCTGAGAGGATAAATTCATAACCAGGAGCAATAATTTTCTTGTTTATTCACCTGGGGCGTTCATTGTGTTCTCTCTCTTTGGCTGTACGTGCGTGGAGGAGAATGGTGAATCGGTCAGATCAATTGCTGGATGACTCAGTAGCAGGCTGCTGTTTTGCTTGCTGAGTATTCCGCTTGGCCTCTGAAAGAATGTAACCATGTAATTAATCGGTAAAAATGGTCTCATTTCGTATGCTGAAGCATTTCACAGAACAGCACTGGCGGCTTTAATGATGCTAAATTAAAAGTGGCATCCAGTCCAGCGTACTCCTGGTGTTGAACTCAATCTCTTGCCATAACATATCACAAAGGATCAGGTGCCATATTGTTGACACAGCTGACAGTATTTAGACGGCGACACCAGATAAACAAACAATTTGACACGGTCCGATTTCTGCCAGATACCATTATGAAGTCATCTTGACATCTTAACGTGAAGTGTTACAATCCATTAGCCTTGAAAGAAAAGATGGCCAGCAATGCCATGCTAACATCTCGCTTGCGACGTGGGGTAATTATCTCCCTTAATTGTTACCGACCCTACGGGACAAGACTTGTGCGCTTTGCTGCCAAGAAAAATGAATTTGTCAGCCCGAAGCATGGGTCCATTTGCTGTTTTCATCACCTGGTGGACTATTTTGTGTGAGCTGATGTGCTTCTTGATGACTGCCACCATGTAGCTCAGTTTCTGCCTTGCTAGCCTCCACAAATGCGCTGTCAGTTTAGTGTTCACTCTGCTGTCTGCCTCTGAATGCAGCTGCATCTCACCCTCCAGCACCTCCTCCCTACTGTCACTGGACTGGTTTATTATCAGTTTGCTGTTGTCACTGCCAAGAAAGAGGCTAGAAGGCAACATGGTCTGGGAGAAGAACAGGAGAAAAACCAATCCATTATCACTTTGCTCCTTTCTGCCTCCTAACATTTGTAGCTGTTGCGATTTCTTTTTAAATTATAACAATTGTCATTCAAAAAAAATATTTTGTTGGACCGCCTTGATTACAGCGTGTAATAGTCATGACATTGTTTCCACAAACTTAAGCAACATGCCTACATTTATTTCCTGTCATGGTGTTTACAAACTCCAACCAGTCTGCACACTACACTACCCAGCATGCCCCACAGTGCTCTAACCCTGGATTTACACTGGGGCACGATGTCCACCATCTAGACAGTTTGAGAGAATCGTGATGAGCGTGGTTGGGGGGTCGTGGGATTGAATTGTAATGATCTGAAGGGAATTTGGTGGATTTGTGATGATTGTGCTAACAGCAGCAACATTTTTGACTGTCAAAAATTTTGTAGCGGTTATTACAATGTATTGTCATTGAACTTCGTAGTAGACCTTGATGTGCCATCATAGAGGATCTTGATGAACTTGGAAACATGATCCCCACCCCAATCATGCTCCAAGCATAATCATAAATAGTGGAGCTAGATGCTTTTGTGAGATATTGTGGCCCAGTGTAAACCCAGAGTAAATCTCCAGACTTCCAGCTTCCACCTCACATGGCTGCAACACATCTATCAGCACTCAGCACACTATACAGTATATAAACTGCGAAGTTCAATTGCAAGTTGCGAAGTGTGTTTTTGCCAGTGCGTACCAAGCCTTTAGTTCTCAGTGTTTGCTATTCTGTATATGATCTCTGACTGCCTTCTTGTATATAACTCTCTGCTTCATCTTTGATATTCACCTTCTGTGTTTGAGCTTTGCCCATTTAACATTATACAATTCTGCCTTGCCTACTCTACTCTGGCTATGTATGTTCACACTGCAAGCCCAGGTAGCCTGAATCTGATTTTTTCCCCCTTATGTGTCCCGTATCTGATTTTTTTCATGTCAGGGTGAACGTCAAAAGGATCAAATCTGATCTTTTCAAATCATATCTGGACCACTTTTCATATAAAAATCAGCTTTTTTGAAATCCTCAGTCCGAACAGTAATGCGACCTGGATTGGAATTCAGTGCGACCTTAATTCGCTCTTCGTTGGCATTTGTCATAATTATGTGATGGCGGGAGACAAAAAGAATACATACAGTATTTCAGACTTCTCTACAGAGGGAGCAGCTGTTGCTCCAAAAAAAAAAAAAAAAAAAAAAAGCCACAGCCAGAGTTTTGGCTCTCTTTCTCTTCAATCTTCTCCTCCTCATCATCTGCTGACACATTTTTCTGCCTCCACCGCATAATAATTTTAAAATAAAACTATCAACACTGACATCTCTCAACCCCATGTTTTCCATCAGCTTCTGTATATTTTCACTTCCGTAAACACTGTGCTACGTCAGACTCATGTGTTACTACTGCGCACATGGGCCACATTGGGGTCTTAAACTGTTCACACTGCAGTCTGTTACAGGTCACATCTCTAAAGTAATGTGAACAGCCACTCGAAAAGATCGGATTCAGGCCACTTGGCTTGCAGTGTGAGCTTAGTGTCTGTGTTGTTTATCTGATTGCTTGACCGCTGCTTCTTTACCGCTCTTGATTTTGGACTGTGTGTATAATTTGTGCAATGCCATTAATAACGAGCAGGAGATGTGCAACATGCATTCCACCTCAAATCTCCTGTTTAGCGGCGCTACGTTTCCATCCAGATATTTTTTCAATTGGTATCCAAACCCTTAAACAGGCAGGAGACACTATAGATTTTCACTGTTTATTACCTTAATAAGGCAACGTATACTGGGAGATACAACTCATAACATCCAAAATATACACAATATTTAAAATGTTTTCTTAAATCTTAGATAGAAGAATAATATCCTTTTTTTAGAATTTATTTTCCACTTGTGCCTATTTAAGGGTTAAATTGATGACGAGAAAACTGAACCACTCCATAAAGTCTTCTCCAGCACATCCAAAACTCTTTCAATAGGGCCAACGTCAGGACTCTGCAGTGCCACTTCGTTGTGTGAAAATGATTCCTCATGCTTCCCGAGCCAGTCGTTCATTATCAGAGCCCTGATTTTATATCTGTACCATCAGGGAAGAGAAAGTCAGTTGATGGGATAACCTGGTCATTCAGCACATTCAGGTCATCAGCTAGCTTCCTTTTGTTGCCATATAATGTTGCTGAGCCTCGACCTGATCAACTGGTGCGACAATGGGGATTATGCACTGCATTCAAGGCTAAAGGCAGTCTAACAAAATATTTGTGTGGCACTTTCTTTCGGCCAGGCAGCAAATGTGTCCTCTGTTTGAGTTGTGTGTTACAAGAAGATTCTCATTTCCGGTACGTGGTCTAACCTGGCACTGCCTTATCCTAAGAATACTATCCAAAAAAAAAGAAAATAAAAAAATCGATTCTAATTCCCTGCTACATCACCATATAGTGTATTCACTAGTAGAAAGCACTGTATGAACAGTAAAAGTTGCATTGTACCAGAGCTGCAACTGTAGCAGCAATCGATACCACGTATACACGACATTTCAAAAGGAGCATCTGACATCTCCACATATCTGAACCAGTTACCAACAGAGAACTGTTTATATCCAGCTATGAGAGTGATTATGTTTCATCTCCTCATTCTTTCTTTCTGTCTTGATTTCTCTCTGTATGGTTTCTCTCTGGGGCCAGAAAAAGCTGTAGTCGGGCCCAGGATGTGGGTGTCCTGCTGTTCTGTGAATGTGCGCCCACCGGGGTGAGTCAGTGCAGGGCTCGGTGTATAAAGCTCCCTGCTCCTTCTCTCGCCCACACATCATGCAGCTTAGCCACCTAACTCCAGCATCTAGCATCATCTTTCCTCTGCATGCATACAAAAGGCTAACAGAAGGATAAAAATATATACATGCTAGCGTATGATTCCAGTTCTCTATCCTTCTGATGCTCTTTTGTAATTCTGTGTGATGTGACTGGTATCATTCAGCTTCCAGTGTCCCGTTAGTCTTCCTCACTTCCTGGGCTTCGATAATGACACGTTCCTAAAAATGTCCTTTACTTATGGTGGCGTTACATATTATTTCATTATTATTTCATATGGTCTAATGATCAAAGTTAAATATAGTGTGCCAGAAGGCAGAGCTAAATACTCATGTTCTCTCGATGCGTCCGAGCTCATTTATAAGCGGCCGAGTGGCTCCTCTCAGCTCGGAATGAAATGATTTGCCTCAGCAGCGTGTTATGTGGATGGAGCCCTGACACGAGCACAGGGGTCAGTGCGGAAAACAGATAAATCCCGCAGGCAATATTTAAAGCAATAGGTGCTTGCAGACTCTCAGATGAATGTGAATGATGAAGGTCAACTGCCCTGTGAAATGTGGCTTCAGGGGACCAATAAAGAAGGATTTTTTTTTTTTAAGGTGATGAAAAACAACACAAAAGCCATCTGTGGTTTGGAGCATGGGGAGGGGATCATGAGCGAAACAGGTTGTTCCACTAAATCTACAGCCAAAATGAGTAAGCCCTACGCTGGTGTATAGTGTTACCAGGAGGAAACTCGTGGACAGCTCCCTGCACACCAGTTTACAGATATGCACAGTGTAAAATAAATGATGTAACGATAGATAGATATAGATGTGTGGATATGAAGATATATGATGCACATTCTTTCCACACCCACATGTCAGGATGGAAACTCTGAAATACCCTGGATCTGGTTATATTGCAAGCACCTGAGAGAAGCCCCGGTGCTGGACGTGAGAAGGATTTGCACTGTCATTTGAGGATCAGGGGAAATAATGGCACGTACGGTTGCAGTCTATTGGACTGAGGCGGTAAAGCTGGCTGGCTGACCAACATGGCCCAGAGAGATAAGCCAAGAGCTGTCAAGTCCCATTGATTGTTGTATTGTTCTGGGCAAAAGGGATGTCTTCTTGAATGGATAGGGTTCATAGCATGGCAACCTAACAGCACATAGTAGAACAATAGCTAAATGATAATTATGATATAGGCTTGGCTTGGTAAAGGATACATTAATGCAGCACCAGATATGCACTGGATCAATATGAGACCTATTCTGTTCAAAAAGTGCTGTGATCTCGAAAGCCTCTGGCGCCACTTCAAATCATTTAGCACAATAATAAACACTTCATGCATTTTATTATATCAGTAACTAGTCATTCATTTTATCTCTTTAATTTCCTCCTTTTTTTTTACTCAATTCTTTCTAAAGATTTGTCCCCATGGCTGAATTTATTTTTCATACTTGCTAATGCCTCTGTGCAATATTTCTATCCTTAAAATGGTGCTTACCAAATGGGTTGGACCACCTGCTACAAATGCAAGAAATGTAAATACTTTTGAATTTGAATTTTACAATTATAATTCTTTTTATTTGTGTTTCTTAAAGAAAGAAAATGCAAAATACTCAAGAAAGCCCGGGATTTAGTTCTGCTACCTTGCATTCATAATGGAGAACCTCTCTTCACAACTGTTTGTAATCTAGGATGTACTGTAGTTTGTTATAGGATTTTACATACAAAACTTAAGAGAGGAGTTCATGTCCAAAAACACTACCATAATACTACCATAATACCATAATACTACCGCATCCCGACCAAAAAGGTAGGAAAAGGTCCATTGATGTGATAACCTGTGCATTCAGTACGTTCAAGTCATCAGCTGAATTCATTTTATTGCCACGTTAATGTTGCTGAGCCTCGACCGGACCAATTGGAGCAACAATGCCATGGAGATTACATGCTGTGATCAAGGCTAAATGCACTCCATGAAAATATTAGTGTGTGTGACTTTTTTTTTTTTTTTGGCTGGGCATTGTACTTATCAATTGTATTAAAGTCGGGGCTGATGCAACCATGTTGTATTCCCACATTCTATTGCTCCGCTAGGTTGTACTACACCTGCTTGCCAGATGAGGTGCATCTGTCATTAGGCTGCAGTTAAGAGCTCCAGGTTCCTGTTGCTGAGCAGAAGCTTCTAGTTTGGGGACTGCTGGTAATGATGCCTTTCAGCCTGCGAGTACAAATTGTGTTTGACTGTCTCTTATAGTTCTGTTCTGAGTGTTATTTCTATCCCATGGATTTGATTGATTTAAGGATGCTTCATGTGGTTGGTTTGGGTCAGTGAGTGAGTGTTTTTCGATCCATAGTGCCACCCAAACCTTTGTGTGATTAATTCATCACTAATGTCTGGTCTTCCAATCGTCTGGCAAGCTGTCCAGGGTGTACCTTGCTTTCACTCAGAGTTGGCTAAGATAGTCCCCGGCCTCCCCACGACCCTAATTATGATTGAGCGGCTTAGAAAATGAATGAATGAATGAATGATTGCTGTTTAAATAATCTCTACTTGATTTAGGTAATCTACAACCAAAAATTTGTTCTCCCAGTAGTTACAGATGGGTAAATAAGTATCTTAAACACTGTATGTATCTTTATTCAGAGTTAAAGTGGACATTCCTTATTACTATTATTACTTTTATTATGATTTATTTATTTATTTTTACTTAAAAACAGCTTAAGTAGAAATGACAGAATTCACAGGATCGGACAGGTTTGTAAATTCTGGTGCTGACAATTCATTGCTGTTCTCTGAATCCCACTTGTGAATTTATTTCATTTTGTTTGGTTTTGCCTGTAAAATTTTCCCATGAGTTATGTCATGTCATGTCATGTCATTTTCTGAACCGCTTAATCCTAATTAGGGTCGCGGGGAGGCTGGCACCCATCTCAACCGACTCTGGGCAAGGGCAGAGTACACCCTGGTCAGCTTGCCAGGCCATCGCAGGGCCCATGAGTTATGTTTTTTCTCTTAATTTAAACCACCTCAATTCCAGTTAGCTACTAAAGTTAATAAAGAATGAATAAACTGTGTAAATATACTACCTTATTGACATCTCTCTTTGCCCTGTGTTACAGCTACATTTATTTCAGAGCTGAAACTTCCAACTCATCTGAATTTTTTTTTTGTTCTGTAAACTTTATTGTCATTAAAAATAAATAAATAAATAAACGACAAGTTTCCGAAGAAATAAAATGCCATATCTGCATTTGTATCTGTATACTCACTTACTCTCTCAATCATTTGCCAAGCCACTTAATCCTACTAGGGTAACTGGGATGCTGGAGCCTATCTCAGCCGACACTGGGTGAAGACGATGCACACCCTGAACAACTCGCCAGACCATCACAGGGCAAACACACATACAAAAATTCACTCTTTGGTCAGTGGAAGGAAACCGGAGGACCCAGAGGAAACCTACGCAAGCACAGGGTGAGCATGCAAACTCCTGGAAACGCCTGGGACTTGAACCTAGGAGCTCCTTGCTATGAGGCGGACATACTAACCACTGCAACAAATTCTATTATATTCACTTCAATTAATGTGTTTATATTTGTTCACATCCCTAATAAATACTATAAATAATTTTAGTTAAAGTGTTTAGTGATTGCGAAGTTTGTTCTGCTTATACTTTAGTCCTGATCTATAGTCATTACTCAGTATAAGCTTTAAAGTGGTGTTCCTTTGCTTTCTATTCCATTTGCTCCTTTATTTATTTATTTGTTTCTTTGTTTGTTTGTTTATTTATTTATTTTTACAAATCTGGACCCGCTGGTTATTTCTCAGCTTTCAGCATTAAGTGGAAGGAATAGAAATGCAGTATCACTGTAGCACTCGAAGTCTAGGCTACGCACGAGTAGTCACAAGGGAATGGTCACCTGAACAGTGTGCATTTCCTGTGTGTAATATCCTCAGGCTCAGTGTGAAAATAAGAAACCCAGCCAACATACTGTGCCGAAAGAGATGTAAGATTTTGTCCAGTCTATGCCAGGTGCATTTTATCTCATAAACTACACCCATAGCCTGAAGATACAGTCCAGTGCTGATCCTAAGGTTGAAGAAAGAAGTGAGAATACAGGAATACAGTATATATACGTATATATATATATATATATATATATATATATAT
>JAOUQZ010000047.1:6877167-6888454 GCA_028564935.1 Neosilurus hyrtlii
TCCCACTCTCCAAAATCTGATCACCAATGATCCCACTGAACAATCACAGATCACCAATGATCCCACTGTACAATCACCGATCACCAATGATCCCCCTGACCAATAACTGATCACCAGTGATCCCACTGACCAATAACTGATCACCAGTGATCCCACTCTCCAATATCTGATCACCAATGATCCCACTCTCCAATATCTGATCACCAATGATCCCACTGAACAATCACAGATCACCAATGATCCCATCGTACAATCACTGATCACCAATGATCCCACTGACCAATAACTGATCACCAGTGATCCCACTGACCAATAACTGATCACCAGTGATCCCACTCTCCAATATCTGATCACCAATGATCCCACTCTCCAATATCTGATCACCAATGATCCCACTGAACAATCACAGATCACCAATGATCCCACTGACCAATAACTAAACACCAATGATCACACTGACCAAGAACTAATCACCAAGGATCCCACTGACCAATAACTGATCACCAATGATCCCACTGACCAATATCTGATCACCAATGATCCCACTGAACAATCACCGATCACCAATGATCCCACTGTCCAATAACTGATCACCAATGAACAATCACCGATCACCAATGATCCCACTGACCAATCACTGTTCACCAATAATCTCACTGAACAATCACCGATCACCAATGATCCCACTGTCCAATATCTGATCACCAATGATCCCACTGAACAATCACCGATCACCAATGATCCCACTGAACAATCACCGATCACCAATGATCCCACTGTCCAATAACCGATCACCAATGATTTCACTGTCCAATATCTGATCACCAATCACCAATGATCCCACTGAACAATCACCAATCACCAATGATCCCATTGAACAATCACTGATCAAGAGTGAGCCCACTGAAAACAAACACTGATCCCCAGGGACTAATTATTATCACTGATCACCACTGACCAATCACTATCACTCATCCCCACTAAATTATAATCCCCACTGACCAATCACCAGTGTTTCCACCGGCCAATCACTGACCACCACAGTCCAATAACCAAACCCCAGTGGTCCTACTGAACAATCACTGATCACTCTGTCCAATCACTGATCACCACTAATCCCACTGACCAATAACCGACGGCACTTATCACTCATTATGAACACTTACTGATTCTTTTTGTCTGCATTCTTGATTAAATGCATAAAATTTCATCTATTGTACTTTAAATTTCTAAAACTTTTTGCTGATTGTATTAGTTTACTGAGGGACACCTGTAATAAAATGTCTACAAAATGAATATATTTTAATTGGGATTGTAGTTGTCAACCCGGATGTTTGAGTGAAATGGTCATGTGATAATACCATTCCATACAGCCTGGCATTCAAACCATCCACTAGCCATCATCTGCAAAACGGCAGTACTATTACTAGTGGCATGTCCAGTTCACGTGCACATGAAAACTTTAAACACCACAATTATAAAAACATTAGAGATCGTTGAGATATCCTCCTGGACTATTTTAAGTCTTGCTCTTGAAGTGAACTTTGTTGGTTGACAACTGGAGAGGGGGTCAATGGTTTGAATGGTCATACAGCAAGACGATGACATAAAAGACAAGCTGTTCTGCTAAAGAAAGGTTATCGAAGGATAAACGTAATGTCTTGGAGTGGGAAGCCGAAGTCCTGACTTTAATCCAAGAGAAATGTTGTCTGTGTAGGTTTAGGCGGTAGGACTGCAGAGATCTCCTATACCGTTTATACAGCAAGGGTAAATATATACACATACACTATCCCTGAATCACCATGGTTACACAGCCGCAACATGGGGGGGCCAGCATCACAGCAGAGGGCTTGGCTGCAAGCCAGCTTTGCTACCGGTGGTGCATACAAAGATGATAAGTGTAAAAAATAATTAATCTTAATTTTAGCTTTCAAAATTACTTTGAGTTGTTGTTGAACATTCCTGAAGTTTTGAAGTTTTCCTGAGGTCTCAGGTGCAGAGGTAAACACATACCCTTTAGGTAGGTTACATAAAAAAAGCAAAAAGTCAGAAGTTAACTGACATCACTCTCAGGTTTCCAAGTGTGTAAGCAGTAGAAAAAGTTGTGTGTGCTATTTACTTTGTGTGTAAAAAACTGTTTTTGCCAAAAGTAATCTTTATGATAGGAAATACCATAAGACAGTCTACATACCATCAGACCGACTACATGCCACCGTACATTTTGCATACCATCCTACAGTCTACATATCATATACACCATCGAACAGTCCACATAACCTACGTACACACTATCATACAGCCTACATACTATTGCCCAGTCTATAAACCTTTGTAAACACCATCGTACAGTCTACAAACCTTTGTTAATACCATCGCATAGTCTGCATACAATCATACAGTCTACAAACCATCAGACAGACTACATACTATCATACAGTGTATATACAATCGTACAGTCTACATACTATCGTACAGTGTATACTACCGTACAGTCTACATACTATTGCACACTGTATATACCGTCGTACAGTCTACATTACATGCCGCAAATGTAAGAACAATGTACAATCTACATGCTTATTAGATCCATGTCTCACACAGAGTGTTTTGTAGTTTGTAGTTTTCAGTGTTTTGATCTGTTAAGATTGCTGAAATCACAGTCTGTAGAGAGCTTTGATCAAATCCATATGCAAATGAGTCCGGGACGTAATCTAGTGACTTGTTGAGCATGTTTGAGATACTTTCCCCTGAAAAAGAGTTGACATCACTGCTGTAAAGAAAACAATGGTTACTTCTCTGTGTCAGAAGAGGCTGATGGTCAGACAATAGACTTTAAATATAATAATAAAGGGACTAGCAGGGACAGAAATCACATCAGCTTTAAAAAGTTTACAATGGAAAAAAAAACTTTACTTAGTCGGAGTCAAAACACACACACTACAACTATAACTCTTTGAAATCTCTTCTCTTTGGTGTTAATGACAATAATAACACACACAAGGAACAACCACAATTAGCAAGTGAGCTAATAACGAGGCTCAGATTGAACAGAAGGAGTGTTCCAGAACTGGTTCAATGTCTAACTTTAATATAAAACACTTTGTGAGATGTGTGTCATATTTAAAGCATATTATATATATATATATATATGGTAAAGTGTTTACAGTTCAGGCCTGCTACATGAAGTTGGCAGCTAGCAAGCAACAGACTCATGCTAACAGCCGGTCAATGGAAATGTAATGGAGTGCTAGTATAGCTAGCTGCCACAGGCTAACTGATTAAACTGTCTTTTGAACAGGAATAAATAACTAAATACCACACTCCGACTGGTTAAATTTTACTACACCGAAACGTTTGATATTTCGGTGCCTTGAGTACCATTTTCATTCAACACATATTTCAAAAATGCGCCTCTATGCTAGCGGCTAGCTTAGCCGGCGGCTAGGCTAACCATGCTAACATTAAAGTACAGCCTCTGCAGCTGTCCTAGTTCACACACACAAACTTCAAGAAGAGAAGAATACCTTAATCAAGACCCTTACCTGTTCTGTGACAGTGAATATATTCTGTTTATCTTCAGTTTCTCGTCAACAGTGTGGGCTTATTTTTCGCTTGCTTGTCTAGCATGAACCTGAAACACGAGAACGATCAATAACATGCCCAAGCCGGAGCAATCGCCCTCGCAGTCGCCGTTATTCTTTCCGCACCCGTATTCCGGCCGTTTCCGATTCCTCTCCTCTGATTGGTTTACGTGAGCTGTAATTCCTGCTCTACGATTCGCCAGCAGTATTAGAGAAGCAGAAAGACTGTCCAATCCGACTAGCACAGGGGGGATTTTGTCGCAATACGGGTGAGGAAACGGTGGATGAAAGCAGATCAAGGGAACTCGATTGACAGTTCATGTCGTCCAATCACAGCATTAACTCAGTGACGCACAGATCCAATCATTTTTTTTACACTGTGCATGTAAAGGAGGCGTTTAAAGTAATTTAAATTTCCATAGGACACAGTATGTACTTTAAAACCTTGTGAGATAATTTACACCAATATATTTCAGCAACATTTCTCAGAAATTCACTCACACTCACACACCTAGGGGCAATTTGGAACATCCAGTTAGCCTGATGTGCACGCCACATGAACTGTTTGTACTGTTTTTACCATTGTACTGTGGGAGAAAACCGGAATACCCTGAGAAGACCCGTTTTCAGGGAGTAATCCACCTGCACCCAGTGTTGGCAGAGACAGGCTCCAGCCTCCTCGAGACCCCAATAGGGTTAATCGGTTTGGCAAAAGAGAGATCAAGTAAATTATTAAGAAATTAAAGAAAAAAATTAAGTAAAGAAAAAAAAATCTTAATATTTCACACATAAATTTAAATGAGAAACAAGAAATCCTCACAGAATGCTTTTTTTTTAATATTTCGTCTCCATGTCGCTTCCATAAAAGTTGCGCCCATATATATCGCCTGCATTGTTAGTTTAATTATCCGCTTAACAAGTTAAGAAGTATTGTTCCGTGTTCCCGTTAACGTTTGGTGTTGTTTGACTTGACTAAAGTTTGTCTGCCTACCTGAGTTAGATTGTGTTTTTTATTCTGTGCAAATCTGAGCAGTGGTGAATGAGCCATAATTTTTTTCATTCATGCATTCATTCATTTTCTGAACCGCTTAATCCTAATTAGGGTCACAGGGAGGATGGTGCCCATCTCAGCCGACTCTGGGCGAGGGCAGAGTACACCCTGGACAGCTCACCAGGCCATCACAGGGCAGAAACACTCTGATGACAACCCAAAGGCCTCCTCTTTACGAAAGTCAGCAATGGTTCTTTTTCATACCTCTCACCACAGACAGTGAGAGACATGACTGGTCTTTAATAACCCAGTTAGCTGCACTGGGGGAACACCAGTGACAATTCGGTGTTAGTGGGACTTGAACTCCTGGCCTTCGGATCAGTAAGTCAGCACCTTACCACCAGGCCACCACTGCCCCGACCCTTTATTTTTGGAGTTTCTGATTCTTTACTAATAATAAACTATGGTTTAAATTTTTTTTTCAATAATTTCTTCTTGTCATGCAAATAAGTGATTCATAACAGCTGATCAGCATCAACTCAGCGATGCGGCAGCTGAATTATGGGCACGCAGGTGGGTGGTACTTGCTCCAAAGTACCCATGATGCAATGTTCAACATGGCACCCCCACCACCTGAGGTATAGTTTGACAGAAAATTCCTGTGTGGATATGAAGAGCTTATTGTAAGCTTATGAAAATACAACGATGTGTAGTTACAGGAACAAGTCTTTTAGCCTAATGTGCATGTGTTTGGATTGTGGAAGGAAACCGGACTACCCGAAAGAAGCGGGGATAACATGCAAACTGCACACAGAAATGGCCTTGCTCAGCACAGGACATGAACCCAAGACCTTCTTGCCGTGAGGAAGACGTGCTAACCACTACGCCCCCATGCCCCCATTGTTATTATTATATGTTATATTAAATATATAAATAGTAGCTATAAAGATATTTTATGATCGTTATTCTGCAATTATTTGTTACGTTTTGAATGAAATAAAAAAGAATAAATAGACAATGAAATATTTGAATACAGTTTTCTTTCCCTTTTCACTCTTGCTGGTAATCAGGTTTTAAAATAGCAGAACTTCAGAATGAGAGAAAGAGAGAAAACTATTCCAGTTTAGAAAAGTCTGTGGATTTCAGAATTATACATACAGTAGAAAGATGTCAAAATTTCACCACATGAAGGGTTTTCCCAGGCCGCCACACATTTGAGTCTAACGATGACTCAGACAGAAATGGAAACATTTCATTACCTCCACACAATCCACCCCCCCCCTTCTTTAGATCAGACACTTTTCAGATGTACGAAGGAAGGCAGATCTGAGTGCTAACTGCATGTCAAAATCCGGCCTCAAAGACTGCTAGATGTTCTGAAGCTCACCAGCAACACAAGCGCAGCGACACAGTCTGAGGATCAGAGACATATAGAAAAATCTGTTGTTATAATCGTTACCCTATAAAGCACACAGCACTTCATAAACATGAGCAGTGCACCATGGGAACAGGTTTCAGTATTCATCATCCATCCATTATCTATACCGCTTATCCATCAGGGTTGCTACTCTATCATAACACAGACACAAACAACCAGTCACACTCACATTCACATCCAGGGGCAATTCAGACCTAGCGTGCATATCTTCGGATTGTGGGAGAAAACTGGAGTACCTGGAGGAAACCCACACACACAGGAAAAAAATGCCAACTCCAGACCCTTCAAGGTATTAACCACTGTACTGTCATTGGGTGAAAAATATGACCAAGTTAACTTTCTCATGCATGTACAGGTTTGAGTTGTAAAAAATAGTACACCGATTACAAGTTAAATTTTACATCTCTAAGGCACAGGTGTCAACTCAAAGGCCCGCGGGCCAAATCTGCCTCAATTTATGTGGGCCGCTCTTGCTATCAATGTATATGATTATCGTACATTCTCTTCTTCAACCATTACCATGAAGCATAATTCATCGTCCATCCACTAGGTGGCGACAAACCTATTTTAAGTGTCATCCATGGTTTAAGATAGATTGCAGGCTAGCACATTGCGGTCAAGCATTATCAGAAACGGAAAGTAAATGAAGTTGAAGAGAACAAATCCAAAACTAAACTACTCATTTTGCCAGGCAGGTGTCATGGTTGCCCTTTTTTACTAGATTATCCGGCCCCTGATGACCTCGAAATTTAGTGATGTGGCCCTCAGTGAAAGTGAAGTTGACACCCCTGCTCTAAGGTGTACATTTTAAGTTTGGGTTTAAATTTTAATATGTTTTTCTTTCACTATCTTGAGGAAAAAGTGCAGTTGGGCAGCATTTGATCATATCCATGGGTTTCACACTTCACAGTGACTGTGAAGGATTTGCATCCAAATATTAAAAATGATGTCATGCTCATTTGAGCCTCTGAAAATGGGAAGAGGATGTGAAGGGTTTCACTATGCTGTGATAAAATAAAAGATAAGAAAAAAGGATAGATTGAGTGTTTTGGAAATGTATGGAATATGTTATGTTTCTAAAAGGTTAATACAATATTTTTGGGGATTATCTCAGTTGACTCTAGGCGAAAGGTGGGGCACACCCTGAACACCAGACCATCACAGGGCAACACACAAACAGCCATTTACACTCACATCAACATCTAGGGTCAGTTTGGAACTGCCAGCTAACCTAATGTGCATGACTTTGGACTGTGGGAGGAAACCAGAGCACTCAGAGTGAACACACACAAGCATGGAGAGAATATGCAGAAACGCCTGGGAATGAAACCCGGGACCTTCATGCTGTGAGGTGGACGTGCTCACCACTATGCCACCGTGCCTCCCTACTTATCCAACTGACGGGATATTATTATGTTTTATATGAGAAAATATTAAAACATCTGAGGTGGGTGTTGGATCCGAGACTTTGACTTTAAATATAGAAATATTGCATCATATTCCTTTACTCTGAAAATATTTCCTGCCTTTATTTGAATAAAATTTTTTTTTTTTTTTTTCTTTCCTTTTCTTTTTTTTCAGGTGTAAGGGATTCAAACAACACTAAAATAAGGGAGGAAGAAGGTAATTCTGGTACATATTCATATTTGTAGAAAAAGAAAAAAGAGAAACACGCATAAATACACGGTAACTATTATACGCGCGATCTGATTGGCTGTTGAGTGTTCTGGAAATACCCCATACAGACCACCAGCACTACAACAAAATATAAAATCAATCTTTTTTCTGTTCCCCCCCCCCCCAATGCTCCATATTTAAAATAAGTATCACATCTATACTGTGCACAGTGGAAGCTCAGAGGTTAAGGCTCTGGGTTACTGATCCAGAGGTTGGGGGTTTCATATACAGTACCACCAAGCTACCACTGTTGGCCCCTTGAACAAGGCCCTTAATGCTCAATTGCTTCAGTTGTATGAAGATAAATGTAAGTCAGTCTGGAAAAGGGAGTCTGCCAAATGCCATAAACATAAACGTAAATCTGAACTTATACTTGGTAGAATAAATTCCAAAAAAAGGAAACAGAGCTGTGTTGTTAATGCAAACTCTGTTTTGGTTCAGTGAGCACAGCCACCAATTCAATCATTAAATTTGATCTTTTCCTAACGCCTTTTTACTAGTGTGCGGCGCACCATAGACATGGAACATGGCTTGGATGGTTGTCCCGTGTCCTGTCTGTTGTCTGCACACAAGGTAAGGGCATGCAGGAGTTCTTCGGCTATTTCTAAGGTGGTTTCTGCCATCACCAGTGGTTTCCTGTCATATTGCTTCCCGGGATCACTGCTGTTTAAAAATTCATAAAGTATTCAACTACCTTAAGAAACGTGATTCCTTTTCCATTTGAAAATGTTTTTAATTTTTAATATCTATCTATCTATCTATTTATTTATTTATTTATTTATTTATTTATTTAAAGCCAAACGTCTTCATCAACAACATAGTGGTTTGGTTGGATACGAAAACCAGTTCATCTCCTGACACATTTCTACAAACACTTAAAGTAACCATATGAAATAGTTTAGCGAGTGAAGAAATAAAAAAAATACAGTACACTTATACAACGGAACAAAATCAAGATAAATCAGAAGTACTGTTCAAGTATTTATTTCATATAATATTGGGTCATATTGATGAGAATAAATAAACAAACAAAAATACATAGTAATAACAAAAATAACAGTCTCTTTTTTGAGGAAAAAAAGTCAATATTTATTGTGGCCCCCTTTAATTTGATTACAGGATTTAACCTTTCAGGCTTAGTGTTCACTTATGTTTTTAATTTCTTCACTCACTAAACCATTCTATATAGTTTGAAGTTCATTCATGCTTTGCAAAAGCAAAAATAAACAAAGAAATAAATAATTTGCGACACCTTTAAATTTTTCTGAAAATTTGGTATTTTCTGTGTTTTTGTTTATTAGCCATACTTTTACCTCAGTATACTTGTCAGAATAATTTTTTTGGTTCTCATTCCCTACAATAGCATTGTTCAATATATTTTCACCAAAAAATTGCTGGAGAATTTATACATATATATATATGTGCACTATTGAAGGGGCTCAGAGTCTAAGAATTTCACTGCCAGTAGTGATGTTCCATTGTTACCTGTATATGACAAATAAACTTGAACCTGGAACTTGAACAAAATTAGAGCCTTAACCACCGAGCCACCACTGCCTAGATGGATGAGGATCCATTCCTGCATTTGAACCTCTTCTGGGGAGCCACTATTGTAGGTCACTACTGTAGCAAAAAATGACCAAATCTGTAAAAAACGCCTTCCACCTTTATTTTTCCTTGTTTGAATGTGGAAAGGTTCATCTGGAAAGAATACGAGAAGATAAGAAAAGAAAGAAGAGGAGTCACTGTTTGCTGGCGCTGACCAACTGGTTTGAGAATCCAGATTTGGTTTGGTTTTTGGGGTGTATAAATGCACGGGTTTCATTCATTCATTCAGTCATTCATTCATTCATTTATTTTCTGAACCTCTTAATCCTAATTAGGGTCGCGGGGAGACTGGCGCTCATCTCAGCCAACTCTGGGTGAGGGCTGCATGGGTTTCCACTGTCTTTAATATCCAGCAGGTCCTATCTCATGTACTTGTACTGATTGTTTAAAACATTTTAATCAAGTGGTCTCCTAATTGAGTAATAAATAAATAAATAAATAAATAATTGTGAGGTGAGATATTGAATGACGCTTTCATCTCTGTTGTTCAAACACCATCTCTATTCTTTAATCTAGCAGCGTACAGCCCTCGTTTCTCTCGAATGTGATTTGAGTCATCGGATCACTATACGTACATCTTCGAAAAGTATTTGACACCCTTCCCACTATGACTTCATCATGACACAGTGAGACAGTATGCGCCTCCGTCTTTTTATAGTTGTCACACAGTAACACTATTTTAAATACAAAAAAGATAAATACACAATATAGTCAATAGTATACGGACACTTATACACATACCGTATGTGACTCTTTTACAAAACGTTGTAAGAGAGTTGAAATCACGTGATCGCAGAGAATGTCTCTGAATACTGTGGTATTAAAGCGAGCTCCAGAAGGATATAGTTTGCCAGTAAGGAAGTGGCACCTATAGGTGAGATGGACAGCTGTCTACAAAACCTAGGTCATACACAGTATATATATATATATTGTATATGCCTCTGCATTTAACCTATCCTAATTGAGCATGCACACGTAAACAGTGAGTGCAACACACGCACACACACACCACACACACACACGCACACACACCACACACACACACACACACACACACACACACACACACACACACACACACACTCGGAGCAGTGGGCTGTCACACACTGGGGGTGCCCAGAGAGCAGTTGGAGGTTAGGTGCTTTGCTCAAGGGCGCCACAGCCATGAAGGTGGAGAAAGGGAAAGGTGGAGCTCACTCCCCCACCGCCACACATTTTTCTTGCTGTTTCGGAAATCGAACAAGCGACCTTTCGGTCCCAAAGCCGCTTCTCTAACCATTAGGCCACAGCTGCCCCAAATAGCGTAGTAAATTATCATTATATTGAAATATATTGCTTGTATTGTATAAATCTACTCTATTTTATACTGTATATATTTGATACCATGGTAAAAAACAATGAAATCATTTTAAAAGGAATATAAAATCTATCTATCAGACAGTTATTGAAGAGTCTCTGATCCCAGGATAGTCTCTGAATCCAGCACAAGCCCAAACAGGTTATGAATTAATGAATAAATGAATGAATGATTATAAGTCTATGATGAATGACTCATCACTTTAATCATAAGCATTATCCACATCAGTGTCTGTCATCTCTCTCTTGAGTTAAATGTCATTTGTTGCGGTTGACATATCTGAGCTTCATTCAGCTGACATGTTCTTTCCAGAGAACCTAGGCAAGTTTAACAAGAGTCATAAGGAGATGACATATTCCCCCGGCCTCCACATGTCAGAAAATATGAATTGCAGAAATCCCAAAATATCAAAAGGCACAACTACACTGAATAGTAAAATTAACTGTCAAGTTTGAAGAAGAAATCTCAAACAGTTTCCAAGTTCTGGCCCAGAATTTAGATTATTAAAGACGGACCGACAGATGTGCAGCTGGATGCACGGAAGGACATCATTATGACTGTACACACACACACACACACACACACACACACACACACACACACAAACACACACACACACACACACACACACACAC
>JAOUQZ010000047.1:6888554-6915545 GCA_028564935.1 Neosilurus hyrtlii
TATATATATCTAAAATATGAGTGTGTTTTACATTGGAATTTGACCATATTTTGCAAAATGTACAATAGCAAAAACATTGAACACAGTTAATTTAATAAAATCATATTTACTGCAAACTTAAATCAAATATACTTTTATAAATATATATAATATATTTTGGTAATTTCAACTTCTCAACATCTTAACACTTAATCCTGAACATGCCCTTTGTCATGCTTTGACTCACTATATAATATAAATATTTGGCACTGCCTAAAAGCAGAGCTCCAGAAATGTTTTAGTAAAGCACCAGCCATAGTATAACTTACTGTCGTTTCAATGGTGTTCGAAAACGTATTTCTCCTCAAGAAGATCCTGAAACTCAGGACAAACTTTCTATGGTCAGGGCCACTGTGCCAAGGTCAAATGTCACGTATGCAAATTAGCTACCCCTTACAGAGAAGTAGGTCATAGGGAGTGCCTACGCAAAATTTCAGAAAGCAATCATGCATATGAGCCGAGCAGTGGCCGGGACAAAGTTATAGTCACGCTGCCCGCCCGCCCAGTCGGCTGCCAAGCCAAAGTCATAACTGGCTGAGGGGTAAAAACCATTGACTAAACAAAGACATTTTCTGTGAAATGCGAGTGCACTCAGTACCAATGATGGTGGCATATATGTGTGTGATAACTCCCCCGACCATTTTCTTCATTTACTGGGTTATCTGAGGGGACAGGTGAGCAGATACACAACAACAAAATCAAGCTTGTGGCTTTATGACATTTGCATAAGTGTGGATCTCTACGATTAAAGATGTTAAAGTGCAGATGATGCTGGATTTCAAGCCTGGCTGTTTATCTTACGCCTATTCACAACAATCAAATGCAACATTACTTTTCCGATAAATTCTGCGTCTTTTGTGTGATTTGTCGATAAAATGACTCGATACTTGTCCTCTTGGTACACCCGGAAATGATGTCATCGCAGGAACACGATTCGATTCTTTTCCTGTGTCGTCGACAACCAAGCGTTTCGATCTGTGCATGTATTTTTATTTTTTTTGCGGAAATGTCGGACCGTTGTGTGTTCGGGTGTTGTTGAACTACCCGTGAGATAGGTCACCTGTTGTTCAAGTTTCCTAAGAATCCAGAATTACGTGAGAAGTGGGTGAAGCAGGTGCGTAGGACCCGAGACCAGGGGTTCCCAACCGAGCATTCCGTCTTGTGTTGCGAACATTCTGAGCCGCAATGCTTCGATTCTGTGCCTGTCTCAAAGCAAGTTCTTGGCTTTGGGACCCAACACAAGAAGGTACTACTGGAAATGGTGGTCCCAACCATTTTAATTCGCGCTCCAGCAACCACACACCTGTTAAATGTTAAGATTAAAAGCCATGCTGTGTAAGGGTGCTCCAAAACGGCTTTTGATGAGTTGTAAAATCCTAATTTCTTGTATTTTTATAGATTTTTTCATTATAAACCAAGAGAGCTTTAATTGTATGTTTATTATTGATTTCAGTAATGACATTGGTGCTAGATGGGCTGGTTTGAATATCACTCCGCACCAATCAACTGCTCATCTCCTGGGATTTTCTCAAAAAAATTGTGTTGGAAATTCTGTTCTGCAAGGAAGAACATGGTCACATGAGAGCTCCGACTGGTTTGATCTGACAGGACGGTAACCATAAGCACTCTTTACAACCATGGTGAGCAAAAAAGCATCTTAACAGAGACACATCACGCCAGATGGACTACGACAGCAGGAAACGATGCTGATGGATACGATAGTGGATTGGGTATAATTAGCGGTGGAAGGTTTATGTTCTGCACATGTGAGTGACGACAGGGTAAATGTAGTACCTTGGTGCCGTGTCTGTTTGTAGACGTCCCGTCGTTAGTGATGAATAGAACTTGAGTGAACATTATCACTTATTTTTGGTGGATCACGGGATCGTAGCTGTCTGATGGATATGTGAAAGTCTTTGTAAGCAGTCGGGTGAGGATGTAAAAGAAGTGCAGCTTTTCCCCGCCACTTGTTTAGGATTAAACGTACTTGAGCGCTGAGCTGCTATTACTGTCAAGTCCCCTTAATGATGAGAGCAGTTTATGTACTCAAACTGCTGCATTACTGCATTTTGCCTCCCGCACCAAGGAAGTAAACACTAATGCTTGGCGACATCCATCTACTCAAGGACTTTAAGCTAATTTGTGACGCGCTCCGCGACAGTCGACACAAGACGAACCAACTTGTGAAATCTCACCAAGTCAGTCCTGCGTTTTGGCTAGAAAACGTTGTATTTAGGAAGAGAACACTGACGTGTTTTTACGGCTCTGTTGTGCCGTTGAAATAAACGTCTCCTGTCAGGCTTGTGATGGCGTTCTGATTGCGTTGTAACTGATTTGGTACACAGCCTCGTTCTGCAGGCTTTGCTTTTTTCTGGCCTTTATCTGTCATGGGGAATATTAATAACACTGAGGTGATGTATGAGCTCTGGTGAAGAGTAGGTGTACGTCACCCCTAGGAGGCTCTCACCTGAGAGTAACAAGCCCCGGGAGGCCTTTTATTAAAACGCTTCAGTCCGCGCCACCTGTTTTCACATTCTTTTTGGCTAATTTTAGTCCTGCTCTGGTGCAGTGCTGTGGCGCCAAAGCTCTGGAGGTTCCGGATGAGTCACATGTGCATGTGAGGGATTAATACGTGCAGGGGTGAAGCACAGCTGGATGCTGCTTTATAGTAGTCCTTTCATGATGACATGATAGCGCCCCTGTAAGTTACCTTATTGGTGCTCAGGCATAGATCGGAAGTCAATCTTGCTCTCTCTCTACTTTCTTCTTCATTTATTTGTTGAACTGATCATTTATTTGTGGAACTGTCATACCTGGATTTCAGTGGGGAAAGAAAATTTTGTATAAAAGCTAACGAAGCATCGCTTTTGAAAAGCACCATTAAACATTGCCTGTAATGTGGGTGTGATTTATTAAAACTCAGTGTTATGGGATGGGTTCAGGCTGTAAAGGGTGTGTGTGTGTGTGTGTGTGTGTGTGTGTGTGTGTGTGTATGTATGTGTATATATACATATTATGGATGTGAGTCTAACAACAACTCACGATTCAATTCGATTTAGATTTTTTGGGTGACGAATCAATTCTTGATTCAAACTGATGTTTGATTTATAACCATTACAAATAAAGGTAGTCAAATTCACGAGTAACTACATTCTATAAGCTAGTAATGACTCTTCTATAAGAAAGAAAGAAATGATGTTACTAGACAGCTGGTTTTGTTGATGTACTGATCCGCTTTGCTTGTTCAGAGTCGGTTGGGCGTTTAGTGAAGTGATGGAGGTGCGTTGGTCAGGCGTTGGTCGTGCTGCTGCTCCAGTTCTTTTAGCTCCGGGTGATGGTGTAAGATGTGGGCTTGGGGATTTGAAGTGGTCCAGAAATACTTGACTTTTATTTTGCACGCAGCATATGTCATGTCAAGCTCCTTCTTACCCGAAAATTGTAAAATCTGAAGTGCAAGCATTTGCCTTCAGTGAAGACCGCCTCTTCCATGTCAAAGCTAGGCTAAAAGCTAGTTCTGGAGCTGCCACTCACTGGAACAATTCATTACGGAGGCCGCGTCTGGACAAACGGTAAGCGCTGTGAGTAAGTTTGGAAATGGTCAAAAAAATGTGCTCTTAAAAATCCATTCTTGAAAATTTGGATCGATTCAGACGTGAATCAAATTTTTTCAAACTCACCCTACAACAGCTCGAGTAAAAAATGCAACCTCTGTCTTAAAGAGAAGTTCCTGATCATATGTTACCCTGAACTATCAACACTCAATAAATGTAACGAACTTGTCTTCCTGCTGCCACAGAAACAAAGCCCTCCTAGGCAACACCTGAACCACTTCACAAATTAAAGCACACCATGCAAACGTTGATGACTGTATATATACTGTGGTAAAAGAATGCTCTTAATAAATCCCCTGATGAGGGGCAACCTCGAAACAGGCTTGTCGGGATAAAATTGTAGTACTGTTATTTTTTCCCACATACAATATATTTAGCTTTGAGGTATCGAGCACTGTTCTACGGAAAATCGACTCAAGATCTTTTTTATATATATATATATATATATATATATATACACACACACACTCACACACACACTTCCAATGAAAACGCAACACTCAACAGAAATCATATATTTTGAATATTTTATCTGGAAATGGTCAGTTGAATAATTAAAATCAGTTTCATACAGCATTTGAACAAGATTAATCAGTAACAGCCGAAAGTCTGTGTCAAAATATTGCAGCTCTAAACAGAACTGAGGCTTCCCTTCTTCCCAGAGTCACAACAAAATATCCGTCCCAAAAACAAACTTCACTGTGGAATATGACCTCCATTTGAGTTAATGCAGGCCGTAATTCGTCGGCGCACGGGTTTGACGAGCCTCCGTATGTTGTCCTGTGGGATGTTTTTCCACTCCTCCTGCAGCGCCACCATCAGTTCCTGCCTGCTCTGCGCTGCTGGTACTCGGCCTGATACCCGAGCTGATCCCACAAGTGCGTGACGAATCAGGCGAACGCACAGGCCAGGGAAGGACATTAAATTCCTTTGAAATGTTTGGATTATCACGTGACAATTATTTGTAAATATTACAAATAAAATCGTTTTTGCGTTTTCATTTGCAGCGACTCGCTCTTTTTTGTTTTTTTTGCATGAATTCCTACAACTGAGCAGTTGAGAGTTCAAGGTTTTGCTCAAGGGCCCATCAGTGGCAACCTATTTCCGTAGTACTAACCCTACTATGATTGTTTTTCATGTAAAAAAAAATAAAAAAAATTATATATATATATAGTGTGTATGTTGTTTATAATATAATTCATATGGAACCTATTTCATATGAGTCTTGGCAGAGGCAGGGTACACCCTGAACAGCTCAGCAGTCCATTGCACAACCATTCACTCTCACACCCAGGGGCAATTTGAAACAGCCTCTTAGCCTAATGTGCGTGTCTTTGGGAGGAAACCAGAGTACCTGGAGGAAAACCACACAAGCATGGGCGAAACGTAAACCCCACCCAGATACGGCGTCGTCGAGCCCAGGACTCGAACCCTGAAGCTTCTTGCTGTGAGGCGGACGTGCTAAACGCTACACCACCTCGCCAACTAAACATAAAGGTAAACACAGTCGTCGCCCCACCTTCCCCTACTGGTGTAAAGAGGCCATGGTTGGATCCTTCTGTTGTACTTGGTGTCTCCTAACTTTCACAGTCCATGTATGTCCATGACAAGACTTCCTCCTTGTCTCCTCCAGACCCCTTTCTCATACGTCATCCATTAGAGCCGCTTCTCTACCATTTCGATAAAATATCTGCCACCTGAGATTTGTCCAGCTCTATTTTCTGACGCTTTATCCATCCACAACTGTCCGGATCTTGCTGCAGGTTTAAAAGTATTACTGCCTCAGTCCCATCTATCTTCTGTGTCTCGGCAACACTCGCTGCATCCGTCCCCTGAACAGGTCACGGTGTCGATCAGATTTCCTCCCAGTACTGTGGTTTGCCTCTGAGGTTTCTCGACTTCTAACCGTATGTGAAATTCACTTGTGTGAAATTGCGAGCGTGTATGTATGAGTTCAGCAGCAAAAGCTGAGACCCCTGGCGAGCTAATCCGAATCCTTGCCCGCGTTGAAGATTTGCTCGCCGGTATGATGTCTCAGCGCAGCCAGGAGACGTAGGGGGTCTGCCAGCTTGTGTCAAATCGAGGTAGAGGTCGACAGCTAGGACGAGCGTTGACCTAATTACAATATGCACTGGCAAGAATCTCCCATCCGTTTCCACCTGCAGTATTTCACATGCTGATGAATTTATAACCCGTGTTTTATTGCAAGAGGTCTCTGTAAAGCAATTGCAGTGATCTACCCAAACTCGGGGGTGTGTCTGCACAGATTTACATATGGTGGTAAAAGACACTGTTGCCCTTCCTCTCCATGAGTAGAAACACTGAGCTTTTCATATCCTACCAAGCAAGGGTCAGTCATTTGAGGGGTGGTGGTGGAGGTGGGGAGTACGTCACGCTCAGACGCTCAGTCAGAAGGAGGTATTAGGACTATAGCCTAAAGTATTAGTCTTACTCTTGCCTTAAATTCCTCATGATGAACTCCTCGTTGCTTCCTATTTTTTTCTCCGGTTCAGGTGATGTCGAGCCGTGTGTTTATTTTCTATCCACGTGGGAGAAGAAAGGGCTCAGGGAAGGCAGCCTTTGCTCGGAAGCACTTATTAAGCTCAGAATGTTGGTGTTCTCAAGTCTGCGTTGTCCACCGGGAGGCACCGGTAGCGCACTCCACCACATTACACTGCTATCCACGAGACACTAAAGCGCCCTGTTAGAAAGCCTTGCGGTGTTGAGTCTGAGGGATTTTGCTCAGTGATGACTGTCGTGTACATGTTTCTGACATGCCTCATGTCCGGTTGTTACACTGCTAAAGGAAAAAGGACTAGCTGATCAATTAAAGTTGTTTGTTTACACCAATCAGCCATAATATTAACACCACCTGACTGACTGTTTAGCAGTGCATGCCGAGACCTGCCGTTTTGGAGATCCAGTGCTGTAGTCAGTGTGTAGTAAAACGTCTATTGTTTCGTATTGTGTGATATCATTTATATCGTTGCGTCACAAATCTCACTCTTTATGGCGATCGTCTGTGTCACTTGGACGGTTTAATTGGGATCCGTGTACGCGAGGGCCTAAATGATACTTCCAGCACATCAACTTGGAGAACTAGTTCACTTACTTCTTGGTAAGGAGATAATCAATGTTAGTATATGCTACACTGGAACGGCGTGATCGGATTGGTTCGCTATCTGGGGGACCATAAGCTGCTTTAACATGGGCGACAGGAACAAGTTACGCCCACTTTCCTACGTGTTTACACAGTCACTCTTAAATCACTGGAAAGCTGGAAGCTAGAAGGACACCACACACGCAGTCACTGGAGAGCTGGGCTTCTGCTGCGAAAAAATCTATCCAGATGGATGCATCTGCGCAGGCGTAAACCCTCTTTGGTTGCGCCCGAATCAAGATGTTTCGGAACAGGTAGTTTTTGGGGGCAGTTGCACCGGAATAACTTATTTCATACGCAAGTTATTCCGGTGCAAGTGGGCGTGTAAAAGCAGCTGAAGACGTTATACCGAGTGGATAACGCTTGAAACAAAACAGCGGACAAGTCTTCGCGGATTGGGGGGCGGGAGTAATTCAACAAAGTGCCAGCTCAAAAATGAGATAGCGTGAAACAGCCCTTTAATCGATGCCGTCATGAAGCGTGCGTTGTGATGGAGCAGGAAGTGTGGTTAAAAATGGTTATTATTTTATTATAATTGTTAGCCGTTATCTTTTCTGCATAATGTACACTCCAACTCTGGATACATTAAAAGGATGCTGTTATGATGCGCGTTTATTAAAAAAAAAAGGTGAAAATATGGTAAAAAAAAACCTGATTCAGTTCGCCTCAGGCTTGGCGGATGTCACTGACTGAATAGTCCATATTCAGCGACATCAACCTGGCCTTCGGCGAATAACTGTTAATTATTCACTTCACCTGTCAGTGGTCCTGATGTGTTTAATGTTATGGCTGATCAGTGTGTATTATACAGGCTGTCAAATAGACAAGAACCAGCAGGAGGCTAAGCATACAGGATTAGGTGGCTTATTTATTTACGTATGTACACTTGTATAGATCTTTTTCCTTCTCAGGAGAAACGAGGCATTGGCATCGGATTATAAGTCACATGTGACGCTGCTTTGGATGGGTTGTAGTTTATGGTTTAATTTTGATCTGAAGCTACTGCTGTTGCACCAGTTTCTCCTGCAAATGAACAAAAAAAAAATAATAATCCAAACAGCGTGCATTAACCAGCTGCATTGCCAGCGATTTCGTTTTTCCCTCTCTCGCATTCCCACCTGTCCTTCACCACTGCTGGAGTGTCACACAATGAAGAGTAACGGTTTTGCTGTGCGGTGACATCTTGAACCAGATCCGGCTCTGCAGAACAGCATCCTTCCCCTGCTCTAATGAGGATGGAACAGTGTCCACAGGAGCTCTGTCACGTTCCTCACCGCACACTGAAGAACGCTGCTCTCTCTCTCTCTCTCTCGACACACCCCCACCCCCCCCCCCCTCCCGCCCCCCAAGGGACCTCATTAGGATTTTTCTTTCCCAGCCTGTGCAGGAATCGGCACGTCCTTAGGGAAAAATGTAAATAAACGCATTTGTCACTTACATCCTCCGCCATCCTCAGCCCACCCGACTTCCTTATTTTATATTTTTTTTGGCGTTCTCGAAGAAAAATTGCATCGCGAGGCTTAATTAGTAAGCACTGGCATTACGCTTTCTTTATTATGTAAATGAATCGGTCGAGTACTTGGAAGTGTTGTCTCACAAGCTTTGTGCCAGGTGTTTCCTGACTGAATGCTGGGCGAAGGCTTCTTTTTTTTCCCCCTTTCTTCTTTTCTTTCTCTCGACGCTAAAGAAAAAGACAACTGTACTGTGAAATTGCAGGACAAGCTATAATTATTTGACAGATGATTTTTGTTTTTCTCACCCCTCCTCCCCTCCAATCTGCAGCTTTAGTGTCGGAGCGACGTGAATGACGGGACCTCATTGATTTCTTTTGTTGTAGCTTTGCAGAGAAAGAGGCTGACGGTTTTCAGAACGAAGCGCCTGTCACATACGGGGACCGTGCCGCTTATCCTCTCACGAGCATTTCGCCGGGAACCATCTTTTTTGGGGGGGCAGGCAAAGGCAAAGAATATGACGACTTATGCGGTCGCTGGGGCAGAATGGGGTTTGTGGCGCTCTTGAGGGGGTTTACAGCTGGTTTAATATTCCGAAAAGTATCTTGGTTTTCCGCTGTGGTGGGATAACAGGTCACCGTGGTTTTATTAGGGAAGCGACAGGTTCTTAATCTGCACCACCTGCTCTGGTGAGCCCCCCACCGGTCTTTTACACCCAGACTACACACAGAGCCAACACCAGTTCCAGTGACCTTTATTTTTCTTTTTTATTATGTAAGTTGTTCAGGTATTGTGTCACTGAACAGTTTGGGATGACGTAACATTAATAGTGAGGTATTTTTATATCTAACATCAGGCATCCTTATGGCAATTAATATGAGAACCTTTAAATAAATGTAGTGGGTTTTTTCCTCACTCAATGACCACTTCTGCACGTCTGTGAGTCAGGCAGGTGTAACTCAGTCCACTAGATGGCGATGTTTGCCAGCTATCTGTTGATAAACAAAGTACAGCATTGTGTTTTTTACTTACCTGTACGCTGTGCCTCTTATTTTTAATGAAGTTTTTGTGTAATCCTACTAACAATCACAAAAACCTAAAGAAAAATATAACCTCCTCACAGGTAGGTGGAAATATTAATAAAAATGAAATAAAATTACGTCAAAGCTGGGATCCAGTGCACATGGATAATAGATGATATTTTCAGAAATAGGATCAAACAAGGAGCGATGTGGTGCCATAGTAGTCCGCACGTCCGCCTCACAGCAAGAAGGTCTTGGGTTCAGGTTCCGGTTTGGGCTTGGGCATTTCTGCGTGGAGTTTGCATGTTCTCCCAGTGCTTGCGTGGGTTTCCTCCAGGTACTCCGGTTTCCTCCCACAGTCCAAAGACATGCACATTAGGCTAACCAGCTGTTCCAGACAGTTGCCTCTAGGTGTGAGTGCGAATGGTTGTATGTGTGTTGGCCCTGCAATGGTCTGGTGAGCTGTTCAGGATGTACCCCGCCCTCACCCAGTGCCGGCTGAGATAGGCTCCAACCTCCCCGCGACCCTAGTACGATTAAGCGGCTCGGCAGATAAGTAAGTGATAAGAATCAAGCAAAATACAGTCCGCTACAGAACGGCCATCTCTCTCCTGCTTACCTTATGTAGTTACCACCCAGGTGAACCCGTTCAGAAAGTGCAGCTGGACTCGGATGATACAGGATATCCTTGTCATGTCATATAGAGAGAAAAATACAAAATGTTCACTTGTTGAAACATGATGTCCTTAAGCAGGAGCTTTTTGTTTTTTTGACATGAGGAGTCACATCCTCCACCCTTATTCCCTATTAATGCCATTATTGGATCACATTAGATCAGCTTTTACTTCTTAGCAAACGGGGAGTCTGGACGGCACACTGGAGCTTTAAGGTAAAGAACGAACCTCGCCGAGAGTCTTCTGACTTCACCTCGGAGCTGAAGGGGACAGTGTGCTTTCAGGTTGCTTGTCCACTCGAGATCTTTGTCAGGAATGAATGCTTGCAGTAGGGCTTGTATGATGTTATCACTATAACCAGTGGATGAGCTGATTCCTTTTGAAACTAATCATTTTGTCAGATTTGGAGGCGGGGTCATAACAGTTGCGACAGTCAGGTACACACCATCCTTTGGTGGCCCCGCCCCTTTTTCCCATTGTAGAAGCTGTCAATCACTTAATTCTTACGTGCATTCCATGCTTTCTTACAATATTTTACAACAACGTTTTAAAAACTATTTTATTTGGGGAAAATAAAAAAACTGCAGCTTTCAGCACAGGAAACGCTAACTGTCTGAATTTGACTCTGTTTACATCACTAAAGTTTAGACTTTCAGTGGTTTTCAAAATAGTGACGCGTTATACTGCAGCCAGCCAGCAGGGGCGCTAAACCTATGATGGCTCCACTGTTCAGAGGTGTTATGTTGTCCTTGTTTTCTGCCGTGGGTTTGATGTGTACAGATAGTTCTTTTGTATACCGTGTCACGGGTGGAATTTAGCAAAACGAAGCTACTGGCCAACAGGACTTGTGAAATTATGAAACTACTCGTCCTCCTTCGTGTTTACTGGTCAGGAACACCTTATCTTCTTTCCCTGTTGGATTTGTCACATCGGCAGCAGGATGACTTGCTAGATAATTTCACGCTCTCTACAGATTTCTGACTCGCCACGGACCAGAGGAATAGTGTTCATTTCCACCCATTGTGTACATTTGGTTTTCCATTACGTCATGGTGTTTTAAACAGTTGGCTCATTCTGCATCATTTAACAATGTAAAGCAAAAAGTCGTGACAAGTCACGTGACCACCCTGTGTTTTCTTCTGTAATATGTAACTATTTTGCATGTGAATGCATAGTGCGGTATTCTCTTTCATGGGTACGAGCACGCGCTTGTTTGTGTGTGAACTGAAGCGCGTATGATTTTGAACTTGTACAGACTTTTGTTTGATTTAGAAGTTCACTACTTTATATCTGATTAATTAGTCTGCTATCTGTACACTGTTATTATTGCCGTTAACTTGCCTCGACTGAACTGGAGGGGGGGATTTATGTCCTATTCTGTGATTTTGCGAGTGAAACAGCAGCATTTTCAAACTGGCTAACACAAACTATCAGCTAAGTGACTTCGAAACTGTAAGTAAAAACCACCAGACGAAGATACACATATGCTCGCGTGTATCAGGAGAGTTTGGAAGGCTTTTCTTTTCACTTTAAAGAATATTGATGTGGTTTGTAGTGAGCAGTCTTGACATGATGAGCTTCACCTTCCACTGTCAGTCATCACGCGTGAAATAGTGGCATTGCTGGGTCCATGTGAGAAACATGCATGAGGAAGAAAGACACTCTGGTCTGTAGTGTGTAATCTGCCAGTTTCCCCTCATCTAATCAACACAGTGATGTCGTTTAGACGACGCTTTTCTTCAGGTAATTAATGATCTGCGTTTGATGTTCTCTCGTAATGTGTTTTTATTGGAAAACGTTGTAGACGTGACAAAATCACAATCATGTGGCACCGCCAAAGCAAGCCATGTAAAAAAACCAAGTCGTAATGGTTGCGTCGTGAGTTTCTTTAATTGGTCAGGGGAATTTTTAAAGCACTCAGGTTTAATCAGCTGCTTGGAAGTCACCTACTGTAAGTGTGAAACCATGCTGACAAAAAGTGCGACTGGTGCACTTCCGATTCCGTGATTGGCGCTTTTTTTCCCCCTGTGATGGTGATGCCACGGTTCTCATGAGCGCCCCAATGCGTTGACGCCTCTTGCCCGCTCGTGTGTCATTCATACCGCTGTGTGTTTGTCAATCAGCTCCCTCCACCTGAACTCGCGTAATAATCCTCACAGGGCCGTCCTGTGTCACCTCGCGCTGCCTCAACAATTAGGAACGCGGCATTTTCCTTCTCTGCCGAGGGGGCCACGGTTAGTTGAGCGACATCATATGGTAATTCCATGCCGCCGTGTACTTGAGCATCTTTAGGTGCTCGTCATGTGCGCTTGGGATTTAATCAAAGGCTCAGGCCTGCCAGGACTAATTCAACAATAAAATGACACGGGAGGGAGGCAGAACAAATACACCCCCCCCTCCACACACACACACACACACCACCTCCTCTCTTCTCCTCGTCTTCTCCTGTCATTCAATCAAGTCTCACAACTTTCTCATCATCTTCTTATTACCAGCGTGTCTGTTACGGCTAGACGTAATCTCTGCGCAGCCGCAGGTTTCTGGTGCCGTCGCAGGCTAATGTAAACAAATTTAATGAACACTTCGCCACGCTGTTGGCCGTGTCATTTCTCCGAGGGCTGTTTATTTATTTATTTATAATTCGGTTGCACCCGCACCTCTCGTAGTCGTATCAGGAGTCACTGTCCTGCCCTCCTGACCTCAACACAACCCGTATCAGAGGAGGGAAGAAGGCAGCGAGGCTTCAGTCAGTGAGGGAGAAGGTGCGAGCTGGATTTCGCTCTGCGGTTCCTCCCCGTGGAAAAACACGACACTTGCATTAGGGTCGCGTCTCTCTCCCTATTTTTTTTTTCTTTAATTTTTACAGAAACTTTTTTTTTTTGCTTACATATATTTAAAAAATGGCGGAATCTGCATCATGACCTAGAAGAGCGACTCTACACCAACCATTCAGAAATAAGTCCCGGTGTTTGTGTTTTAATCATTCAGTTCTGAGACCTGAAGTTCTGACTGTAGCCGATCGCCAGCAGGACGACAACCTAATTTTTCAATCATTATTCATTTATTTATTCGTTTATTTTCTTTAATTTTTAATGAACCGAGCTCTGAGTGGACCGCTCTCTGTCTCCGCTTCCTGAACGCAGAGATTCACGTGAATTTTCATCCCCCCCCCCGCCTGTGTGATGGTGCGACCCAACCTCTGCTGAGGTGCACTTTTTTTCTGACACACACACCAAGTCAGGATATGGTGCTTTTTTTTAAATTTTTTATTTTTTTTAAGTGTATTTTTTTTTTCTTGCCTTCCTTTCCAAGGGGGTGGGAAGGTAAACCACCCACTGCTCCTCCCGACGCCCCGAGGCTGCGGCTGTTTTGCTAATGAAGAGCTCAATTTAGCCAGTGACGTGCCTTCGAGCCGAGCTGTGCGCTCTGACTGGCTGAGCGCGTCTCTGACATCACGCTGTCCGGCTGTTGATTTGCCGCTGTCTCCGAGGCTCCGGGGCGAGAGGCTCAACCATGGGCTCCAGTACTTAGGCACAGACGGAGATAGCGCTGCAGACAGAGAAAGAAAAGAGACAGAGACAGAACGAGACAGAGCGTGAGAGTGAACAGGGAGAAGAGAGGCAGAGTAGGCGAAGGGGGGCTGCTTTTGGGAGCTCGCTCGACGCAGCAGCCGGCACAGCCAATGCAGCCTCTGGTACTATGGAAACTAAACCTCTGACCAATGGAAATAATGGAGGCTACGATGTGGCAGGTGAGAGTGTGTGTGCGCTAGTGCGTGTGTGTGTGTGTGTATTGGGAAATGCACGTATTCCAGACAAAGTTAAAAACAAACTTCTTCACGTGTATATATTCCCAAAAACGTCACGTTTGCGATGAACGCACGCAGATGTAACTGTTGTGTGTATAATTTAAGTCGCGCTGTTTACGAGGGAGCGTCTGGTTCAGTGTTTTCGAACTCGAACAGATTTCGTCTCTCATGTCATCCCGTCTTTTCTTGTTGTCTTTGAATGTCACTGCAGCTTCCATCACGCAATTTGTTGTTTATTTATTTATTTAAAAGCTTGAAATATTTGCCCCTGTGCCGTGTCAGGCTGCTGCAGCAATACCTTTGTGTTTCGTTTGGTCTGTCTGGAATCGTCCGACATATTCTCACATGAGCGTGCTTAACGACTTGGTGGTTTTCGGAGCGGGGTGTGGATCCAGGATGAGATTTCTGTCCGCAGTGATGAGGTTAGGACGTAGGAGCCGCCGGAGGAACCTGATTCTTTTTTATTGTTATTATTGTTCTGTTGTGGAGCTCGTTCACTTTTGTTGGCTGCTCTGCTGAGGAGTCGAGTGTTGCTGGAGGTTGCGGATCTTAAATCAGGCAGTGAGTTGTTGGGAGTTTGTTCTGGAGGTAATAAATACTGATGGTTGTTGTTGTTTTTATTCTAATACGGTGTGTAAATAATACAGAAATGTAGAAAGCCGGTGGAAAAGTCATATCTGTGATGCTTTGTGAACGTGTAACGAAATAAGCCGTTCCCGATCCTTCACCTTGCTGTTTGATTGGCCACGGCATGCTCTGGTGTTCGAATCGTTATCTGCGCCGTCGACTCACAGGCGATCAGTCCGGAGCCAGATGGCAGCACTTGCTCACAGAAGGTGGCAGCGAGTGGCATCGCCACGCCGAGCTCCAAGTGGCGCTTACGTGTTCGTTTCAGCCGAGCCGTAGAGAAAAAGAGAAATCCTCCTCTCACCTGCTCATCTGTTGGTTCCTCAGTAACGTACGTTCTTCTTCACCTTCATCTCCTTCATGTTCCTCAGCCATGGTTTTGTTCCACACACACTCGTGTACATTTGTAGAAATATTTCATTGTGTACAAATGTTTCATTCATGTTTTTTCCTCATGTTCTGACCCACAGAAAGTATCTGCAGTTGGTAATCTGTTCCACTGGCGGCTCCTGCCAATCATCCGCAGTGGAATTGGCTGGGAAATAATAATCGGACGGGGTTTATACCCGTGAACGTTCAGCGAGTGCTGAAAAGCGCAGTAGGGGTGCTACTAACGTAATGTCTGGTACTAATGTCACGTCTTCCCTCCTTTATATGCATGTCCAAAAAAAAAAAAAGTCTAACGATGAAATTGAGTTCTGTGTGACAGAGAATATCAGAACGTCGATTTTTCAGTTCGCAGTGCTTGTATCTTTCAGTCCTCCGTGGTGTTTGACTTTACGATGGGTCGCCTAAATTAACGGCGGTAATAACCCTCATGCAAGAAGCGGCACATAGCGAGTGTAGTTGGTGCCTGACACTCAGCTCGGTTTCCAAACGTCAGCTGGAACTAACGGCTTATTTGTCCGCGCTGACAAAATCAATACATGTGCCGCGGCTGACACCATCGGCGTTTCGTTCACCTCTCCTGAGATTGATTCCAGGCTAGTAAAGGAACATTAGCAGACATGTATTCTTGAGCAGTCTCTCTCTCTCTCACACACACACACACACACACACACACTTTCTCAGTCGGTCACAAACAGGTTCAGCTCGATTCCACTACCCTAACACCTGAAACAGCTTTATTCCGTTCCTTCTCCTGTCAGCAGTTCCCAGCGCACCCAGCTTTTATTTATTTATTTATTTATTTTGCAGGCGCCTACATGGGCTAAAAGTCTGTTTTCAGACGCAGCCGCCGTGTCGAGTTGGAAGACACACGCCGGCCAATTAGCTCGAAATGTGTACACGGCTCTGCGGCTGTTTTTTCCAGCTTCCACTGAAAACAGCTTTCTTTCTTTCTTCTTTTTTTCCCATTTTTTTTTGTCGAACAGATCCAAGCAGAAAGAAAGAATTCTGCATTCGTGTTCCGTTCGTTAAATAGGAACGGACATGATCATGCTTGTTTCTGCAAACACCTCAAGATCTTAATCTGAAAAACGAAAGCGGTGCGAGTTTTCTTTTCCCTGTCGGATTCGTTCGAGTTGTATTTGTTAGCTGTATAGCAGTAATAGTAGTGGAATGATAGAAGGGAAGCATGTGGTGACGTGACCCCTGGGGTAGTTCTGGTAAGCCTTGGGCATTGAGAGAGAGTTCTCTTTTCGTCTTCTTGACCCGTCCACACTGAGGTACAGGCGAGGAAATCTGGGCGATGTGCCGAACAGTCCTACTGAGGTTGCGTTCGCAACCAGGACACGTTAAACGGGTTGTTTTTAGAGGAGTATAAACGCGCAGCCCGACGCTCATGGAGATGTCGGCTTTTTATTTCTGACCCGCACCACAGGGTTTTTGACGCTTTGTTTTGTTTTTGTTTTTTTTCCTTGAGGCACGACTCGCGTCCTTCGGAGTGAGCGCTGAGAGCCGAGCAAGCTGTCGCCCCGACATCCTGCGCTCCCAGACGGTCACATCTCGAGAAGAGAAAGAAAGCAGGAGGGGAGGCGAGCGCTCTGCACAACAGCGAGTTTGACAGCTAGCTTGCACCTCATGATTTTCAGAGGGTTTGCATGGATATGTGTGGGTGGCCGTGTGGGTTTTGCACCTGTCCCTTCCAATGACAGCACCCCCCCCCCCCATCCCCCAGCCCCTCCCCCAACGCGCTCTCGCTCTCCCACCCTCCGACTCCAGATCTCATGAATCCCAATCAGCCCGGTCCATCAGCCTTTTAAATAATGCAGGAGCGGCCGCCTAAACCCCATTAGCGTGATAAATGCGCGGCGCTGGCGGCGCTTTGGCCCTGCCGGCCATTTGCTTAGCCGTGCCCTCCGATTCCAAACACGTCCCTTTGATCTCTGGCCTCGTCACAAATAAAGTGCAGGACCGCCCACCTTGTTTTGAAACTCGATGCATGGTTGTCGGCTATACCGGTATGCGCCATGTGACATTTTGTTGCTCTGTTGACCCACTCGGCTGCGTGCTCGCTACACTCAGAATAGAATTCGCAGGTATTTACCATTGAGTGCCTCTGCGCTCAGTCGGGTGAAATGAGCAGAAACGTCAGCTCAGTGGGTGATGAAAGAAAGCGGATATGTGCCTGACCACCTGCTGGACCTGCAGCCTTTGGGCGGAGACAGCTTTTCAGTTTTCAGTTCTCACACACACACACACACACACACACACACACGCACAGTGTGGTCTCTTCTGTCCTGGCAGTTTGAGAGCATCTTGAGCCATAAGCTGTTTGAGAATTTTCTTCTCAGCAATAAGGAATCGTCTGGCCGTCGAAGACTCGAGCGTAATAGCATTGCAGATGGCGCTGGTTGAACGCCGAAGCAGACCAAACTAGATTTTCTGAACTCCATGATGAAACTCAGCACTGATGTTGTGTCGCGTTCTCGTCCACAGGTTCCTGAAGGGCATGAGCGCCTTGTCTGCGGCCAGCGCTGTTCTGATCTGGAGCCGGTGCTGGTGACAGGGACATGGGCCTCTTCCTCAGGGCTTCCAGCACGCTCAGCACAAGCGACGACCTGGTCCACAGCGCCACTGAAGGGGACGCCAGGGCGGCGCCACCACAGGCCCAGCACGCAGCAGAACATTGGGTAAAACGAATGAATAAATAAATGTTAATGCTCCTCGAATCTCAGCTCGGCCATGTGGGCGGAACAGGCGGCAGTAGAGGGGAATTTATATGTTTATGAAAAAGATAGACTGAATAGAAAGCGCTCGTAGCTTCAAGAACCATCTGCGCGATCTGTCAGCGCTCCAAGAGTCTCAGTGGGACGCGGCGCGTCACGTGCTTTAAACCTCACACGGCGCGGGCGTGCTAATGGAGGTCTCAGATTGACAGAATACAAATGAGTTTTCTCGCGCCTGAAGTTGAAAGAGGTGATTTATGGGGTAATAAATGAAGGTGACCTGGGGGTCGTGTAAACCCTGCGGTCGCCCTTGTCGTAGAGGTCACCGCTCTGAAGATGATGTTTGCTCCTGCAGGACTCCGAGCAGGGAGAGAGAGATACGGCCGGAGTATCGGATCACTGCGGGTTACACTGCAGGAATGACAGCAGCTTTAATAAGAGTGTAAATGATCTGGCGTTGCCTGTTAGATCACAGATCTGACGTTATTAACGCTATTTTTAGATTTTAGGAATTCTTTTCAGCTCCGTTCATGCAGGAGGTGATTTCACTCCTCCTCAAATTCACGCTTTATTTCTGCGATTTTAACTCGTTCTTTTGAATGCAGTGGAATGATCTCAGATCAATCAATCAATAAATAAATAAATAGGTTGGTCACGTGTGTTTTAATATTAACCATAAATGTAAAAAGTATAATGAATTTTATAATTCAGTTAGAAAAATCCTGCAGGTTGGAGTCTGCTGTTATTAAAATTCTAAATTATAGAAATACTTTAGAAATGTCAGGAATCACAATTCTGATTACATTATACGCTCGCGCTATCCACGACTGGCTCCGATAAACTGAGGAACGGTATAAACGATATAAAGCTTTATACATATATATACCAGAGTAATAAAGCTAATAGGAAGTAATGCAATAATAACATGAATGTTATGTAATTGTAATACCGTTACTGTTATTATGGTGATGCGGTGTGTCAATTATTCATATCTTCACGTTTGGCCGACTGAGTCTCACTTCTAGAACTCTTTACATCTAACGTCCTGCAGGTCCCAAGCTCCTGGTAGACGCTCCACGTAGCCTTCTCTAATGAGGATGTCTGATACTGTCACTGTAAAGGAGACGAGCGAAACCATGAGAGGTCCAGAGGCGAAGGAAACCAACCCCGCGTCAGGGGGCGACGGCCTCAGCAAGTCCGAGAGCCGAGAGCACGTAGAGCCCGAGGACTGCTGCGACGATAAGAGCGACACGCAGGTAAATCTGTTCTAGAAGGCGCCGCCTTCTGCCCTCATGTCCCCCCCTTTCTGTCCGCTGTTCAAGGTGACCTCGATATCCTCAGACCATGACACCTAAAGGGTAGGATAGATGCGCCATCGCTCAAGCTGAGTAAAGAAACGCACATGGTGTGTGTGTGTGTGTGTGTGTGAAAGTTCGGCATTACAGACGTGCTGATAATCACATGACCGGTTAAGCCGGCGGCGCCGGATAATCGTACGATATCAAGCCACATGCAACATTTCCATCATCACATTACATTTCCAGAGACGTAGGAAGCCCAGCTGTGCAAATCTTCAGTGGTACAGGAGCGAACGTGTTATTCTCCGATAAGACATCTTATTGAATTCCTGTTGAGCGATTGCACACACTCCACAATTTGATTCTGTTGCCCCCACCCCACAAACCGCAATATTCTCAGGTTGGTTTGCCCCGTGATCAATCATTTATTGAGCCTCATGATTATCGCTGTCCCTCAAACAAAGGGTTGTGCCTTGAGCTTCGGTACGGAATGAAGCTCCTGAAGTAGAGGGGTCAGAAAAACAAATCGGTTCAAACGATCGTTCTGATACAGCGCGGGCCCGAGGGGACGAGCGCGCCAAACGCGAGCGATCAATCGTGATGTAATTGCGTTAAGAGAACCAGCTGAAATGGATACACCCTCACCCCAGTGCGGTTGGTGAAGGTTACACTTCTGAAGGTTACACTCCTGCCTTATATTTCATCATACGTCTGTATTAGCCGACAGACACCTCGCTGCTTCTCTGACACTCCGACATTCTGCTCACGTCGTCCGTTCCTGTGCTTCTTTTCATTTCGCTGCACAAGCTCTCTTTGCCTCCTGCTTTCCCGGAGAGATGCTCGCCCAACATTCAGGCAGCAGAAGCGGAGAACCATCTAAGCAGCCAATCCCAGCTTATCCCCACGCCTCCTCTGTGTTACCCTTGGAGCCGGGGAGGGGAGGCACAGCAAGTGCCTTTAAGGCCATCTGTCTCCTTCTCCCCCCCCTCTTTGCTGTTTTGCAAGTCTTCACTGCTTCGCCGTGTACGACGCAGCACTACCTGCTACTTTTTTTTTTTTTTTTTTTTTTCCCCTGCAGCATGCAGACGTTCCCCCCTTTCCGTCCCCCCGCCATCCACTCTCGGCAGATTCACACAGCATCTGTGTTCCCATGGCAATTTCCACCAAGTTGCGTATTCGCTGGATCGTCTGCACATGGCTTGACGCCAATGCCAAGCACACGGGGACTTGGAGATGCTCAATACCCAATTACAGCCGCATAAGCATCCATCATAATTTTGTAAGGCCACTGTGTTGCTTATTAACCATGGCCACTGTGTCTTTGTGAGTACAAGACGGACGATGGAGAGGCGCAATGAGGGACAGCCATGTGGGCTGCCCCCTGACGCCATCTCTTTGCATCACCTGGGAGAGTGGAAACAATTCACACGCATTTTCTGCTCATTCCGAGGTGTCCGAGACGAGGTTTTCCCATGTCTTTTTGGCTTTCACACAATTTTTGTGCGAATAGCGAATAAAATATAATTTTTCATACTATAAATCCGCCTCAACACTTTTTCCCCTCTTCTGCTTCTTCTTGAGTTGTTTGTTTGATTCTTGGGTTCTCTTGATCGTCCCAGTCGAGTGAAAGTGCGATACCCTTGAACACAGATATCTGCTTTAAAATCATAAGGGCTGCTGGGGATCGGTTGAAGTTTGGACGGTACAGTGACCCAGTCTGAAAATATCATTGGCTTAAGTGTACAAGAATAAAAAGGTAAAACCTCCTGTGTGGTGGTGGTGAAGACGCTGGGAGTGTAACATGGTTACCACAGTAGTACATGAATGGGGGGAGTAAGCAGCCCCCACCCCCTCCCTTCCCCGCGAGTATAGGACTGGTGCAATAAAACAACTACGCCACATTCTACCACTGAGAAATGCCGGTTGCGATATGAAGTGATTAGAAGGGGGCTCTGAACATTTTTTGGGAAGTTGTTCCCTGATATAATGACACAACTAACCACAATCTCATACGCTGTGACTAACCGTGACGCCGTAACAACTCCAAGGCTTAAAACATGTCTGCATTCTCTCCCACGCTAACTCCAAGGCCAGAAGGACATGGACACCTGACCATCACGTCCATTTGTCATTCAACAAACTGATGCAAAGCCCTGAGATGTCTGGGATGTCTTTGGATGTAAGAGAGTTACGTTTTTCCCTTCCAACATGGCAGTGCCCCTGTGCACAACGCAAGCTCCGGGAAGTCATGGTCTGCCAAACATGGAGTGCAGGAACTCCCCAGAGCCTTGACCCTAACGTCATCAGTACCCGAACTCAGCTGAAAGCTCCCGTCACTCAATAAGCACAGATCCCAACAGCCACGCCCCAAAATCTAGTGGAAGGCTTTTCTGGAAGAGCGGAGCTTGTTTGAGCTTGTTAAATGGGGACTAGACGTGGAATGCGATGTTCAAGTATCTTCATCACATATGAACGTGATGGTCATGTGCTTACCAACCTTTGGCCACCTGGTGTGTATTGTTCATCACAACATGTTGCTAAAACCAAGTACATGATGTAAGTTACACATCGCTCGGCTTCAAACCATCATTTCTAAAAACGTGGATGAAGCTCGTATGTTTTTAGTAAAGAATGGTTTCGAGCAGGATGGAACGTATAGCCTTGGGTTCCCGTCTCATTCAGTGCTGAGTGTTGTTGGGACTGCTGGATGATTCCGCAATGTAATCCATGTGCCCCATTTTGTCTCATTGCCTACCATACAGCAGCAAATACCAGGACAGAGTGCAAAACGCCCCAAGGTACAGTGGCAAGAGGCATGTTCCGGATGTGTGTGTTCGGTTGCTCTGCAAGCCTGTTTCATTTTCTTTACTTTTCTGTCTTGTGCATCATGAAGCCCTCGTTTTATTTGTATGTGTGTGTATGTGTAAACATTGTGTAGACATGGTTTTGCTATTAAAAAATAATTATTATTATAATAAATTTATATATATATATATATATATATATATATATATATATATATAAAATATTCATGGTTGCCCACTCATCAGGGGATATATATATATATATATATATATATATATATACACACACACACATACAGTAGAGTGCAGTGAAGATTCTACACCACCACTTTTGCCTAAAAGGGCTCCTAATAAAAGGAAGTAAAAAAAGAAAATTACTTCTCTAAGTTTTTTGGTGAAAATGTATTGAACAATGCTATTATAGGCAATGAGAACCAAAAGAAATCATTCCGACAAGTATATTGAGGTAAACGTGTGGCTAATAAACAAAAACACTGAAAATACCAAATTTTCAAAAAAAATTTAAAGGTGTTGAATTTTTTTTTACTTTTGCAAAGCATGAATAAACTTCAAACCATATGGAATGTGTTTGTTCTCGTTGCCTATGATAGCATTGATCAATTCATTTTCACCCAAAAATTATAGAGAAGTCATTTTTTACTACATTTTATTAGGAGCCCTTTTATACAAAAGTGGTGGTGTAGAATCTTCACTACACTCTACTGTGTGTGTGTGTGTGTGTGTGTGTGTGTGTGTGTGTGTGTGTATATATATATATATACATACTGTGAGTGCGTGTGCATGACTTTCACACACTCGACCCACTAACTGAACTGGATGTATAGATGAGATGCTTTCCATGAGCTCTGAAAATCACACCCATCTTCCCCCCCACCCCCCTCATTGCCGACGTTGATTTCCCCGGAGTTGATGTGCATCTGTTTGTGGAAATGAAACCTGTACATCCTGACCTGTCTCTCTCTCTAACCCTCACTACTCTCCCCCAGTCTAACGCAAAGTTAAAGTTAGTTCGGAGCCTGGCCATTTGTGAAGAACCCTCTCCTCCCCCAATTACCTCCGAACCTCCGCCAGAACATCAGGTAAACCTCTCGCGGGGCTACAGAAATGTGTCTCGCACTTACAGGCTCATCACGCTCAGTGCGCATACACACTCGCGTCCTTTATACTGTTTTTTTCTTCTCTCAGATGGAAACGATAGTCGGGAGGCACGTGGCCTTGTTTGGTCACTGTAGATTATGGGAAATGATTGTGGATCATACAGAATTGTTTTTAACGTCCCCTCCAGCCGAATGTTAAATTTATGATTATTTACACACACACACACTCTTCACTTTTACTGTGTGCTGCATAAAAAATCCTTTATTTGCTGATTTTTGTTGGTATCTTCTTGCCTTCCTTCAGACACTAAAACACGCCCGCCCGCCCACACACGCACATTTCAGTGTGTCGTTTTAGATTTTACTTTTCAGTGTCCATACCAGTCCAAATGCACTCTGACAAACATTCACCGATTTCCATAAAGCTCTTGAAGGCAGTTTAAAGAAAAAAAAGCAAGCTCCCCCTTTTATGTATCAGGAGTGCACTCAATAATTAATCGCTGAAGCAGACTTTAAAGCAGTGCGTTCTGAACGCTGTGTGTTTTCGCTGAAGTTCCTTAAGGCTGCCGCCTTCTTCCACGAAGGCAAACCTGAGCTCTCGCAAATCTCTCCATAAACACAGTCCCGCTCCCTTTTCCATGTTAAAGAAAGCGTTTTATATAATCCACTCCACGCCTCCCTGGGCGTCACGTCGTGCGCCTGCCCTCTTTTGTTTTACTTTTGTGTCGGCCCTGAAAAGCGAAAACGGACTCCTTTCTTTGCCGTGCTGTTAATCAAAGGAAATTGGGAAGGGACGGAAGGGGTGAAATAGTGTGTGTGTGTGTGTGTGTGTGTGTGTGTGTGTGTGTGTGTGTGTGTGTGTGTGTGTGTGTGTGTGTAAATTCAAAGTTAATGACACCTGACAGAAGATGCTGTACTGTTGAAAGTGTTACCCTAAATTTCACCTAAGAACAGAGCTCTGCACTGGCTAACACAGGCCCCACATCACATGGCCATAAGTCAGTGTAAGCTTTTATGGATATATAGAATGCTTTGATTTATTACTCTGGACATTGGGATAGGGTAATAGAGGGAGGCCTTGGCCCTTCTAAAATATGGATTTACTACATCAAAAGCTGTACAACTCTCCATTTCAAGGTTTGTAAAAGGATCATTATAAACTACCTTTGTGACATAATCATAGATGCTATGAATTGTTCTTATAACAGAGTCTTAACTATGGAATGAAGTCTCCAAATCAAGTTTTTCAGTGCAGGTTAACCTGATCTTTAATGATAGAAACCTTGCTAATGCAGTGTAATACATCTTTTGTAAATGTAGGTATGTACTAAAACTGATTTCTAAATAACACCTGTGTTAAGTACATCATTTAGATGAAAAAATTATGTAATTTATTCAAATCATAGAAAATTTTCTATTTGCTTTTTTCCCAATTAAAAAAGGCTTAATTTAATTAAACAGTTCATACGTCATAGCTGTAGGGTGCTGGATTACTGATCCCAAGGTCGGGGGTGCTCCATTGTCACCGGGTTGTCACTGTTGTCCCCCCAGTGCAGCTAACTGGGTTATCAAAGACCAGCCATGTCTTTCACTGTCTGTGGTGAGAGGCATGTAAAAAAAAAACAACATTGCTGTCAAGAGTAGGCTGCACTGCCATCGGCGTGTTTCTGCCCTGCGATGGCCTGGCGAGGTGTCCAGGGTGTACTTTGCCCTCATCTAGAGTCGGCTGAGATGGGTGCCACCCTCGTTGCGACCTTAATTAGGATTAAGCGGTTCCGAAAATGAATCAGTAAATGAATGCATACTTCATAGCTCTCTTGTCACAGCAATATAACATATATCTCTGTACTCACCATTCAGTTTCAGGCAGGTCAGTATGTGTGGTGCTCCTGTAGAGGAGGCAAAGACTACTAACTGCTGTGAAGGAGGCTTCATATGCCACACTGAACTAAAAAATAGTGTCTCTAATAAACTTTTTTCCTTCTTTCTTTCTTTCTTCTTCTTTTTTTAAAGCTCATGATAGCATTAGCAAAAAAGAGTGGGGTGTATGCATGCCTTCACTCTAGGTTTGCACTGTATGTGTTGGTGACCAAATAAGAAGGAGTGAGGAAGTCAGGGGTGACCTTGTGACCAAACTCATATTACCCACTCTTGTATCACCCGATACTGTATACGATTTACTGACCCAGCAGTGTATAAAGACGAACCTATATATATCTTTATCTCAAACTATATTAGATGGTCAAGTTGTGACTTTGTTGAAAGATGACTCCATTTGGCAGGTTTCCAGTGTTCAGAGAATTACTGTTGTACTGCAGTAAACACTAGATAAATAATTAGTGTTTTCTTTTACCCCTACTAAGTCCCCAGGAAGATTGAGAATCAGTTAGATAACATGAAGTCATAGTGTTATATGTGATGTTATTATGCTGCACCGGAACGAAGTATACTTCTACCTCAGATGGGAGATCAGAATCAGAATCAGAATACTTTACTGATCCTGGAGAAAATTGTGTGATCAGTGTCATCATGAGTGCACAATAATGCTGAAATAAACATATTTCTTTTGAGATTGATTGATTGATTGATTGATTTATTTACCTATCTATCTGCCTATCTATCTATTTATGTATTTATTTGTTTGTTTATGTGTGTATGTATGTATGTATGTATGTATGTATGTATCTATCTACCTATCTATCTATTTATTTATTGAGCATTGTGGGGCCAGTGGTGTAGTGGTTAGGGTGCTGGGCTCATGATTGAGAGGTGGTGGTACGAATCCCTGTTAGGCCCCCACTGTGCTAAGACCCCTGAGCAAGGTCTTAACCACAAGTTTGCCTCCGTCCACCCAGCAGTATAAATAGGTGCCGGTAAAATACTGGGAAGGTAACCTGTGATGGACTAACATCCTATCCAGAAGGAGTTGAACTCTTAATCGCTTCATGCTTGGGAAACCGGGAATTAGCTCCGGCCTCATGAGCCAGTAGGCTCGGGTGTAAAAGCCAGCAGACTTTACCTTACCTTTTGAGATTTGCTGAGTTGCAAACATGTTTTGGGTATGAAACCAATTTCACAAGAATAAGCTGCAATTAAGATAAAGTTTTTCATTGTTGTGAAATACTTTTCTCTACAAATGGCTCTTTTGCGACTGTATCTGCTCTTAAAATGTATTCATTTGCAGATGCAATTTCTATTCCTGTAGTGACTTTCAAGGTGCAGTAAATCTCCCTGTGGGTCCTAAATTCCACTTACACTGACACTGGCTTTTACTATACACATTTTGGTAGAATTGACCCAAATGTAATTCAATGAGATACTACTTGATTCATTTGAAAGACATACTATAATCTTTCACGGTCCCTGTTTGTAAATTAGGTTCCCATCTATTTATTTCTATTTATTAAATGTTTTGTTCATTCTAACCTGCTGTAAACCAGTCAGATACACTGGTCACCTGAAATTTTTATTTTTAGTCTGTCATGATTGTTGGTCTACTGAAAGATTAGTGATGCAAACGTAAATATTTCTATGCTATAATTTCTGAATTTTGCTCCCCAACCTTCATTTTCACGTACAGGTTAAAAATTGCAGCTGAATGTGGAATTAGGCTATCAACATCACTTACGAGTCAAACAACAGAAACCAGTCAAACTTCTCCTTCGACCAACTTGAAGGCTAAAGAGCTCTTGAGCAAGGCACCTAACCCTACCTGACTCTTCGGGTGCTCCAAATGTATGATCACTGTTTATATAGGTGTATATGTATGTGTGTTCACTTTGAAGTGAACTAAAATTTCCCTTGCGGGATTATTAAAGTATATCAAAATCTACATATTAAGTGTCTGAATGACTCATCATCAGATTTAAAAACGTGAATGACAGTTAGGCAAGTGAAAACATGGTGTTTCCTGTGACAAGTAAACAAAGCATACTCACTGTCATGTACTAAACTGCATGTATTAATTATTAGTGTTAGATGAGATTATTGAATATTGTGGGCTGCAGCTATGAAGCTTTATTGTAGCTGAACAAACTCATGTTCTAATTAAAGTCTCTCTGTTGTTAAAGAGATCATTATTCAAACTGGTGATACACAAGTGTTTAACAAATTTGGCAGCCCTGACAATCTGAGTTCAGGCCTGAGAATACACAGTGCTCGTTTTGTCAGTGTTTAATTAGTTTATATTAATTATATATATATATATATATATATATATAAGATCTTGAGTCGATTTTCCGTAGAACAGTGCTCGATACGTCGAAGTAG
>JAOUQZ010000047.1:6917170-6939495 GCA_028564935.1 Neosilurus hyrtlii
TTTCTTCCTGTCTCTCCTTCTTCCTCCTCTGTCTTTCTTCCTGTCTCTCCTTCTTCCTCCTCCGTCTTTCTTCCTGTCTCTCCTTCTTCCTCCTCTGTCTTTCTTCCTGTCTCTCCTTCTTCCTCCTCCGTCTTTCTTCCTGTTTTTCTCTTCTTCTTCTACCTCCATCTCTACCTTTTCCTTCTACTCCCATTTCTACCTTCTTCTTTTACCTCCGTCTCTCCTCTACACTCTGCCTCTCTTTTCTCTTCTCTTACTCTCCTTCTGGCTTATTGCTTCCACCTCCATTCCAGGCTCTGTCTGCTTCCATTTCTACTCAACTTTCTCGTTTTACCTCCATCTTCCTTCTACCCTCTTCTTCCACCTCCATCTTTCTTTTTACTTCTCTTTCCACCTCCAAGTCTCCTTTATCCTCTCCTACCTCCCTCTCTTCTCTGCCTCCTCCTTTTACTTCCATCTCTCCTCTACCTTCTCCTTTTACCACCATCTCTCCTCTACCTTCTCCTTTTACCTCCATCTCTCTTTTACCTTCTTACTTTACCTCCATCTCTCCTCTACCTTTTTCCTTTGCCTCAATTTCTCCTCTACCTTCACATTTTACCCCCATTTCTCCTCAACCTCCTCCTTTTACTTCAATTTTCCCTTCCACCTTCTCCTTTTACCACCATCTCTCCTCTACATTTTCCTTTGAACTCCATCTCTCTTCTACTCTCTCCTCTACCTTCTTCCTTTACCTCCATCTCTCCCTTACCTTCTCCTTTTACCTCCATCTCTCCTTTACCTTCTCCTTTTACCTCCATCTCTCCTCTACCTCCTCCTTTTACCTCCATTTCTCCTCTACCTTCTGCTTTTACCTCCGTTTCTCTTCTACTCTCTTCTCTACCTTCTCCTTTTACCTCCATCTCTCTTCTACCTTCTCCTTTTAGCTCCAGCTCTTCTCTACCTTCTTCCTTTTACCTCCAGCTCTCCTCTACCTCCTCTTTTTAGCTCCATCTCTCCTTTTACCTCCATCTCCTACTCTCTCCTCTACCTTCTGCTTTTACCTCCATCTCTCCTCTACCTTCTGCTTTTACCTCCATCTCTCCTCTACCTTCTCCTTTTAGCTCCATCTCTCCTCTACCTTCTGCTTTTACCTCCATTTCTCCTCTACCTTCTCCTTTTAGCTCCATCTCTCCTCTACCTTCTGCCTTTACCTCCATCTCTCCTCTACCTTCTACTTTTAGCTCCATCTTTCCTCTACCTTCTACTTTTACCTCCATCTCTCCTCTACCTTCTCCTTTTAGCTCCATCTTTCCTCTACCTTCTACTTTTACCTCCATCTCTCCTCTACCTTCTCCTTTTAGCTCCATCTCTCCTCTACCTTCTGCTTTTACCTCCATCTCTCCTCTATCTTCTGCATTTACCTCCATCTCTCCTCTTCCTTCTACTTTTAGCTCCATCTCTCCTCTACCTTCTGCTTTTACCTCCATCTCTCCTCTACCTTCTGCTTTTTACCTCCATCTCTCCACTACATTCTTTTTTACCTCCATCTCTCCTCAATGATCTCCATTTTCTACTTTTACCTCCACCTCTACACTCTTCTCTACCTCCTCCTTTTAGCACCATCTCTCCTCTCCCTTCTCCTTTTAAAACTCAGTTCTTTCTTCCAAATTCCCCTAGAATTTCATTGCCATCCCTCTTCTATCTCTATCTTCTTTCTACTACTACTTCTGTCTTTTATATACACTTCCATCTCTTTTTTTTCTTACTCTAACACCTCTACCTGTGTGTTTTTTCGCTTTCTTTTTTATACCTTTTTCTCACTCTTCTAGGAGCCAGAGAAGGAAGTTTCCCCCCATGACCTCATACCACAGAATGCTCCTTCATCGAGTAGCTGCTTACTTTGGCTTAGACCACAACGTCGACCAAACGGGGAAATGCGTGATCATCAACAAAACTAGCAATACGAGAATGTGAGTGATCGCTACGTCCAGTGTCTCCGTTTCTGTCATTCGGCTCCAACTGGAGCATCTTAGACTGCAGAATAATTGACTGTTGGCAGTAAAGCAGGTTTTTGCCTCGCGTGTCTTCTAAAGGCATTTTGAGGAGAACTGAAACCAAATCAGGCGCAGATTTAAATATTTCTGGCCTGAGGGATCATAAGAGAGGAACACTTTGTAATAACGTTTTGCACTTATTTTCCCATGACGTTCTCCCACTCAGACCAGATCAGAAGTTCTCCGAACACATCAAAGACGACAAGACGGATGATTTCCAGAAACGTTACATTTTAAAAAGGGACAACTCCAGCATGGACAAAGATGACGGCTTGGTAAGTGGGGAGCTCAGCTCTTAAAGCACCGTAAAACTTTGCAAAATGGAATATGATCTTCAGAAGATGGATGGTTATTGGGTACTTTAAAAAGAAGGTGCGTGTGTTTCAGATGCGAATGAGGTTAAAGGATGACAGGAGGAGTAAATCAATAGAAGAGCGAGAAGAGGAGTATCAACGGGCGAGAGAGAGAATATTTGCTGACGTGAGATTCATCATTTTGTTCTACTCCAGTCCATTGTTTTGCTTTTTTTTTTTTTTTTTTTTTACATAAACCTGTCTGGTGAACACAAGGTGATGCATGGTAACGTTAAACGCACTGCGGCTTTCTGTTGCAGGGTTTGGATACCTTCCCGCTTGATAAAAGGTGAGTTTGGGGGGGGGTTAGATAGTAGATGGACATTTGCATGTGTCCTGCTTCACATACACTCACATTAGTCTCTCAGATCTGTTGAGCCTCAGACTCGGGGGAAATTAAGCCTAGTTTTCTAACTTTGGCAGGATCCAGGAGGACGATGCTTGCAACACCACTCAGCAGAGGCGGCAGATTTTCAGGTATCCTTTCATTTCTTAGCGAAGGAGATCAAATTGAGCTCTTCCCACACCTTGTTTGTGCCTGGGCTTATTTAATCTTGCCGTCTCACCATTACTGTTGTTAACAATGTTATTGTTTGCGACCCAGGCTGAAACAAGGACGCTCGGGAAACGGGACCAGCCGCCAGAGCAGCTCGGAGACCGAGGCTCGTTCCTCTGAGCCACGGCCATGGAGCAGCACAGACTCGGACAGCTCCAACCGCAACTTGAAGCCAGCCATGACCAAGGCGAGCAGCTTCAGTGGCATCTCGCTGCTCATCCGCGGAGACAGCTCCAGCAGTGGCAAGAGTGCCTCACGCCTCTCTAAAACGGGTGAGTGACACCTGTCTCAACGAATCACCAGCCCAAGAAGAACAGCAACGAGCTCTTGAAACACTTGGCAGGGTTGGGCTCAGGGGTACGCCAAGAAATGTTTAAAGTGGATTTTCAGAGTGTAATAATGTTTATTTATTTAAATATTCTGGAAATTGTTTTGTGATTGGCCAAACCCAAAATCCATGGCATCTTCCCTCCCTTTCCATGTTTTCACAGCATGCCTCTTGCAAGACACATTAAAATGTCTTTAACGAAAGCCGTCAAAAGCTTTAATGCATGGGTATCATTTGCATTTTCTCCAACTAACTCTGCATTTCCTCTTTAAAGCCTTTTCCATGTTTGCTTGATTTCATGATTAGCAAATGACCTGCTGGACCCGTCGGAATTCATTGGTGGATTTGTTTTTTTCAGCTTTCATGTGAACGATCAAACCAAATGAGCAAAAAGGTGCAAAAACCATGAACGCCCGGGGCTCGCAAAAATTTTTTATCTTTAGTAGCCATTCAGGGTAGGCACTTTTCAGGTTTTGGTAGCTGGAAAACCCCCAAAATGTTGGCCTGAATTAAAAATAAACAAATAATCCTCGGGGTCAGTGATTCTTTCCAGTGAGTAAACACATGAAGTGAAAGCCACACTGGGCCAGTTGTGTTTACCAAACTGAGAGGGAGAAGAGAGGAGAAGTAAACTCATCATACACAACTCAGACCTGTAGAGAAAACTCAGAGGTTCTCTCTCTCTCTCGCCCCCTCTCTCTTTCTTTCTCTCTCTCTCTCTCTCTCTCTCGCCCCCTCTCTCTCTCTCTCTCGCCCCCTCTCTCTCTCTCACTGTCTCTCTCTCTCTCTCGTTTCTCTTTATGACTGACACAACCCACCCAGTGATGTCACCTTTCCTGTAAACACATCACGATTAAAAACCTATTGGTTCGCCTATCGTTTTTTTTTATTTGTTAAGTAGCAGTTATGCGCATTCAAATAAAAGAAGGAATTTGATTTCACTTGGAGTATAATTGCGGGTTGCTTTTGCTGTACGTTTTTGAGCCCTTCGTAATTGTATCTTCGTAAATGTGTGTGCGTCATGCCAGTGAAGAAAACCAAGCAGTAAAAACTGAATTGCTAAATTAACCGAGACATTAATCAAGAAGAAATTAATTAACTTGTCATTCGTTGCTAATATGATCTAGCTTATTTCATTGCTCTGGTCTCTGAGGTAATTAGTATAGAAAATGTATTCTTCATTTATTTTAATGTCACTCAATAAAAAAAAAACCTCAATTCCAATAACTATAGGGAATCTATAGGATCGCACCTCGGTTTTAAAAATAAACATCCAATATACATCCCCAATGAATTCTCAGAGCTTACGGGCTTTAATTTCCTCCTAACTCTTCGGCCTCTTCATGCATGATTGGCACGGTGTACATATTTCTGCTGTACCTGTCGCTTAAGGCTTCCTGTGGTTGCTCCCTTCCTCCCTCCCTAGGTTCTGACTCTTCTAGTAGCGTAGGTTCATCTACGGGCTCGCTGTCTCGCTCTCTGCCTCCCCCTCCAGCGGCCCCGTCCCTAATCCAGCCGGGCTACACCGCGCCCTTGGTCTATCCTACCGTCAGCACTAGTAACAGTGCGTCCTGTGAGGGTGGCTTGAGCGGGGCGCCAACAACCGCAGCTAACACTAGCTACTATTTGCTTCCCCTGGAAGCGGCGGGTATTCCGCCCGGAAGCATTCTGCTCAACCCGCACACAGGTTGGTACTCACATGGCGTTCAGCCTGAGGGAGGATTGTCTGGTTTTTTCTAACTTTACCCTACTTACTGTCTAACCATACATACTGTCTTACCATTTGCTCTTGGAAGATGTAGAGTCATGCTTTATCAATGTCTTTCCTTTTGCTCAACAAAACTAATGACTAAGCCTCGATGATAATGAGCTTTTCTTTGCTTGTCCTTTGGTAAGTAAATTCAGAGCTGATGAAGTAGTGCCACCAAATTGCTAAGAATCTCTGCCTAATGAGGCAGTTCATACGCTATTAAAATCCCTCCCAACCCCACTGCAAGCCAGCCATGTCTCTGGACAGAACAAATTCCACCGAGTATCTCTGGAAAAGAGATAGCGAAGCTGTTGTGCGTTATTGAAAACGAGCCGAGGTGACGGATCCTGTTAACTCCTCTGCATAAAATATTTCTTTTTTCACTTTGCTCGCTCCTGTCTCATCTTTAAATATGCATGAGACCCATAAGTTGGTACGGTTGCCGCCGCTAATATATTTTTGAGGAGCAGCCCGGGTGTGTAATTGCTTATCGACCTTTTCCGAAGCGATCGGAAAATGGGGAAGTTTTTATTTTACAGCGAGAATTTGTTTGAGTTTGTCTCGACAGGAGACGCTATGGAGGCTCGGTCGGGGTCAGAGAACGCTCGAGGACTCAAATGCTTCTGTTTTCGGATTCATCAAGTGCTCCTGTACATTCGTGAAATATCACAGTGCGGCTTTACTCCCCGAATCTCTGTTCAGAAACCTCTTGTTTTACTTTGCTGCAAGGAATAAGCGGCGGTGCAGTGCACAAAAAATCCAACCCAGTCAAAGCTGAATAATTCAGGAGGAGGTGATGGATTTTTCACTGATGGCTTCTGAAATTGCTCATATTGCACCAGATCAAGTGCAAAACTATAGTGTTTATATTCCTGCCGTACCCCTCTCAGCGGAAAGAACACAATTTGGTGAGACACACCAGTAATAGTTAATCAGCAATAGTCTCCGATTCCATGTGACAAATAGCCCGATTTCTGCTCCGTCATGCTGGAGATTAGCCGTGCCGTGAGAATCCTGCCCGGCTGCCTGATACTCAGCGCTCCTCCTCAGGCTCTGAGCTTTCTGCAATCCTTATGTGACACAAGGCATTTGCAGGAAAAGGGTCTATCCTTTAAATATTGCTTGATTTTAATCAAATGAATTGTAGTTCTGGGCCCGAGTGTCAAACAGAAAATAGTTGAAGGAAGCCTCATGCTGGTGTCATATTCAATATTCTAGACACAAGAATTGTGTGAAACAGTAAAAATGTTCTATAAGGATACACACTGTATGTTTTATTATAAAAATATTTGAATTGAACAACCCATTTCACAGTATCTCTGTATACACAAAAAGGTTGTTCACTGTCCGAGAGCCTTTAGCATTAATTACAGTGTTACAGGCTTCATTTTTCAACAAAGTTTTTAAAAATGTAACTACTCCATAAAGTCTTCTCCGGCATCCTAAAGACTTTCAATAGGGTTAAGGTCAGGACTCTGGGGAACCAATACATATATATCCTCATGCTCCCTGAACCACTCTTTCATTATTTGAGTCCCCATTTTATATTTGTGCCACCAGGGAAGGAAAAGTCCATTGATGTGACTTTGTTGCTGAGCTTTGACCTCAAAAACTGAAGCAACTGTGCCATGACTGTGCTGTAATCAAGGATAAAGGCCGTCCAACATTATACTAGAGTGCAGGACTTGATTTGTTTTGGCGGTGCAGTGTATTTATTTCAGAACTGAGAGAAGTGTAACTAGGTTTTGGTTGATTTGTATGTATCAGAAAAACAATGATCCTCAATAGTCTGGATATTATGGGAAATAGTAATCCAGAACTTTGGAAATGATGGATTGGACTGGACATGTTTCCAGATGTGATTCATTTGATTGACGAGTTGATCACACGGATGTTTCTTCCAAAGACGGATGTTTTGGGAGCAGTTAGAGAGCTCTGTAAATCCAGCGTCAGCAGGAATGCTCACTGGTATAAAGGCCAAAGGAGGTCAAATAACTAAATGTTAACTTTTCAGTTCAAAAATGTTATTTTACCTAACAAACACGGATACAATAAACTTCACGAATATTTGTCTCGCTTTCGTTTGTGAAGACTGATGTCGCTTTTCTCCGATTGCAGGTCAGCCTTTTGTAAACCAGGAAGGCAATGCCGTGGTTTACAGTCCCAGTGTGGCTCCTCAGGCTTCCAGGCCCCAGCAGCCTTTGCCTCCTCCACCGCCTCCTCCTCCCCCTCCTCCTCCGCTACCTCCCGGCGCCCACCAGCACCAGTCCAGCAATCACGTCATGTCGCAGGTATGATCGTGACGTCTCTCCACATAAAGACGAGGCGAGTCCTCGAGTCACAGGAATCGATGATTGGTTAATAGTTTCATTGTGCATAATTTTCCTCCCACAAGACTCGTCATGATGTGTTTCGGAAGTGAGATATTGAAACCGCTTGCTCTTTGCCCGCATGTGATATTCAGTAACACACATTAATGCGTCACTCTGAGTAAAGCCTAATGAACTGACAGTGTGATCATGCTTTTTTTTTTTTTTTTTGGTATGTCAATTAAATTTGATGGATGTGCTGAAAATGTGCTGATGGCGCTGTCCTGTAGCCAGTTATAGAGCCCGAAGGGGCATTAATTGCTTGGCCCAAGTATTCCGCTTGCTATTAGAGAAAGATTAAACCTGCAGCCATGTTACCATTGGGAACCTCTGGTTGCTCGGGCCTGTCTCGGTGAACGCTTGTCAGGTGGATGCACACTCGAGCGAGGTGCACTTCAGTTTCCAAATGGGAGCCTGTGGAGTTCACACAGGTCGTTTTAGTAAATTACAATCCGTTAGGCGCTGAATATATATCGTCAGGCGCTATGTTAAGATGACCGAGAGGTCGAGGATGATGGGAGCTTTAAGGCTCGTCAGTGGCTAAGAGGCAAAATTAATTTCACCCCGATCAGATTGGGTGCTGACGGCAGCCTTTCGTTTTTTTCCCATCGATCTCCAGAGCGCCGAAATTAAATTTACCTCAGAGTCTAAGGGATTTCCAGATCTCTCTGTCTCACACACACACACACACACACACACACACACACACACACACACAGCGTGACCATCTGTAATTACCCCCATCACTGTACATTTACCGTTTGTTGTCGTGTCGAGCCGTCTAATTGGCTCAATTAACTTCTTCACACGGTGTTGATTTTCTTTTCCTCTTTCCTTACTAAGCCACAAAACTAATACGCCCCGCGGGGTGAAATCCACTCCTCTCCTTCTTTTTTCTTTTTTTTTTTTTTTTTGAATATCAGAATGCCTGAGTTGTTTATCCCCCTTTGAGAGATCCTTTCGCCTTTTGTCCGTCTTTGACTAAAGCCGTTCTCGTGTTCTCGTCGTCTGTTGCTTCCTCAGCCCCTCTGGCCTGTCCAGCCGTCTGCTCAGCCTGTGCAGTACTCGGCGGTGTCTTACCCACCACAGCTCCTCTCCGTCTCTCCTAACCAACAGTACACTGTGGTACCACTCTCTCTTTTTCTCTTCACTTTTTTTTTTCCTCAGGTTTTTCTACTTGTCATTTTGTGTGTGTGTGTGTGTGTGTGTGTGTGTGTGTGTGTGTGTGTGCATGCTGTCCAGATTACATGTGCTTTGTGGTAGTGAAGGATAGAGATTTGTTGTGTGTGTGTGTGTATCCACCACTTTGTTTTTTCCTCCCCTTTCATTTATCATCTACCAATCATATTTAACTACATATACATAGTGAAAGTCGAATCAGTAGCGTCAGACCTTTCTCCCCCACCGATGAGGAAATTAGAATATACTGTGATCAGTTAAAGCAGGCCTCTCCCCTGATAGATGGTTCTGCTTAATAAAATATAGAAAAGCTCTGTTGTAGAATGGATGGCAGAACGCCACCGCCCCTAATGACACTCATTGTTCTTGTGCCTACAGTAGATTAATACGATGTCCCGGTAGTTCAGAGCCTGTAGTCCCTGTTTACACTTTTCTCTCCACGTCGGCGCGAAGAGAATTCGGCTCTCTCGCTCTAGTAATGTTTAATTTCTTGATTGTTCACGGCTAGCCTCGGTTTTCTGACCTCCGTCGAACAGTGAGCATCCCTGAATTAGTAATTAAAAGGGGAGGAAGGCTCGTGTTGAATAATTAATGTAGGAACAGATGTCGAAGGGAATATTCTTTGAATAGAAATGCAGCACAGGCCCTGTGTACGTCTAATTGAGAAAATAAAGCAAATTGATGAGGATTGGTGATTAAACGGCTGGGGTTTGATTTACTAAACCAATTAAGAGCTTAAAAAATGCATTATTTAAAAAATTCCCATAACTGGATCAAAGATTTGTAGTCTGTTTACTGATTCGGAGCATTTGCCCCCATGGCTTATTCATAACATTTTAAAAAGAATAAGATATGGTGTGGTATTGTCCGGGGTATTGATTCTGCATGTGTGTGTGTGTCTGGTAGCAAGACAACTTGAACACCCAGTTCAGCCACATGACCCTGGCGCGACAGCCGTCAGGCGAGGGCCGCGACACGCATACTGCCATATATCCGTCCTCTGTGGTGCTCCAGGCTCCTCCTCCTCCCCCTCAGCAGCCCAGCTACATGGTGCCCACGCCTGCGCAGAGCATGCCGACCCCGACTTACTCCACTCCTGCGCCAGGCCCCGTACCAGTCAACCAGCCGGTGATGCAGCAGCAGGGCTACATGCAGCAGCCGATGCAGCAGGTATGCTCGAGCCTCAGGTCGACATGCTGGGGATTCTCATTAAGATATGGAGATTAGATTGTACCAAGCAGTGATTGGTGGTTTGGGTGAATGGAGGGTTGTTTAGACACCCCAAACATGAACTATTTGGCAAATCAATATGACAAAAATGTAATAGACTTATCAGTGATTGTTTTTATAGGGATCGGGTTTTTCATTCCTTTCGAAGTAATGAGTAATAAAAAGAATCATGGGATGATCAGGGATGTGTACATTTTCACACACCTCATCACTATAGACAAAAAAGATGATATTTCTGAAAAAGGTTTATTAAACAAGCATTAAATTTAGTGTTACGAGGTTGGAAAGCAGTGTATCTACGGGGTAAGAAGCTGAAGCAGTTAAGACGGTCGGACTGTGTGAAAGAGGAGCAGAAGGTGGACTCTGGAATTGTTGTAAAAAACAAAACTGTTGCTTTTAAGTCTTTTAAAATATGCTACAGTAAAACGTGTCCCGTGCGTTAGAATAACGTTCTTATAACGTTCTCTTTGTGTGTATGAGATCTGATGGTTGCATTCTTACCCAGAATCCTTCACACGCATTGAAAGATGAATCAATTACTATGTTTGTTTGTTTCATTAGTATCTATCTTTTTCCCCATATGCAGATGCCGTGTTATTGCGCGCCAGGCCAGTACCCTCTGTCCAGCCAGCAGTATCGGCCAGTTGGCACGGTGCAGTACAGTAGCCCTCAGAGCCAGCCGATGGCCCCTCCCCCTCCTGCTCCGACCCAACAGCCAGGTAACCCAACCCAAGACCTGCTGACCAGGCTGCTGCTTGTTAAAGCTTAACAGGATCATTTTGTCACTGCCTTGAATCTCCTCTGTGTTACTGTCCTCCTGTTTGTACACGGTTATGGAAATGTTTTCCTTCAGCACTTCGTTATCAACCTTCTTGTTGTTGTGGCAGCTAAAATTTCTCATCTGGTTTTGGTGCACCCTGCCCTCTTTTTTTTCCAAGTACTTTGTTGTCTTTGTTTCCTAGCAGTTGTAGTTTTCACACGAATGATTTGAAATGAGGAAGCACCCCAGGGGCAGAGGAGCGGCGCCGAAAGCTAATTACACAGAGCTGAGCGCTTTTGTTCTTGTATTGTATTGCCCTTTTTTAAACAGATACAATAAGCATTTCCAATCAAATACAAAATTAGTGTTGTTTCTCTCTCTCTCTCTCTCTCACGCTCACTCTCACTTTCTCTCTCGGTCCCGCTCTCCCGCCCGCCCTCTCTCTCTCACATGTAAATTTCTTTCTTTGCTTCCCCGCATGCTTTGATGGATGTTTTGTTAAGCTGAAGTGTAAAAGTGGCATTAAAAAAAGAGCGAAAATGTCCTTTATGGCGCTGAACTGGATCCTTTGAGAACCTTAAGAGACATTTTGATTCTTTAAGGCATCAGTCTGGCTTTAAAGAACTGTGAAGTGTCCTTGTTAGTAAGGCTCTCACATGCTGTTGTATGGTGCGTTTAGAGCAGCAAACCTACAGCATGGCCCTAAAACGGATCACGTGGAGGTTTGGCTGTAAGGCACAGCGTCCTCGTGGGTGTGAAACGTCCTGGAGTGTCGAACATCCAATCTGGTGTGGGGATTTTTTGTTTTGCCCCACCCCCACCCCCCTTCTAATAAAGCAACCCGGACTCAGAGTGGCTGAATGCGGGGCCGGGACACTGTCTGAGAGGCCCTAAGATTCTCACAGTGAACCGGTCTCTTTTCCAGCCCCTCACTCCTCCTCAAAAATGACTTCTGAGCCTTCACCTTATCAGAGCAAGCCGCGCACCGTATCGAACCGTCTCTACACCAGAGCGTGAAGACCTCCTCAGAATTCCCTGCTTTGTGTTTGTGCTGTGAATCGAAAAGTTTTGAATCCAAACCCAAACTTGGTATGAAAAGGAGCGAGCCTGGGAAAGACGCATTAGAAATAATCTCTCGGTTCGGTTTCTGAATAAAATATGAAAAGAAAAGAATGCGTTTTCTAACTTAGTTTAGCGAAGACATAGGGGAACGTAATTTTTTGTCTTGATGCACAAAACACACGATCAGATCAGCGGTGATGGATGAGCAGAATGAACTTCACAGTCAGCGAGAGGGGGGGAATGAAAAATAAGAGAGCCTGCGGAAACAAAACATCTGCCCTCGAAAGAAGCTTTTTTTCCCCCCACCACCCAACCCCAGAGTCTTAAATCTTAATCATAAGCGCCTGACAGTGCATTTCCCCCCAAGCAGGCAACGTGTGAGCAAGAACATCTTTGAAACCTTGAACGTTCTGAGGGAGTTAAGTGAAATAACTTCTCTTACCATCATCAGGGTTTTTTTTTGGTTTTTTTGTTTTTTTTTTCTTTGCCCACTCAGCCTGCACAGGGGTTGTTTAATATTACATTTCCTTCCATGCCGGCTTCCTAAGTGGAGGTGAGTGAATCAAACCAAAAATAGCCAGCTTCTCTTCAGCTCCTCGCCGTGGGCCATCCATTCCTTTTGTCCTACTTTTTTTTTCTCATCAGAGCTAAATTGATTGCTGTCGCTTTGGCTAGAAGCCAGGAGAAATTGAAAATTGCCTATCCTCCACACATACCCCCCCACCTTCTTTAACTCCCACACAGGCCTCCCATTGAGTCTTCCCACTGGGCACCTCCTCCGACGAGAGCTTTTCAATAGCGTTATCTGGTTGTACACCCACCCCTTCCTCCTCCTCCTCCTCCTCTCTTCTCCTCCCAGTAACCTTGACACCAATGCAAATTATCCTCCTCTATAATGGGTGTCGGAACAAAACCACGTCGGCTGCTTTTATCACATCGCACCTCACCGGGCTGTTTCTCCAAACGTCTTCACCCCAACACCCCCACCCCCACCTGCCATTTTCCAATAGCCTTAAAAGATGTAACAAGTGAAGGAGCTCAGCAGCTCTAATGAAAGACATGTTTTAATATTGCGCGTTTGTAAACCTACTCCCAGGTAATGAAAAGCCTTTTAATGACAGAAGACTCGCAGGTGTTGCCATCGGGTGATCGTAAAAGTATTTTAGCTAACAAGGGAGTAATTAGGTGGATTTGGTTTAATTGACATTCTCCAGCTCTAAATAATTCATTCCAGGATTGCAGTGATGGAAAGGAAGGGCCGCGCTGTATTCCTCGGTAAACGTCTTGCTACTTAGCCTGAGGATGCAATATAATCTCGTACGAGCTGAAATTCATCACTGTGTTATTCCAATTTCGCCTTTATGATTCTCTGATGTATCATATCGTATCATATAACGGTGCATATGAGTGAACTTTTTTTGGCGCCTTTTTTTTTTTTTTAACTGCATGACGCAGATTAGTGGTAATATTAACCCATTTCCAGTGTGTGAAAAGCCAGAAGCACAATATCAGAGAGGATTGGAACAAGTAGTATTTGCTGTTCGCATGTCATGTGACTTTAAACGTTAGCTGATAGGAAATTATGGAGTAACTGCAAGGAAGGGTGATAGTTTTCTAACCCTGTTCCCATCTCTTTTTTTTATTTTGGGGTTTGTTTTTTTTTTTGTCCTCTCTTAAGGTTACCAAACTGTGATGCCAAATCAGCAGCCGAGCTACCAGAGTGTGGTGCAGCAGCCGCCGCCGAGTCAAACCCTGGTCAGTGGCCAACATAGCAATATGGGAAATCAAATGCAAGGCATGATGGTCCAGTATCCCTCAGTGCCATCCTATCAGGTGAGACTGAGCACCTTCGCCACGGCAACCCTTTAAAGACGTGCATGACTTCAGGTCCTGAATAATTTATACTGAAGTAATGAGATGGGACTGGAAAGCAGGACAGAAATGGGAGGGAAAAAAAAAATCTCTGCCTTTTGTCAGGTATCCATGCCTCAAGGATCCCAGCAGACATATCAGCAGCCAGTCATTATTCCCAGCCAGTCGAGCCATGCGTCCAGCATTCAGGTCTACTACAGTGTTATACCACCCAATCAACAGAACGCCATGAGGTATGCATCCCAGAGTCAGTCCTGCTCCCGTATCTGCTTTATTTCATTATGTAAACATCTCTGTTAATATTTATAATCAGTGAGAATTACGGCACTCTTTTATTTACCCTGTCTGTTATATTTAAATGGATAGACATGTATAGTGCTACACAGTGTTGCTTCTTATCGATGTATTCTCAAATAAACCGACACTCTCCTGCTTCACACTGTCGCTGAATGTAAAATTTCCTCGCAGGTCTGTTTCAGCAGTGCTAAAGAGGTCAGTTCGCATCAGGAAGAAGAAAAGATCTTTTTTTTCTTTTTGCCTTCCAGGAGCTTCGACTTTACTAGGGCACGTTTGGCACTGATTTATGTGACCAGATACCCGACCACTCTTAATATAACATGGCCAGTCCCAAAAGGAGCGCTTCTCTCGTTCGCTGTACACATCCACCATCCTTCATAAGAGGCAGCCCGTGCAGGGGGTTTATTCCTCAGGGCACACGTCCACGCTCGCTCGCTCTCCCTCGGCTGCCTGTGCACTTTGACTGGCACATCACTCTCCGTGCTGCTTATATCCTCATTAGACCAGCACTTTACATCCTTATTAGAGCCGTGGAGAACGGGAACAGCGCCTTGGAAAATTGGGCGATGGATGATGAATGTCTGTGGTGCCACATCTATTTTGCTATTGTGAAAATTACATTGGAGGAATGATTTTTTTTTTCTCCTTTTGGAGGCTTGCTCCCTGTAGGTGTGCAGAGGGTATATTTAAACTCGCGCTGGCATGCAGAGCCGTGCCGGTCCCAAGTGTGCTTAGTGCCCTATATTAGTAATTTCCTTCCAATTTCGAGGCAATCAGCTGAATTTGTGCTGTATTAAGTCAACTGTAGCCCCAATTTGGTGGAATTTTATTATAGGCTCGGCGGGCAAGACCTGTTTATCAGATCGTGTGTGTGTGTGTGTGTTTCCGCAGCTCCACAGTGGGATTCCTACCCCCTCCAGGCACGGAGCAGATGCCGTTCCCTCGCACGTCCTCCCCCTGCAGTTCCCAACAGATTCCCGCCCAGCAGTGCTCAGGTACTTAAGGCCAGGATGACCTATAACTCCGCTCGGTCAACATCCTCCACTCTGCCATCTCCATTCATTTTTATTCCGAGTTAGTCTGTGCAACATTTGTGAGAACTGTTCCTAATGAATATTTCATGTCTGAGAATCTACATTTTAAATCGGAGGTAATGGCACCATCTGTAGGCCTTCCTCATGGGTAGTGTCCGCATTGTTCATGATACACAAGTCAGTCGTTCCTGATGTATAAGGCTCCAATTCGAATATGCCGAAGCTCTCGGATTTTTGTGGCATGAAGTGCTGAACTAGCAGTAATAAAATAAACCCATCGTCTGACCCATTGCCAGTCACATTTTATTGCACTACCATGTGAATTACTACAAAATCTGCTGCCCGCATGAGCGCAAATCTCTCCCGCAGGTTACCCTTTCAAATCAATATCCTCTTTATCCCTGTGCTACCCTTTCATTGCTCTCCCCCTTTAAACTTCCTAATCCCTACCATGCAGTGCACACTCACACACACACACACACACACACACACACACCCTGTAATACCAAATTTAAGTCCCCCCTTGCTAAACACTGGCGCTCCTATCTTCAAACCTCACAAAATTAGATGCTCCTCACCAAAAGCGTTTGCACCCAAAGTAATGGCTCTCCACTCACTTAAAGAGGCGGTTCAGGACACTCAACACAACCAGCTCAAAGGGAGGCGGTCCTTCTCATTGTCGTGGCAGTATCCATGTAATTCAGGCGCAACAAAAGGAAGGAAGTTGCGTCGCGGCGCATGCTTGTCTGACTTGTCAGCCCACCCCACCCACGGTTCATTTCCGCGTCAAGCTTTAAGGTGCTAATTGAAATTATGTTCTCCAGGCCTAACGATCCAATTATTGAACAGATATGGGGTGGTAATTAAAAAGTAATTCCTGCGCCGCTTTGTTCCCAGTTATGGCAATCTTTATAAAAAAAAAAAAAATTAAGCAAGGGTCTTCATGGGGCCTCTAATTCTAATTTGCTGCTTTATGTGCATGCAGTTAATGCAAATTGCTTCTCTCGCCGTGCCCCCGTGATCTTTCGCTTCTGTCTCTCCATCGTGTTCCTCTTCTTCCGCCCGTAACAACTAATTAAATGGGAAGATGGGAGGAAAGAAAAGCTGCTTTTCAAACCCCAGAATTAGATTCCCACTGCCCCTTTTAGTAGCCATTGGCTGAAATGGTTTAATTTCATGGAGGGATTACCAAGTGGAAAGAACATGCCCTTTTAAAAGCTCTGTCAGAGCAAATCCCAAATATCTCACTGTCCCCTTCTCTTTTTCATGATCAGCACTTTTTGATTTTCGAACAGGATCATGACGGACTAGTTTAGTCAGAATCTGGTTGTTTTTGCTTTTCTGGTTTTCCTGCAGCATGTAGTTCGGCTTCTCTGTGCTTTATGGAGCCAGATGGCTTTGACACGTTCGTTCGACGAGGGAAAAAAAAAACAGAAGAAAAGCCCTCGCAAGTCAATTTCATGAAGCAGAATTAATAAGGGTGTGAGGATATACTGCAAACAGTTTAATTGAATTCAACCTTGTTTTGATCTCAATCTGAAGAGGATATTAAATAGGTTACTTTGAGTCATTGGGGGGGGACGGGAGGCGGTGGGGGAGAAAAAAAAAGAGTAATTACCCCGTGAAAAGCCTTCCGAGCCTTTAGTAAATGGGGTCAAGTCTCTTCTCTAAAATTCTCCAACCTTTCATTAGATGAAATTGTCAGTGAAATATTTTAAGAGATTGTGCTGCAAGGCCGTGTTGTGAAATCCAGGGGCTTCTTGGGTTTTCCTGTCGAACACTTGCCTTGTTTCACAGGTTTAACAGCGGGAGAGGGACATCAAGGGTTTATTTAAGTGTAGGAACAACAGCAAATGGAGGAAAGCACGTATAGCTGAATCTAATTCATCATAAACAGTAATCCTTTGCTGAACAATAAGGGGTGTGTGGGTGTGTGTTGGGTACAGGCGTGCCTCCTCCACCCCCAGGTAGTGGCATGGTGATGATGCAGCTCACGTTACCTCCTGGCCAGCAACAGCGGCCGCACTCGCCTCCACAGTGGAAACACAATAAGTACCACAGCCTGGACCATCAACGCAGCCAGAAATCCACCGACGTCTGTACTTTGGACACTTCCCAGGTAAGCCTCGTCTAAAACAGGTTCGTTTAATTTGCTCCATTCCCTGCGAAGATCTCAAATATTTCAGGAAGCGTTCCTGTGTAATCCTGAGCGTCTCTTCATACTTGAAATTGCTTCCGTGCCTTCCTTCCAGAGCAGCACTCAGCTCGGCAGCCCGGCCACATCCCCAGCGCAGTCGCCCACTCCCTCCCACCTGACGAACGTCAAGAACATCCGACCCAGCCTCACCTCCCTTCCCATCATGCCTCAGTTCTCCAGATCCATTGTCCCTGGGCAAGGTGAGTTCCACTTGCTCTGTGAAGGACAAGCCTTGACAAGCTGTGCTGGTAAGACATTCTAATAATCGCCAAAGGACGGCTGTGTGTAGGTTTCAGTGATATTAGCTAACGTCAGCAGCGCTTTATAAGTCATTTAATAGTTAAAAAAAAAAAAGTATGCTGTCACAAATGAGATTTAATGATTTGTTGATTTGATTAGGTGATCCACGGTACCCTCTCCTCGGTCAGCCTCTTCAGTACAGCCCTCAGATTCGTCCTCCTTTGCTTCACGCGCCCTCCATGGTCACCAATCACCAGGTGAGCCACACCGGACACGCACCGCGTTTCCGTGTAGTGCGAGCGTCCACAGAGAAATCATTACGAGCTACATTGAGCCACCGAGCTGCATGGCCAGATGGAGCGATTTTGAAAGGACATGTCTCTTTCTCTTCTTTCTCCGCACTCTCATTTCTCTCTCCTTTCATTTAGGGTCCGGTGGGGATTCGGCACAGCGGTCGAGGCAGGAAGGGACCCAGGAAGGCGCTCTCGACAGATCTCAGTGTAGGTGAAGCCCATAATGGGAGGGCAAGCAAGCAGATAGAGGACAGGAGCAGTGACATTGGCCTCAATATTAAATCTCCGTCCCTCGCCTGTTCTGCCTCCCAAAGCTTAAGACCTAAGTTAAAAATAGACTAGCAACGTGTATTTTCTATATAACCAAAAGGTCTCGGGTACAATTAAAGCCCCTGGCAACGTCGGTCCACGTACAAGACTTGTCATTAAATATGCAGTTTTGAACAGTGAATACAAGGACTGGTTTACTCGGGTAGAATGCAGTCCACTGCACCACACACACGACGCCAGCTTTAATAGGATGGATTCACAGCCCCTTTATCCATGTGTAAATAATAAGCCTTGGAAAGGGTGCTAATTAATAAGCAATACAATTACAGCACCTCTTCCTTTTCACAGCACTCAGTAAATCCGGAGTATTATCTCAAACTGCGATTGGTCCTCTCATGGCATGTTATAAAAATATATATATACATTCCCAAGTATCTGACCTATTTAATTATTTACTTATTTATTTATTATGGTAGAGAATTTATAAGAGAAGAAAGAAGCTAGTTATAAAAAGTTGACCGGGGCTTTAATACTTGAGTTGACGTTGTATACGTGCATGAGGGTATCAGAGTTGCTGGATGTGGTTGGTGATGGTATGTCGTGTGAAGATGGAAGGAGGTAGTTCGAGAGGGATGGCCGGTATCATGAACAGTGAATGATGGTTAATTTTTGCTGCTTGAATTCCACCCTCTCTCTCTCTTTTTTTTTGCAGTGAGTGGGTGGGTCCAGGCAGTGACAGAGCTGCCTGAGGGCGTAAAGCCATTCACAGGCCGACCACCTCCAGAGGAATCTGTGCAGAAAGGGCCTCAAAAGTCCAGCGCCCATGCTTAGCCCCCTCCTCCTCCACTCCTCCCTTCTCTCTTCTCGTGCTTTGCGCCAGTCCCCTCCGACACTATCATGTCTCCGTCCCCTCCAGGCACAGTGTCACAGGGAGCAAATGAGCCGTGTGCTCGACGCACCCTTCAGTCAAACCCTCGGTGAGCAGCCTGGACTGGAACGGGAAGCACCAGCTCTCGGCAAGTGTTAACTGTAACCCACCACCACCCCTGCAGCACCAGCACCTCTTCCTGCCTCACCCTCACCTTCTCCTTCTCCTTTCTGACTCCTGAGTTGCCTGATTTCCCCTCAGCCCCCCATTCAATTACTTTTTTTTGTCTCCATGTTTGTTAAAGACACTCGCAGGAGGGAAAAAGAAACTCCAATCACAGATATATAACATCCTCTCTATATTTAAGTGACCCCACCAACCCAGTCCACACGTGTACCCCCCTCCATCTGAGGCCCTCCTGGTGCACAGCTGCCCCTCTGTACCAGCGCTCACCCTCTTCTGTGTGGTTAAATCATGGAGTCAACTGTGTGCTACGCAGCGGGTCTCGCGTTGTGCCTTCGATCAGAGGCTGACTTTGTTTTTTCTCAGACCAAGAAAAACGAAGACGCCTCAGTGTCTAGTGTAAAATGACGACCCATGCATTGTTTTGTAAATAATTTATATAGTAGCTAAATAATACAATTGTTTTCGCTTCCTCTGAATGTTGGGAATAGGCACAGGCTGTTTGGTTTTGGGTTTTTTTTGGGGGGGGGGTTATTTTTTTAATCATGATTGTTTTTGGGATATCTTTTCTTGATTTTAACTTTATTTAAGATGTCGCAGCAGATTGTCCACTCCTCACTGCTATTTTAATAATCCTCATTTCAACAATCCTATTCTTCCTGTCTCCGTTTCTCTTCCTCACACACACACACACACACACACACACACACACACACACACACGTAGAACCTTGTCAGAAGTTTTGATTTTGGAAATCTTTTTAAAAAATTATATACTGGGTCACTGGAAAAAAAAAAACAAAAAAGAAATTTGCACATTTATACAATTCGCTATATAAATAAATCTATAAATATATATAAATAAATATATTTTTTCTTTGCTTTCTCAAAGAAAATGTGTGGATTCTGAAAGGCTGTTTAATGTTTACTGGTGTCATTTTTATTTCAGTTTGAAACCAATAAATGTTTACACCAAATGACGTCTTTATTCCAGATGAAAATGAGTCCCTCGTCTTTTTTTCTAAACACCCCCCATCCCCGAGAGCTGTAGGTTGGTTTATTTGTAATCGTATCTTATTTATTTATTTGTTTATTTACTGATCTAATCTTTTGACAGAGCAGGTTGCCGTCTCTATTAGTCCACATTTATCAGTTTGTGGCTTTGTTAGCATGGCTGCCTGGGCCTGTCATCTCCTGCTCTGCCAGCTGCTATTCATCTCAATACTGCTTTTATTGGCCCATTTGTCTGCTACATTAACCTTCTTCCAACCTCATCTCTCCAAACTGCCCTACAGTTTATCTAGATTTTTCTTTCCCCCCCAACCTCCCCCCCCCCCCCCTTGCAGTTCTTCACCCCACCTTTCCTTAATAACGTCAAAGCAATTTAGCGCAAGAAGAATCCTGCCCACCTGGTTGCATTTCATATCATCCAGGGGGAGTGCTCCTATGCCAAAGCTCCCTTTTTTTCTTTTTTTTTTTTTAATAATAATAATAAAAAAGCTAGAAATCTTCATTACGATGTCATTGAGCTTATTACTGGGTAATTAAGTCAAACAGCAGCTGCAGGACTGCGTGCTCGGTGAAATAGACCTCTTGTTCAATATAACAGGAGAGTTTGGAGCTTTGGTGTTTATTGAGCTATAATTTCCTCTGCTTAGCTAATAGTTTTCATCTCTCTCTCTCTCTCTCCCTCTCTCTCTCTTTCAGAGCGTAATAAATAATGCCTTTCCAAAAGACTCTGCTTTTGTTACTCAGTCAAATATGCCATGATGTACAATCCAGTCAAGCAGATTGTGTAGAAAGCTTTGGAAGACAAATGTCATTCTTTTTTTTCTTTTTTTTCTTTTTTCTTCCCCCGTTTCACTTCCTTTCCCAGTAGACCTTCAGCAGGCATCTCCACACTTGACTCTGCTTCAAGTGCTGCAGTTACAGATTGATTCGGAATTAAATTAGACCTCCATGTCAACTCTTCACCCTCAGCTGTCATATTGTTCCTGTCAGCGTCTCCATGAATTTCCAATTAAACCCTACGGGTGCCACATAACTCCGCTTTAATGGATGACTATTATTTGACGGTGATATCTATTGACCCATGGTAACACCCTCGCAGCTTTATGAGGGAGATTAATAAGGCTTTCCTCTGAACAATGGAAAGTAAGATTAAATCGATCAATTTTTAGTGAACTCCGTGACTTCGGTTGGAGGATACACTCTTCCCCTCAAACCCCGTCCTCACTCACCTCATCTGTTTTTGGAGGTTAACATGTACCTGGTCGTTATGGTATTTAAATTTGCACGCCACTTTCTAATGGCTGTTGTATCCTCTGAACCAGCTTGAAGATGATGACATCTACAGATACGATCTCGTTAGCCTGAGATCGGATCGAAATGATGGTAATAAACATTTAATAGCACTGAGAAGATTCAGTGTTTGTGAGAGATGGTGATTCTCATTATTATTACTATTATTATTGGCTTTTTAGACTTACCCCGTGATGTCGGCTCAGAGAGACCATTTTTAAATAAATAAATAAATAAAATTCTCTAAAGGATGGTCTGCCTCAACAGTCCTCTAAAGCTCATGAATCACTGTGTAATTTAATTTAGCTCAGGAGCTCATTGTTGCATCCTGCTGTCTCCATCCTGCCCTGGCAGAGTTACACTGCCCCCAGCTGGTACATTCTCAGCACTAAACCTACTCAACTCTTATCTTCCTTGTTGCTCAAGTAGGACCTTCAACAACACTCGTAGTGGGAATTCATTCATGGTCACGCTGGACCAGGTTGCAGGGCAGGGAAATTGTAATGCGACGGCGTACAGGGTTAATTGAAAGCACATATTTAGTGCTCACCTCTTTGTGGACACCGTTTAGGAAAGGAACACCAATGGGTGTGCAGTCAATCTGAAGTCCAGCAGCAGACTCAGGTGATCTAGTTAGATCACATTGTTATACACCTGTGACCCTGCCATAGTGTCAAAGTATAAATAAAAATGCTTTCTGATCACTGAGACCACTTGAGTTCGTTCAGTAAGTGCACTCTGGTGTGGGGCGTATACCATGTTCCTTCATTTATCATATTCAAGTAGTTACTCGCTGTTCAAATCATTAATTTGACAATATTTGGGGAAACAGAGCCAGTTAGGTTCCTTACAGAATGTTCCAGGTAGGTACAACCCAGACATTTACATTATATTTACAGTATTTGGCAAACGCCCCTCATCCACAGCGACTTACATTTACACGTAATGGAGAAGACAGCACTTGTTGAGAGTTAATATAGAAAAACCTCTGTCCTAAAATCAGGTTCATGTCTGTGTCTCCCAGTGCCTATGTTCCGAGGAACCCTAACGTTCCATAAATTGTTACTTTTATGAGTATGTTTGATTTTGTTCCATCGTACTTCTTTTACAATATGGATATAATCGTTATATATAACTTCTATAAAGTA
>JAOUQZ010000047.1:6939868-6950985 GCA_028564935.1 Neosilurus hyrtlii
AGGCTGGCGCCCATCTCAGCCGACTCTGGGCGAGGGCGGGGTACACCCTGGACAGCTTGCCAGGCCATCGCAGGGCAGAAACACACTGACGGCAATCCAATGGCCTACTCTTTACAAACACCAGCAATGGTTCTTTCACATGCCTCTCACCACGGACAGTTAGCTGCACTGGGGGACAGCATTGACAACTCGGTGATAGTGGGGCTTGGACCCCTGACCTTTGAATCAATAAGCCAGCACCCCACCACCGGGCCACCCCTGCCCCCTTCACCACACTGTAATGGAGTCTAATCCTTATCTAAATCCCCAACTGTGGAAGAAATTTCACGAAAATCCATTCATAACTTTTTGTGCATGATCCTGCTAACAAGCACACACACACACAAACCAGGTATAAAACATGACCTCTTGGCGGAGGTAACTACAGAAGTGGAGAGGTGGCGCAACTCCCATTCCCCTATACTAGGGTCGCAGGGACACTGGGTGAAGACTGGGCTTCACCCTGAACATTCTGCCAGACTATCACGGAGCCAAGACACACACAACCATTCACACTCTCACCTAGGGGCAATCTCGAGCAACCAACTAGCCTAATGTGCATGTCTTTGGACAGTGGGAGGACACCAGAGTACCCGGAGGAAACCCATGCAAGCTCGGGGAGTACATGTGAACTATACACAGAATCGCCACAGACCCGACCTGAAACCCGGATCTTCTTGCTGTTAGGTGGACATGCAAACCACTGTCCCACCCCTGGTTCAACTAAACGATTCATTTGCCCCTAAATGCATTCTTGCAACAATGTCTTCATGGCTCACATCTCCGTGCCCCTCACGTCAAACCGGAAATATTTTTTTCTAATAGTAGTTTGTGAACACAACCTGCATATGGAAGATACTGTCACTACAATGTTAGCACAGTTTTCAGTGTACATACCTCTTACTGATCACAGCATCGTAAAAAGCATGAATGCACCATGCGGTGGAGTTATAGCACCTGTTATAATGCGTAATGTACATACACCGTCCATCGTTCCTCACAAGCTCTGAGACTGCGAGACGCGGCTGCTTATTTCACACATTTCTATGCTCGTAATGATGAGTTGTGATTGAATTTCATTCTCTGCATGCGCGTAATGGACACTCAATGAGCTTTTAAAATTATTTAATATTTTCCAAGCCACATTCAGAGATATATCACACGGAGTATTGAAGGAACGAGTGTTTAATGTGTTTTTGTCCTCTGATGTACATGTACAGTGGTTGCATTGAAGTCATGCTGCTTTTCTGGCACACACTTTGAGAGACCCTGTACAGGGCGTGCTGCTGATAGGGGTAACCACTTGATAAAAGAAGCACACACGCAGGATGTTATTTCAGATGGATGAAACCTGTCATTTAAATCATCTCTGAGTAATTTACCTCTAAACAAATAATGTTAGACTGGTGCTCTCCCCCGCTGAAGAGTGTATAACGGTGTCATTAAACCACACAGTAGGCTTCTGTTTATTGTATTTTCATTTCGTTTTGTGGGTTTCGGGGGAAAGAAACACTTTCAACACTTTGGGTGAACCAGATTTGCAGAAGTTCTGTACAGGGATAAAAACAAGCTGTGTTACATGAGGAATGATCTACCGAACCAATAATTACTCCACTGTGAAAGACACGATGAAGATTAATCACAGCAATTAATTAAGATAAGTATTCTCCAATCAAAAACTCCTTATTAGATGATTGAACAGGGCGGCACGGTGGCGCAGTGGCTAGCAGGTCCGCCTCACAGCAAAAAGGCCTGGGTTCGATTCCCGGGATCGAATAGCAATTTGCATGTTCTCCCTGTGCTTGTGTGGGTTTTCTCTGGGTACTTCGGTTTCCTCCCACAGTTCAAAAACATGCGCAGTAGGATCATTGGCCATTCCAGATCTTTCATATGTAATGGCCTGGCGAGCTATTCAGGGTGTACCCCACCCTCACCCAGAGTCGGCTAAGACGGGCTCCAGCCTCCCCACAATCCTAATAGTAGGATTAAGTGATTTGGCAAGCAGGTGAGTGAGTGAGTGAGTTATTTATGACTTTCCCCCATATTACACATGTACTAATACACACTGTAATGAATTATGGCCCCATTTTGGCCCACATTTGCACTGCCAGAGGAATTTGTAACACATCACATTATCCTGAGGTCAGTAGTAGGTCCTAATGAACCTGATGAGAAATGATACGCCGATGTGCCCTCCATGTGCCACATTGGTAAATTACGTACTTATTTCTCGTGTCATTTGTCGCCCTTAGACTCACCGCATTGTGGAAAAACTGTGCTCAACATCCGGGCTATTTCTTTTTACACACCTGGGTGCCATTTCCAAATGTGTCATTCATTATCGCCATCAATAAATAAAGTCAGTACTTAAATTATACGTAAAAAAGTTCTTCAGACAGCTTGGGATAGAAGCACAAAGCTTTGTTTTCACCCCCCAATTTAATGTGAGCTTTTAATTTTGCTTAACTGACATATGATTGGTTGACAAATGAGTTATTTGCATGAGCTACTGCAGTAGGCTGTCCCAAATAAAACAAGCATGCAGGGTTTAGAAGCAGCTTTGTTCACAGAGCTGTATTTTTTTATATGTATAAGCTGTTTTTAAAAGGGTTTCGGTTACTAGAGTAGTCAGGGCAGTCACTGAGAGCAAGGTACCTTTTGTGACCTTGCTCTGACCTTCACCTCTGACTTTGACATGCCTAAATCAAATCATCCCTGGGACTCAGGTAGGGTCGTGTTCCCACCAAGTTAGGTGAAAATCCCTGCACAGCTGTGGCCCAGATTTTGTTCACAGACAAACTGACAAACCAACAAAGTGACTAAACCGCCAGTGATTATAACACCTCTGCTAAAACTCAGTAAGAAGTGTAATGTGACTTGATTTGATGAGATTTGATTTGATGTAAACCCAGGTTTATTATTCAAGGAGGAGGAGCAAACACTGCTGCAGCGTTCACCAGGAACTGATTTCAGTACATGATACCACAGAAAGCATAAACTGCACAGTGAAAAATCGGAGAAAAAATAAAAACATAGATGGGTCATTCTCTGAAACCGGGTCCAATTTAATGATTCACGTTTTGGAACAAATATTTTCCGAAAACTATAAAGAATTTAAAGAGCAATTCTTGCTCAAAACATACCACATGGACACGTACATCATTCCAGACAAAATAATTCAGATTCAGTCGACGGGAAAAAAAAATGTAATTATTGAAATTTTTCTACAAAATGAGTTGCAATGTGTGGATGAAAATTGTGACTTTTTGTTGGTTATGTTTCATGCCATACTATCACCAAAGTATCAACTCAAAGTGTAAATCATCGGGCTCGCAATAAAGATCTTACATTAAAATTTATATCCTGAGAAGAAATTTTAGTTTTTCTTACTTTGTGGACTTAGAATCGCACCTCAGTTTGCGGTTCTGTGCGTAACCAGTGGTGTCCACGTCATTTACATACGGAACCGACCCATTTTTCCTGAACGGGGCGAGGGTTCCATGTTACAACACTCACTGTACAATTGAGTTCCTCCTGAAGTGGATTTAATTCACGCGTAGTCGAGCGCTGATTTATTTATTCACCAAAAACCAATGGGATGAATTTGGTGTCCATACGGGAATGAATTCGAAGATGGATTCGGTGTTCCGTACGGATTTATTTCTGTTTGTTACTAACAGTGCAGTTATGTGCATGAAGTAGTTCCCTCACTGTCTTTGTATCAATGGATCATATGGAGGGAAATAAGCAGAACCACATGGAAATTTGGGGATTATGAATTTTTCACCCCAGTGTCACACTTTATGGTACCAGTTTCAGAAAAGGCTAAATGTCACTAATGTATATGCCTTTACAGACCTGCTAACGAGTCGCCGTAACAGCTGTAAAGAATCATTTGTCGCCACAAATTTAGGCTTTTGATAACCCAGTTAGCTGCACTGGTGGGACAGCAGTGACAACCCGTCGATAGTGGGGCTTGAACCCCCGACCTTGCGATCAGTAATCCAGCACCTTACCACCAGGCCACCACTGCCCCCAGGGAGCAAGTAAAGAGGACAATTTTATAACTTCTTATTTGAAGTGCCAGGTTTGTATAGGAGACTTAGTGACGAGCAGTCGTAGTGTGTTCTCATTTTATGTAACACGCTTTATTGTTCATAAACTTTTCATTTTTGTATTAAACATCAAATATGTTTGCTTATTTTTTCATTTTTGTGACTGGATCAACGTACCTCATACCAGTGTTCAAGGTACCCCGAGTCAGGGGCACATTGAACCATGTTGATGTCTAATCTCAAAGCTGAACCATTTCAGGAGGTGGCCATTGCTGGTGCTGTAATTTATTTATGACGCCCTAAACCTTTTTTTGACGCATTTAGAATCTACATCCTGTCGTTTCCCTAAAACAAAGAAAACCAAAACACCTGTTCAAGGTGCCCCACTCTCCCCTACACCTGAGTCGATTTGCTTCGGAAGATCTTTCATCTGGATAAATATAGCAAGAATTGGTTTATTATTATTGACAAATACAACATTCGTTACTGCAGTACTATCGCCTCCTGTCCATGAATAAAGAGTAAACTTGCTTGAGAAATGATTGGGGGAAAAAAAGAAAAAAAATTGATCGAAACTCAAAGCAGTACAGTGTGCAACCTGTTCTATCCAGCTGTCACCCTGTGACAAATGCTTTTGTTTCACAAGTCTGATGGGACTACTCTGCCCTTTTTGCCAAAAGCCCTGCTTCTTTCTTCGTCCCGGCCCATTATTCACAATTTGTTGTGAAGCAGGGACAGTGGTGGCTCAGCTGTTAATGTTCTGTTCTAGTGAACAGAAAGTCACCTGTTCAAATCCCAGGACTGTCCAAGAACCACGAGCTCAATCTTCAGTTGCTCGGATTTAAACTTAAGTTGGATTCTTGAGAGGCAATCCGTTTTCGCTGAATAAATAAAAATACATTTAAATAAATCTACTAAACGCAATCACAACCAGCACTGTGTTATAAATTTACCAGGAATTAAAGCACAAAAAATAAGCTCCCCGTGCTTGTGTGGGTTTCATCCGAGTACTCTGGTTTCCTTCCACAGTCCAAAGATATGCACATTAGGTTAATTGGTTGTTCCAAATTGCCCCTAGATGTGTGTGTGTGTGTGTGTGTGTGTTGGCCCTGCAATAGACTGGTGAGCTGTTCTGGGTGAACCCTGCTGTCGGCTGAGGTAGGCTCCAGCCTATGCGGTTCAGCAAATTAATGAAGATTATTGATAGATTCTAATCCTAAAATCACTTCACAAATATTCAGCCTCATAATAAGATATTCAATATATAATGAGGAAATAATCTCGGTTAGACAGTTTTCATCCTAATGAATTGATTCCCAGTTCCCCAGAGAAGGCTGTCACGCGCTTCTTCTAAATACGTGACACTGACCAGCCGCATCTTTTCAAACTGCTGTTCAGGCAACATCAAAGGCCGTGTAACACACTTAGAGGAAAGCATTCGCTTGTCTCACTTGTGTTTGACAGGGAGCGAGCATGGATCCCCTCCCTCCCAACGATTTTGCTGTTTAGGGCTTTGAACACAGGTGGCTGTGGGACCAGGAGCCAGTGTTGATGACTATATGTACAGATATACAGAGGGGCTCAGATCTGACTGATAACAGTCACCCCTACACTTGGTAAGTGATATTCAAAAGGCACCAGTTGTTGTAGGATACAAAACATTCAATCATTTTCTGAACCACTGAATCCTAATTAGGGTTCTCCTTGGGATGCTGGCACCCATCGGACACCCTGGACAGCTCGCCAGGCCACCGCATGGCAGAACCACGCTGATGGTAATGCAGCCTCCTCTTTACGAACGACAGCAAAAGTTCTTTTACATTCCTTTCACCATAGACAGTGAGAGACATGACCAGCCTTTGATAACCCAGTTAGCTGCACTGGGGGGAGAGCAGTGACAATCCGGTGATAGTAGGACTTGAACCCCCAACCTTCAGATCAGTAAGCCAGCACCCTACCACCGGGCCACCACTCCCCCGCCCACTGAAAACAAAATAATAATTTAAAATATATAGATTTCTTTGAATGAAAGCTTATTAAGACACAGAAAAGATGAATGTTGTGCTCATATACCAGACATAAAAAAAGAAAAAATCTATTAATCTATGTCAATATAAGCTGCATTAATACAAACACTAACAACAAATAAACAATTCCAGTGGAATGAATAACTGCTAAAGCACCTCCCCGAAGGCACTCGGTGCAGAATTCCACATCAATATCAACAAGTACATGTGTGAGAATCAAATAAAGCTGCATTTCTATGCTTTAAATGTTTAATGTTCTTAAGGGACTGTCCCTGTTTTTGCCTAAGCACTTCATACATAAATACTAATTCTACTAAAAATATAAGGAGCTGTTTCCCCAAAACCGGCAAGAGGGGACAAAAGATAATGGCAAGTGCTCAGAGATTGGACCTTGTAAGTGTGTGTAAGTAAGTGTATACAGACACACATTCCACATGGAATTTGCACAATTTGTCTGGTTCGCTATCTCTAACAATAACTAACAATTATGTACTGAAGGCCAGGTGGATGAATCATTCAGTCCCATTCTATTCAATATGATATCCACCAACCCTGACACACATCATTGTTTTCGTGTATACTACATGGGAACATAAATGAAAAAGAATCCATCAGAAATGGCGAAACCCCTCAGTCACCTAGCAGTTCCTGAGAAATAGCTTTAGCACACCTGCACACCAAAGCAAAACTTCACAATTACCCAGCCAGCAGTTCTTCAGAAACAGCATGGAAAGTCAAGGTCATTATGTCAGGGTCAAAGGTCAAACAGAGAAACTGACAAGAATATGCACTCCTACGCACCACAGGAAAGCTGCAGGCAAATTTCAGAATGATCCACCTTCTTGAGAAATAAACGCAGATATGGACGCAGGCCATGACAACACCCCAACAGCACACTGGAGCACATCAGTTAAGAGCTATGTAACCGAGTCTCAAATTATATCCCAGTAAGAGTTTATTCTACACAGAAACATAAAGAAAAACACACTAAAACCAGATTTTTTATTGTTTATTCCTTTACTTTTTGCCCTTTACAGAAGCAGGTCAGGTGAGCTCTGAGTTTCAAGCCATTCTACACGTTATGTAGCTAAAGGGGTGTTTTTCAGATGAGAGTTTAGTTCATTCTAGTACATTCATTCATCCATTCATTTTCTGAGTCACTTAATCCTAAATAGGGTCGCAGGGAGTTTGGTGCCCATCTCATCCGACTCCGGGCGAGGGCAGAGTACACCCTGGACAGCTCGCCAGGGCAGAAACACGCTGACGGCTATGCAGCTACTATTGATGAAAATCAGCAGTGGTTTTTTACATGCCTCTCACCACAGACAGTAAGAGACATGGCCGGCATTTGATAACCCAGTTAGCTGCACTGGGGGGGACAGCAGTGACAACCCGTTGATAGTGGGGCTTGAACCCCTGACCTTATGATTAGTAATCCAGCACCCTACCACCAGGACACCGCTGCCCCCAGTTTAGTACATAATATACAAAAATGTAAGTAAACTGCATTCCTTAATTTGTTATTTTCTGTAATTAAATTCTGTAATTACTGTGTGGAGTTTGCATGTTTTTTGTGGGTTTGCTGAGGGTGCTCAGCACATTTTTGTAATAATCATCATGTCCACCTCACAGCAACAAGGCTCTGGTTTCATATCCCAGGCTTGGGCGTGTCTGTGTGGAGTTGGCATGTTCTCTCCGTGCTTGCATTGGTTTCCTCCAGATGCTTATATTCTATTTGCACTACCTCAACCGTGCTTCTCTGTACATTCCAGTTTTTCATTCCATCTCATCCTTTTCTTTCTTTCGGCGCTGTGTCTCATTCTTGTTATATAAGTGTTGTCTTTTCTTTTTGTTCTGTTTTTGCACTGTATTGTCTTCGCACTGTTTGCACATTTTTGTGCCCTTTGCACCTTATGTGGCTAGGACAAAAACCATGGTCCTGTTTATTTTTGGAGGGTTTTTTTTTGTTTGTTTGTTGTATGTTTATGTAGCACCTGGTCCTGGAGAAACATTGTTTCGTTTTACTATGTACTGCGTCAGCTATATGTGGTTGAAATGACAATAAAGCTTCTTGAACTTAAACTTGAAAAAACTTGGATACTCTGGTTTGATTCCACAGACCAAAAACATGAACATTAGGCTAACTGGCTGCTCCAAATTGGCCCTATGTGTGAGTGTGAATGGTTGTGTGTGCGTTGACCCTGTGAAGGTTTGATGAGCTGTTCAGGGTGTAGCCCGCCTTCACCCAGTGTCGGCAGAGATAGGCTCCAGCCTACTCGTGATCCTAATGGGATTAAGCAGTTCTTTGAGTGAGTGTGTGAGTGCATTCTGTAAGGGGGGGTCTCCTCAGATTCTTGACTACTAACGTTAATAAACCTGGTGCATCATTCCATTCATGTCTCCTCCGTTCATGTGTTGTGCTTCAGTTCTGCATGAGAAAAGCAGCTCCATATCATGATCCCATGTCTGTACTCTGGTGTGGTTGTGGTTTTATCTAAACATGAATTATTCTGTTTTTCTTTTGGATTTTTATTTGAAAAGAGTTCAAACACTCGTGCAAATTCTAGATGTGTATCTCTTCTCTTCTTTCCTTCCCTATCATCAATGGGAGAACACCTTTTGGAATCCTGACCGAGAATAAATAGACCAATAGCAGTCTATTTTTTGTTGTTGTTGTCAGGCTGGATATAGTGCACAAATGAACAATAACATTGAAACTAAATTAAAGTATCACTTAAACAACATCTTAATCCGATTAAAAAAATCTACTTTAATAGAAAAAGTCATCAGTATCCAAACATTTCCATTTCGCACTACATCACTTCACTGCAGAGACTCAATAAAGAACTGTCAATATTACCAAAAATACCTCACTTAAACATAGCTCGAGGCAACAAAGAGGAAGAAGTTCACTCAACTTAGAGGAGGAGCGAATGAAATTCACCTTCTTTTTTTCTTAAAACTGAATTCTTCAGCTCCGGTTGGCTGGCTTGTCATACAGAGACTTTGGCTTTGGTCCAATTCCTGTTCTGTCTAACCTACAGCAACACGACCATGAGTCAAAAGCAACGAGTTCACAGGAGGTTTCGCACACAATATCACACAAATACATTTGTTCTGGGTATGTAAGTAAAAAACTCTTCGATTTGTAATATTTTACTATTAAACTCTTCCAGTTCTGTGAATGCGTGCCGTCTGTATCTACTTTCAGAAAGTCTCTGCTTGATGCTTTTAAAAAAATATGCAGATCAAATGCATGAAGTTTACAATTTTTCCTTCCATAAAGTAGATGGTCACCATTATGAGATTGATCATGTGTGTCTGTCTGTGTGTAGGTCTGTCTGTGACCACGATAACTCGAAAACTAATGGATGGATTTCAACTAAATTTTACCCGGATGTGGGTCCTGGGCCAACCAAGAGCTGATTAAGTATTGGGCGTGATTCGGATCTGGATACAGGATGCTTTGAAGTGTTTTTTTAACATTGTGTGATAGGGCAGGGGGTGGGGTTGTGGGGGGATTGGAGGGGTCACCCAGAATGCGCTGGGAGAAAAAAAATACAGAGCTAAGAAATTATTGTGGAACAGCCCACAAGGGGGCACCATAATACCACATCATCTGCCACTATAACCCATTTAAAGATGAAACTACACCACCTTGGGGGAGGTCTGCACTCTATAAGTGCATTTCTTGTTCTGATAATATTCATTCCTTCAATCATTTTCTAAGCTGCTTAATCAAATTAGGGTCACGGGGAGGCTGGCACACATCTCAGCAGACTCTGGGCAAGGGGGGGTACACCATGAAAAGCTTACCAGGCCATCACAGGGCCAACACACACACAACCATTCACACTTACTCTCACACCTGTGGGACAAAACCGGAGTATCCGGAGGAAACCCACGCATGCATAGGGAGAAGATGCAAACTCGTGACTCAAACCCATGACCTTTTTGTTCTTTAGCTGACTTCTCAGATGAGCATTTAAACCTAGTGCTTCAAGCTAAACACCCCTAGATAATACAGTATATTGAGAATGTTATTGAAACGTGGTGGTGTGGAGGTGTAGAGGGACGGTGTTGCCACCTCACAGGTCTGGGGTTCAAGGCTGAGCTCAGGTTACTGCCTGTGTAACGGTTTGCATTTTCTCCCCATCAAATCAGAAAGACCTGGGCAACAGGAAATAAAGTTAAAGACTGAATTCTGAAGAGGTGGGAAAAATATGTAAAATAAAGTGTGTAGTGAATATTAAAAACCTTTTATCTCTCTCAGTGGATTGAAACTGCTTTAAGAATGAAGAGGTTCAGGGCTTTTCCTGTGAGAGGGTTTGGGAGGGTGTCTGACAAGTTATTAACAGGTGTAAAAATCTCTCTCTCTCTCTCTCTCTCTCTCTCTCTCTCTCTCTCTCTCTCTCTCTCTCTCTCTCTCTCTCTCTGAGTGAGAATATTATCTTAGTGTTAGCCTTTCAGAAACTATTTTATGGTTTTACGAGCCTATTTCAGACACCCATTTTCAACACTAAACAGCCATAAACATAAGGGGCGGGACTAATCTCAGGTGCTCAGTGATTGACGCTCAGTGTTTACAGCTGGTGCAGTGTTTAAAAAGAACTAAGTAAGAAAAAGTTTTTATTTATTTTTTCCAGCAGAGACATCTTTGAGAAGTCCATTTAAATGGGATTTCTTTAGTGTTTAATAAGTACAACTGAGAAGAATGGTGTGAATGTCATCTTCATCTTCATCATCTTCCACTTGTTCTGGGGTCAGGTCGGGGGGGCAGCAGCCTAAGCAGTGTGGTCCAGACATCCCTTTCCCCAGCCACTTCCTCCAGCTCTTCCGGGGGGGCACCCTGTTCTGGGTCGACCCCGGGGTCTCTTCCCAGTCGGACACTCCTGAAACACCACACCAGGGAGGCGTTTGGGAGGCATTCTAATCAGATGCCCGAACCACCTCAACTGGCTCCTCTCAACGTGAAGGAGCAGCGGTTCTACTCCGA
>JAOUQZ010000047.1:7001739-7013834 GCA_028564935.1 Neosilurus hyrtlii
ACAGTCCTGCCAATAACCGATCACTGATAACCATGATCACTCCCATAACCAATCACTGATAACCACGGTCCTGCCAAAAACCGATCACTGATAACCATGATCACTCCCATAACCAATCACTAATAACCATGATCACTCCCATAACCAATCACTGATAACCATGATCAGTCCATAACCAATCACTAATAACCACAGTCCTGCCAATAACCAATCACTGATAACCATGATCAGTCCATAACCAATCACTGATAACCACAGTCCTGCCAATAACCAATCACTGATAACCACGGTCCTGCCAATAACCGATCACTGATAACCATGATCACTCCCATAACCAATCACTGATAACCACAGTCCTGCCAATAACCAATCACTGATAACCACGGTCCTGCCAATAACCAATCACTGATAACCATGATTGCTCCCATAACCAATCACTGATAACCATGATCAGTCCCATAACCAATCACTGATAACCACAGTCCTGCCAATAACCAATCACTGATAACCATGATCACTCCCATAACCAATCACTGATAACCACGGTCCTGCCAATAACCAATCACTGATAACCATGATCACTCCAATAACCGATCACTGATAACCACAGTCCTGCCAATAACCAATCACTGATAACCATGATTGCTCCCATAACCAATCACTGATAACCATGATCAGTCCCATAACCAATCACTGATAACCAGTCCTGCCAATAACCGATCACTGATAACCACAGTCCTGCCAATAACCAATCACTGATAACCATGATCAGTCCCATAACCAATCACTGATAACCACAGTCCTGCCAATAACCAATCACTGATAACCATGATCACTCCCATAACCAATCACTGATAACCACAGTCCTGCCAATAACCAATCACTGATAACCATGATCACTCCATAACCAATCACTGATAACTACAGTCCTGCCAATAACCAATCACTGATAACCATGATCACTCCCATAACCGATCACTGATAACCATGATCACTCCATAACCAATCACTGATAACCACGCTCCTGCCTATAACCAACCACTGATAACCATGATCACTCCCATAACCAATCACTGATAACCATGATTGCTCCCATAACCAATCACTGATAACCATGATTGCTCCCATAACCAATCACTGATAACCATGTTCCTGCCAATAACCAATCAACGATAACCATGATCAGTCCCATAACCAATCATTGATAACCATGATCACTCCCATAACCAATCACTGATACCCATGATTGCTTCCATAACCAATCACTGATAACCACAGTCCTGCCAATAACCAATCACTGATACCCATGATTGCTTCCATAACCAATTACTGATAACCACAGTCCTGCCAATAACCAATCACTGATACCCATGATTGCTTCCATAACCAATCACTGATAACCACAGTCCTGCCAATAACCAATCACTGATACCCATGATTGCTTCCATAACCAATTACTGATAACCATGGAACTGTCTATAACTAATCACCCTGACTATGACCAATCACTGATGACCATGGTCACGCCCATAATCAATAACTGAAAACCATGGTCCCGCCCACAACTAATCACTGATAACCGTGGTCCGCCCGTATCCCGTCACTGATAACTCTGGTCGCTCCCATAACTGATTACTGATAGCCATGGTTTCCCCTGAAACCTATTACTGATAACGATAAGCTTGTTCTTCATCTTAAACCTTCTCTTCAGAGAGATTACAGTAAACACTGAACCTAAAAATAAATTCATATTTTCCTTCATGGCAAATACATGTTAAAATAAAGATCTAATAATTGAAATAGAATACATATGAAATATGTCTAAATCATTCAAGAACAACTAAAAGACTTCAATTTCGGCTACATGTAGGTCATATCTGTAAAATTCAATTTGTGATGAATGACTAAGGGATGCTCTATTTTTTTGTACTCCAGAGAAAAAAAAACTGGACACAAAGCAGTTCTTAAGTAAGTAAAAAAGGACTAAAATAGAGGTCTGTATTTTGAGCCTACTAAATACTCAGGTATCAGTACATCCTGGACTAAAATACATGAACAACCGATTTCACTAAATGCAGGTTAATACTTTCAGTTTATTCTTTTCTTCATGAACCTGACAACACAAGACTATGAAAGATTTACATAAGGCTATGAAAGATTTCAGTGTTGTTGTCTGTAGGAATGTACACGTCCTATCAATTGTATCCACATGCCTGCAGGCGGGGGGCAGGTGGGGCAAGCGATTAGCGCTCGAAAACATATACAGTTGATGGCCATTATAAGAAAATAATGGAGGATTTTCTTACTTGAGTGAAAGTACAAACAGTTTCAGAATGAAAAGAGGGGTGAAACTGGAGGAATGTGAGGAATAATAGAAGGTATGATGGATATTTTAGAATAAAATTCTCATGATTAAATTTAAGTATTACAGAAATAAAATCTCAGATCTTATTAGACTCCTGACCTGGTAGCAGTTAAAGTCAGCACACATTAGCATATAGGTTGCAATTAAAAAGCCTAGTTTAGAAAGCAGTGTCACCCCACATAGAGGCGATCGAAGTGAATGAGTGAGACTAGCACTGGTTAGCACTGTCGCCTCACAGAGCAAATGATCAGGATTCAGATCTCAGCAAGGCCATTAGTGTACGGAGTGTGCAAGTTCTCTCTGTGTTTGTGTGGGTTTCATCCGGGTGCTCCGGTTTCCTCCAAAGACATGCAAATTAGGTCAACTGACTACTCCAATCAGCTGGGATTAAATTTGATGTACACAGCGCGTTCTGAATTTGGGCAGATGGGACATGTCATCATCATCATCATCATCATTATTATTATTATTACATTTGCCATGAAGGTTATGTTTTTGTTTAGATTTGTGTGGGGGTTTTTTTTGGCAGGATTAGATGCCATGTTATACCATTTTCTTAAAACCTCCACCAGAGGTGGGGTTTTGGACAAGGAAGATCCTTGACATTGTGAGATAGGGGGGATTTTCTTTGGAAATTTATATCGTGCATCTGGAAATGTCTCAGTTGGGTCTTCATGGTAGTTTTAGTTATTTTTTTCCCCCAAAGCAACTAGTCTATGCATGGCTACATATAAACATGAAATAGAAACATTGTCTTTTTCAGAATAAGGGTTCTGCATGTAAATGTGGTGAAAAAGGGTGAAAGTCTTAGAAAGAGAAGAATTGGAAGTAGGAAATCTAACTCTAGTTGAGTCATACTGCAAATGTATAATCGATATCTTCCATAATTCATTTCCGCGGACTAGTGAGAGAACTGAGACAATTTCTCTACGAATTATAGATCATTTCTGTTCTGAGCGCGTGAACAGTGCGGTTTAGTTACACATAGGAACTTTATAAATGTGTGTTTTCTATAGATTCTTCACTTGAAATGGAATCATGTAGGTGGAGAAACATGATGGGACACATTAAGCACTAAAATAATTTGATAGAAAAACCCTGTACAATTATCAATAAGAGACTAAAGAGGTTACATAACAACTGAAGGATCAATACAAATAATGAATAAGTGTGTGAGGCGGCTCTCGTTTGAGTGTTTAAAACAATGAACTCCCTTCTATGGTAAATCAGTAAACATTTTATTTTATTCAACAAATAATCCTTATCTTATAATTTGATTATAGGGGAAAGAAAAAGGGGAAAGAAAAAGCCATAAAATCTGTTGCTATTAAAAAACAAAAAAAAAAAAACAAAAAAAAAAAAAAAACAAGCTCTTTTTCTTGGACCTGCCTGAGATTCATTGGTTTCATCTGGCACACAAAGTCAGCGTTAAAAAACAGAAATGAAAGATTGTGACACTCGACATGCTGCTCGCGGTAAAGCTTCCCTGCTTCGAGCCATAACAGCCATAGTAAACGGTCAGATCCAAGGCAGGACAGGTTTACAACCTAAGCGATAGAGCTCCTGTAGGATGCACCGTGAGTAAAGAAATCGAGACTAATCTTTTGAGAAGAGGCCAAAAGAGAAGAGGAGAGCGGTCTTCGAGAAACGCTTTGAAACTGCGAGCGAATGGAAGCGCTTGGGCTCGTCGATCAGACTGTTCCTGTGCCTCACAACCCCTTTTTAAAACCTGACCTACTTATTCAAAATCGAGCGCTTCTGTTTAACTGCCACGGATATCAGAAAGCCGGAGAATGCCCCGGTTACACGTCCTGTCAGTGCCCTGGAAGATGAGATCTGGCTCCTGTTTGCAAGTAATAACACAAAACCTTGTGCATTTTCTCTAGCTTGCTTGAAGCTATACTGAAATGCTTCAAGTATTTTAGGCTTCTTAAGAAAAAAAAAAGACTTTTAAATCGCAGCATTTCTCCTTCCACCAGCCAAAGAACAAGTTCAGACTTATAACGACTGCCAGCAAAGAAAGAAAAAAAAAAAAACAAACATACTGGCACTTTTTTGAGAACCAAAACTTTATTATTATTTTATTAGTATTAATTCAGAAGAGGGAAAATTCCACTGAAACCTACAAGTCCTTCAAAGCAGAGAAAGATCCTTATCAGCATCTTCGCGGTACAATGACTTTTATATCAACAGACTTCTTAACTGAACGGAAAGTGTTTAATTCTGCCTGGCAAAAACAAACCCGGCGAACTTTACATCATCTGATACGTTTCAAATAGTGTTCCTGGGAAACAGTTTGTTGCCAATATCTCGGGGTCACATAGTTTTGTGTCCTTTCATGAGGGCTGCATGAAGAATCAGTTTTGAAAAGCTGAAATTACATCATGAATTTTGCATTAACTGAAAAGTTCACTGAAAATGACTTGAACCCCAAACAGAGCAGGATGTTCAAAATATACACAAGAATTCAAGATGACACTCTGATGATCTGGAATAAATCTGGCACTGGACACTGGCTACTAGAGAACGATACAAATCTAAAAATAGACCACAGGGGTCCAAAGCTCCTGCCACCCAGGAATGTGTATTTTTTAAGTTGATCTTCATCTTCCTTAAACCAAAATCAAAACTGTTGTGTTAAACAAATGAAGTCCAGCTGGCTTATTTTGGTGTGCACCAACCCCAGGCAAGGTACCTGTAAGACAAACCCACATACCAAATTTCATCAAAATCCAAGCAAGCATTCCTAACTTATCGTCCGGAAACGGGAGGTGACAGACGCTGGCGGACACCACCCATTCCAACAGCTCCTGCCACTATGTTTGGCGCGAGCTAACAAGTCTATATGCCAAACATGGTGGCAAGAGCTACTGGAATGGGTGGCGTCCGTCCGTCCGTCCAGCATCTGCCACACTTTGGTTTCTGGACAATAACTTGAGAATGCTGTTATCTGGTATGTGGGTTTGTCTTACAGGTACCTCGCCTGTGATTGGTGCACACCAAAATCCGTACATGATTAATGAGCCAGCTGGACTTCATTTGTTTAACACAACAGTTTTAATTTTGATTTAAGAAAGATTTAGATCAACATTTCTGGGTGGCGGGAGCTTCGGACCCCTGCGGTGTATTTTCATTATTGAGTAATTTTGCTGAAGATGCCTTTTAATCTTTCTCAAATATACAAAGCCAGAGGTCCATATGTTACATATGTTTTTCACTCTCAGATAGGGTTTACTATGTGTAGTGTAGTATCACCTGTATTAATTCTTTTACCCTAGCTAGAGAGCATAACTAGGAAACAGGAGGTGATGTGGCCATAACTGTTGGCAAAGCTTCAGTAATAAATTACATTCCTTTTTAATAGGCTTAAATTTCAGTGATTGTTTTTGTTGAGTGTAAATTAGTACTGAAATGGTACTAGCTGACTGGTTTGCTATCTCAGGATAATTCACACTCGTGCCGAAGGCAAGGTGGATGTTGTAGAATGGTGGCTGACTATTCAATACCGTGGGTGAGGTGCATAATTATTTAAGCTACACAAGAACAGGGTAGCACGTCCACTTAAGAGCAAGCAGGTCCTTGGTTCGAGTCCCAGGGTTAGTGAGGGCATTTGTTCTCCCCGTGCCTGGGTGGGTTTTCTCCGGGTGCTCCGGTTTCCTCCCAGAGTCCAAAGACATGCACGTTATGCTGTTCAAAATTGCCCCTAGGTGTGAGTATGAATGGTTGTGTGTGTGTGCTGCCTCTGAGATGAACTTGTGTGTTGTCCAGGGTGTACCGCACGTTCTCTCAGATAGGCTCCAGCCTCCCCACAACCCTAGTGGGATTAAGCGGTTTGCCAAGTGAGTGAAGGAATGAATATCTCTGGAGCTGCAGTATGAAATCAATCCAAATGTTCTGAAGATCAGTCCAGTGTGGACTGAATATCAGCCTGGCTGTGATTACTAGAAAAGCACCTTCATGTTTACAAGCAGTATAAACACAAACTTCATTTGTGATCAGTGAAATAATGGTGAAGAAATTCTATCAAACTCGCTCTCTCTTTGACGCTAGACAAGATTAGACCAGAGTGCATTTCTGAAACTGCAAACTGAGGGAAAAAAAGAAGAAACGTTCAGGCTGACCTGCGTGGGCACCAGAACGGGTGGATACGCCAGCTTGTGATGGCGATACATCCAAAAGGAGAGGATGGCAATTGCTGCGATGCCCATGATTGGCACCAGTGAGTACAATAGGGTGCTGAACAGCGGTGGCTTCTGGGTAAATGGGTTAGACGTAGCTGGAGAACAGAGAGAGATTGAGACAGAAAATGTCAGAAACACGGTTCATGTACAACAGGTTACACAATGGATGAATTCACGGGAAGCATATTATCATAAACAGACACCATACAAATGTGAAATAATGAAGCAGGCAGGAAGCACTGGTAGCTGTACATCACACTGATTTCTCTCTCTCTCTCTCACACACACACACACACACACACACAGAGGGGAGCGGGAGCATGAGTTGCTAACTCGCTAATTAGCACAATAGCGAAAGCAGTTCTATCCCACTGTGCTCAAAGTGTTTGAAACAAAATCAAACAGAACTTGTTAAGAGAAATATGTGTGAGTCTGGGCGTCGTGTTTTATTCAAAGTTTGATTTCTGCAGGTTCGTCGCAAACGCAAACTGCTTTATAATGTTTTTCTTGGGATCGGTGCCAACCATGTGCTTGTACACGCATGTATATAGACTTTCATGTACACAAAAGTGCCTTTCATCTAAAGTGCAGAGACCATGAAAGCTTCCTGTGTGTGTGTGTGTGTGTGTGTGTGTGTGTGTGTGTGAGAAAACCCAGGCAGTCTGTTTGGTACAAGCACAGTGCTTTCACCACACACACCATTTCAGCTTGCCATGTCAGAGATGCGTTTGATTCAGGGCTAAACGTGATACCGTTTCCCTCCTGCTGTTTCTCTGCTACATCTGATTATAAAACACATCTTATACAGGAGGATTTACACTCTTCTTAAATAAATACCCGTTTTAAACAACTGCACTTCTCAATCTTGCCTGAGTATCATGACTGTCTCACTCTGGCATCGAAGTGCTCTGACCACTAGCGCGCGAAACCCATTCCGCTTATCTGAAAGGTGGAGTACGCTTAATGGAATTCTCCGCATCCCTGTGAGCTGCTGCTTTTTAATATCTGGGGCATTCTGTATCGAGTGAGCTGGTGCTGAAAATAGGCTTGTGGTTGCGTAAGCTAGCGCTGCCGCTACCAAAAGGCAGCCAGCATCTGAACATAAATAACCACATGTCAAAGAAAGCATGAAGTGTGCACTGTTTTGTTAGCCAGCGAAGAGAAAATTGTTCCCGTCCTCACCATCCTTGGACAGAGGAAATGCTTCTCAATGTTGTGTGTGCACCACTTCCTGTACTTGGCTCTGGTATGCCTTTAAAAATGATAACTGCCACAAGGCCAGAACATTCTCCAATTATATATAAATGTGTGTGTGTTTTGCTTTTTGTTTTTTTAAATCACAACCTACACATTCTTCAACAATAAATGGTACAATGACAAAATGTAGAATCTCAGGTATGTCAGGAACGGACAGCGATGGTTAAAGCCTTCACTTTTAATCTGTTGCATTTATCTACTGGTTAATCAAAAAAAAAGAAAAAAAACATTCAAGTTATTTATTTCAAATATTTCACACAACCTTCCTATACTGTACAGTACATGGCCAAGAGTTATTTTCACATTAATACCCCGTGGGGACAGGGGCTGGCACAGTGGTCCTGGATTCGAGTCCCAGGCTTGGCGAGGCCGTTTCTGTGTGGATATGCATGTTCACCCTTGTGATGGACTGGCGAACTATAAAGGCTGTACCCCTGAGATAGGCTTCAGGCTCCCCGTGACCCATTAGGATAAAGCGGTTCGGCAAATGAACGAACATCCCAACCCCACCCTCCCCCGGAATAATGATTAGTTATCTAATCAACCAATCAACCAATCATGTGGCGGCAGAACCATCTATCAAATCCAGCAGCTACAGGTCAAGGGCTTCAGTTCATTTTCACATCAAAGACAGAATGTGGGGGAAGCAGAGGTTGTTCATGACTTGGTTGTAGAGAGTCAACCACTGTTTGCAGGCCACCATGTGAGGTATGCCTTTCTGCTCCCCACGGTGTAAAGGGTGGTTATCTGCGTTAAAGCAGCTCTTCCTCTCTTTTGTTTATTGTTTCGATCACTTACTAAAGTTCTTGATCTTCATCGTGAGTGGATGCATTGTGCCGCTGCCACATCACTGACTGGCCAGACAATCGTATGAATAAGAAGGTGTAAATCTATTCACACAGAGGCCCACTCGCAGCTCCTAACTTCTATATATATATATATATATATATATATATATATATATATATATATATATATATATATATATATATATAACCATCATCGATGATGTGGCTCACAAACACACTAAGCTTCACAAACGTCACAAGCGAAAGTAGCATTGCTAGTCACAGTACAGTGTTACCTAACTACTGTAACTAATAACTTAACTAAAAATGTTTCTATCAGGAAAAGATCATTTTTTTCTATAATTAGCCATTAACTCTGTTTCTCATACAAAGTATCAGAGTCGTGCAAATGAAAAGGTATTATTCTTAATGCAATTCACATACATTGCCTTATGAAGAAAATATTTCATTGACTTAAATATTGCTTGTCCTAAATAAACAACAACAAAATGTCAGGATCTGCCTTAAAGTCTTTTTTAGTTTTGTTTTTCCACCCGCTGGTGAGCTGCTGTATTGCAGTTACTATGTGGTTCGTTTTTGTCAGCCATGTCCCCTTATCTTGCCCCTCCCCTTGATGGCTTCCACTTCCTGTCTTTGTCTGTTTTCCCTCCAGTTTGTGTCCACCACACCTGACCTTAATTACCTAATTATTTGGTTGTCTATCCACATCCTGCCTTCCTTTGCCTTGTTGTCAGTTTGCCCCACTCAGTTCTGTGAGTAGTCTCAGTCAACTCTGTGGATTTACTTTGAACTTCCCCGTTTAAAGTTTGTTTTTTGGTTTGGAAATTTTGCCAGTTTTTTGGACTTTGATATTGCCTGCCGTTTTGGTACTTTTGCCCTTCTACTGTTGCTACCGGTGTTTTGACCTCTGCCTGAATTCAGGCCATGCTATTGCTGTGCCTTGAAAGACTTCTGCCTGACTCCCTTGTGAGAAATAAAACCCCTGAACCTCAACCTTTGCTGGTCTGGGTCCTTACCGTCCCTGACACAAAAAAAACACTTGTTTTATTTTCTTAACCAACAACGATTATTTACAAACATTATAAACTAAAATATTCCTTTTAATAAAAGTGAAAAAGCTAATAACAAATAGCTGTTTCTTAATAACCACTTATGAACACCTGTAAAGGCTGCAGTCAGGCCTAAATATAAAACACCTATATCTTTTTCCTCTTTAGCTTTTGGCAATCTGTAAAAACAAACCTTAGACTTTTTTTGCTCGCACGAATGCTCTTTGTCATTTAAGATATTTTGTTTGTTTTCCATCGAGCTGTTACTTTCACCTCCATTGACATCACATGCATTCCCCATGTGTGAGATTCCCAACTCCTGCATAGGATCCCCGGTCCTGCATATTTTAGTGCTTTCCCTATTCTGTCACACCCACTTCAAGTTATAAATTAGCTAATTGGTTAAATCAGATGTGTTGTGAACAAGGCACACATTAACATGTGCGGGGCAGACGGTTCTCCTGGAACAGGGTTGAGAGCTCCTGCCCTATATTGCACATTACTGTACCATCTGCTGTCTAAACAACACAGTTATATCCGCCAGGTATATCTACAATTTCACAGTGTAATAATAATAATCAACTTTTTTTTTTAATTTCTGCAATTCAAAACATTTGTCAAACAGTATATTATTACATGCCTAAAATTATTTTACTATATTATATTTATATTACTAATATAATTATATTACTAATGCTTTTTAAAATAATTCCTGCACCACAGATCAGATTATGGTTAGGGCTCTGCATTACTGATCAGAGGGTTGAGGGGGGGTTCAAGCTTCAGCTCCACCACCTGCAATGGTGCAGCAGTTAATTACAAATTTATCAAGTAGGGGTGCCGGGAAAAAATCGATTCATGTCTGAATCGCGATTCTTATTTATTAGCATTCTGAATCGATTAAAATTTTCAAGAATTGATTTTTAAGAACATGTTTTTTCGAGCATTTCCAACCTTACTCACAGCGCGTACCGTTTGTCCAGATGCGGCCTCCATAATGAATTGTTCCAGTGAGTGGCGGCTCCAGAACAAGCTTTTAGCCTAGCTTTAACATGGATGAGGAAAAATACGCTGTAGGCAAATGCTTGCACTTCGGATTTTACAATTTCCAGGTAAGAAGGAGCTTGTACGGAGCCCCTAAGTGGACATGGGGGAAAAAAATAAAGGTTAGGTTTCGCACATGAGAAACCTTAGGTAACTGGTGCGCACGCAATAATTTCTCATGCTCACAAGAAACCTATTTTCTTTTTCCATGTCCCTTTTGGGCTCTGTAAGCTTGACATGACATATGCGGTGCGCAAAATAAAAGTCAAGTATTTCGGGAACACTTCAAATCCCCAAGCAGCTTCACTAACAGAGCAGCAACTTCACTAAACTCCCAACAACTCTGAACGAGCAAAGCTAGTAATATCATTTCTTTCTTTCTTATAGAACAGTCGTTCGTAGCTTATAGAAGAATTTAGTTACTCCTGAAATTGGCTCCCTTTGTTTGTAATAGTTATGAATCAAACATCAAATGGTTTGAATCAACAATCGATTCTGAATCGATTCGTCACCCCAAAAATCAGAATAGAATTGAATCGTGAGTTGTTGTTCGATTCACATCCCTAAGAGCAAAAATCATTCAAATAGTGGTACAAGCATAAAATCTGGCACATTGTACTCTTCAATTCACACTCTTTTCAAAAATACCGCTGGCCATGCAAAAATTCAAAATAGTGACTCCAAAATCCAAGATGTCGGGCCAAAAATTTAGTTTTTCCTTTATAACAAGAAATGCTTTGATTTTAAGCCCCATAAATGTAGAATACAAAGTTGGGTATTGTGGACATTTTGGTATCTCATGGTTCTTGAGCTACACCACCCGATACTTCTACAGACTCAGGAAAGCAAAAAATTTATACCATTCACTAAGTTAATTTTGTGATATGAAAATATTATTTTCATAACCTCTTATTTTTAGTCTTTTTTTTTCATTACAGTTATAAAATTCTAAAATTATGATGGCCTCCAAGATGGCGACCATTGACTTAAAGTAATCATATCTTAGCAACTATGAAAATGAATTTTTGGTATGTATCTCCAACGCCATCTTTAATACAGGAGTCGAGGTCACTATAACAGATACAGGCCAAAGCGCCCACAATACCCACATTTATATCCAGCTTCAATACATTTGTGAAACAGAAAATCTGCATTTTCCAACTCAAGGCTGATAAACTCATTTTTTGTCATCACATGTAGACCTTCAGAGGTACATACATACTGTATCTCAAGAACTATTATAACTACAGGCATGCTTTTGGCATCAAAATGTCCACAATAGCCATATATATTTGACTAATACATTTATATATCATATATATATCATATTTTATATATATATATATATATATATATATATATATATATATATATATATATATATATATAT
>JAOUQZ010000047.1:7017582-7037241 GCA_028564935.1 Neosilurus hyrtlii
GGGGGGGGGGGGGGGATGAACCTGTTAGCTTCTCATCATGCACATGGCACCGGCTGCTTTTTACTATTCCAAAAAAAAAAGTTCCTTCCAGTTTCAACTGGTGAGAGGTAAACAGGTTCAGCAGCATGCTAGGGCAAGCAGCGAGAGTACAGGCAAGTGCTTTTCTGCTTTGGCTTTCTGCCGCCGCTTCTACTGATGAACAGATAAGGACGAGTGAATTTTTTTTACCCACCTCCCCTTCCCTCCACCCCCATCGTGACAGAAAGGCGACTTGGTTCACGTCGAACCTCCACGAGGAAGCATGTTTACTTGAAGCTGGGACGACTTCGTATCAATATTCAGTGTGGAACGTGTGCTATCTTTAGTAAAGGCCCATATGGCTAATGAATGGGGGATTTACCGCTGTCCCCGAACACGCTCCAGCACAAAGGACCGGCTCAAAGAGTCTGTAATGACCCTGACTTCTCTTCCATTTCCACAGAATTTCTCTTTCCATTAACTGTAACAGGAAATTATAAAGAAGCCTCAGCTTTTCAAACTTTACGGGCACAAACTTCTTCTTTCTCTTCTTCTTCTTCTTCGAGAGAGAGGTTACACTGGATGATGAAATTTTTGCACTGGTTCGGTACCCACTGAATAAGCGGGGCACATGACAGTTATAGACGACCTGTCACAACTCTGGGGCTGCAGTTCCTTTACTTATTCATTATTTGATTTATTTATTTATTTATTAGAGGAAGGACTCTAAGGATTTAAATTTCGAGGTATGACAACCGTACAGCCCAGTATATCCTCTGCTTACAGCTCACATATTTATAAGAACATTTAATGCCAGCAGCACTGCCATGAGTCGGTTATGCTGCTCAAGAAGCTGCTAGAAATCCTCCGATATGAACGTGAAGGAAGTTTACCTGTCGTAACAATTGACGTCATCCAGCCAGCAGCCCTGCTTCACCACCGCTACGTTCCCGGACACGTTGCGCCATGTGGCGAAGCAGTGCTGCCGCTTGTCCTTGTCTCCGACGCAGTCCTCGATGCCGGTGTGGTTGCCCTGCTGCTCCAGGCTCGGACTGTAGTTGTAGTGTATGCATTTGCGTGTCTCCGAACGTCCCAGGATGGCACCTGTGTACACAAGGGAAGAGGGACACCAGTGATGCAACTATTCACAGGCGGCACACGCTCGGTTCTCAACCCAAACTGGTGACAGAACGTCACGGTCATACTTTCGAAAAATAAAAAACAGACTGGAAACTCTTGGTAACACAACTGGAGTTCTTTCCACATCATACAGGCTGCACTGTAGTTGAATAATTAATTTCTATTACTCTCTCTCACACACACACACACGGTAGGTTTGTTTTTTAATTCATCTGTTAAATCTGCAGCATAAATCAAGACCACGTTACAGTTCAGATCGACTGAAATAAACATCTCCACTGGGATTTTAAAAAGCGGTGATGCAGGGTTTTTATCTGAAATGTGGGTTAACAAAAAGACTCCACTCAAACAATCAACAGTATTTAGCACACCATGTGTACTCTGAGCTGATCTGAAGGGTGACTCCTTCTATCTTCCGGCCATGCTGGAGAACAAGCTCTGTGTGTGTTTGTGTGTTGAAAATCACCTGATGCGTCTTTTGTCAATACGAATGTTTACTACACAAACAAGAAGCCATTATCGACAGTCATGATAACTTCCGATCTCTCAGGACTCGCGCCAATTGTATAAAATACAAGTGTTTCATCCGACGACTAATCCGAACCCTTCTTTTTTTTGGCAGTGGGAGTTGGGGGGAGGACCGTTTTTAGGCCCTGCCTGCGTGGAATAAAAACACTTAAGCGTTTAAGCAAGAAAGGTGTGAAAAGACATCTATTACATTTAATGAGCAGTTATTGAGTCACATTTACGTCGTTAAAAGCTTGCAGGTATTTGCATTGCACAGTGCTGCCAAGGGTTGTCGCCGCGGGGCTGAGAGGACCTGGGGCAACGATGAGAAGCAGTTGGAGCTCGAGGCCAGGTATTTGAGAACTGGTTGTGCAGGCTGCGAGGCGCCATCTTAGCACGAGGTGGAGAGGACCATACAGGTGAAAATGGCCAACTTTGGGAGTGACTGTGGATTCGACAGCAATAAGGCTGAGATCACTTGTAAAGAATTCGAGTTGGTCATTGCTCAGGAGGGAAAAAAAAGAAAAAAAGTATTTGTCAGGACTTGCAAAGATTAAACTGTTTTGAGGACATGAATGAGCAGAAGTGCTTTGTGTTGTGTGGCGAATGGCACGCCAGCCGTGCTGTAACAGTACAAACGACTACACATGTGGCTCTGACTGAGCGTGTTGGGTGAGGGGGGGAAAAAAAGTAATCTAAATTTAGAAAGGGGGCTGATGTACTCATGGATGTCTCCACTCATCTGCTCTGTTGTAACAGTGTGATCAGAATGCAGAAGGCTTTCACACAATGACCATGCTAAAATGAAAAAAAAAAAAACGTCATTAACGACATGTATTTTTAAGATCAGGGAAGCACGCCAGGTCAGGGCAGGGCGGGGCGTGATAGTGGAACGCTGGAATTATCGGTGGTGATGAGCATGTAATCTGTGCTAATTCTTGATGCTCATTTCGGGAAGGAAAGCCGATTGTAAAATAGATTAGCGTGATTTTAAATAGTCATTTTAAATACCCTGCAATGGCCTGGGGAGCTGTCCAGGGTGTACCCCGGCCTCGGCCAGAGTCGGCTGAGATGGGCGCCAGCCTCCCCGTGACCCTAATTAGGATTAAGTGGTTCAGAGAATGAATGAATGAATTTTAAATACCCAAATGATAGCATTTCACTTACAAATAAGAACATGAATAGCAGCTTAATAAAAACTCTGAGTTTTAAATCTATTTATGGTTGTAAACAAATCGGTGTCTCTGAGAAAGAAAAAAAAAATCGAGGCTGTGTTATATAAGACACATGAAGCTTTCAGTTACAATAAAACCTAGTTAAGCAAGTTTTAAACAGAGTAAAACTGTTCTAACCGCTCCATTTTATTCCTTTTCTTCAAAATACGATGAAATTAATTACTTCATTAAATTATTTGTTGTTCTCTCTTTGCTCAGTCTGAGTACATCCTCCGATCCAAAGTGATCACGGCTCGCTGCCCATGAATGAGTTGGCGAGATGATGCAATCCGACTCTGGTCATCTTGGATTTGTATTTTACAATCAGCCTATAATCAGATATCTAAGAAATGCTTTCGATAAAAGGGCAAAAGGAAAAACACAGGGGAGGGGCATAGTGGGAGTGGCAATGTAATCAGCATTATTTACTCACTCACTCACTTGCTCAGTAACTGCTTGTTGCTATTAGGGTCGTGGGGAGGCTGTAGCCTATCTCAGCCGACACTGGGCCAAGGCAGGGTACACCCTAAACATTTCACCAGACCATCGCAGGGCGACACACACACACACACACACACACACACACACACACATACACACACTTATTCACACTCACACAGAAGGGCAATTTGGAACAACCAATGAGCTTACTTTGTATTCTTTTGACTGTGGGAGGCAACTAAAGTACCCAGAGAAAACCCACACAAGCATGAGAACATGTAAACCACACAGAGACCGAACCCAGGTCCTTTGTGTGAAGCGGACATGCTAACCACCATGCCACAGTGTCACCCTAGCATTAGTTCGAGCATTAGAAATACTTTTCCCCGTCACCCAGCGCTAACGGCATAATTTATAGTATAAGCTGACTTTGAATGATTTTACTGTGAAAAATGAAATGTGCCTGTCTATCTTACTGTAAACTTTTCCAAAAATAAATGATATTCACTGATTCATTTCATGAGAAGGGCTCATTCAGAACGAATCAGTACAAATGATTAGGTTGGAATTAATTAGCTAATAGCCCCCCTGGTGGGGATAAACAGTGAGGATCAGTTCCAGAGTTGCCCTAATCAGGATTATAGACGGCGTGGAGGAGGACTTAGTGTTTAATGTGAAAATGAACATGTTCAACTGTTAAACTGGAGCAACAGGGGAGAGAACCCCGAGGTAGGAAACATCCACGAACCGAACGAGTACCTGTTATCACTTACATTATAGCAGCTATAAACTAAATAACGTCTATCGCTCTCCAGCTTCACTGCTTTTTACCATGTTTTCTAATGTTCTCCCTGGAGAAAGAGTCAATGAGCACGTGAAGCTCTGTAAGGAGCAGAATTAACGCGAATAGCCAGGTCACCCCCTAAACTCTCCTCAAAGTGACTCAATAAATCTTTGACCCATATTCTGCTGCTGAACGTACGAACACAAGAGCTCCTGGGCAGCTATTTTTAATGAGGAACCGTGAAACACCCTGTCAGTGGGGCTAACCGGGTATAAAAAGGTGAGCACCTAAAAACATACCAGGGAGGGGTATCAAGGGCATCAACAAAGAATTCCCTACAAACAATTTTGCGGGCGCAGCCATGAACTAATGCAGGGGTGTCGAACTCATTTTCACTGAGGGCCACATCACTAAATTTGAAGGTGATCGAGGGCCTAATAATCACTAAACATCGATTTTTAAAGGGCAACCATGAAATCTACAATCATTTAGGCATCTGTCCTCCTTTCCTTTATTCACCCGCAGTACCTAACAACACTTAACAGCAGCAAGCTAGCATGCAATCTTTCTTGAGTCATGAATGACTAGGTGTTTACTTAAAATAGGCTACCGCCACCTGTGGAAGGATGAATTAGGTTTCACGGTAACAGTCGATGTGAAGAATCTCCATCCATTCAATCATTCATTTTCTGAACAGCTTAATCCTAATTAGGGTCGCAGGGAGTCTGGTGCCCATCTCAGCTGACTCTGGGCAAGGGCAGAGTACACCCTGGACAGCTCGCCAGGTCGTCGCAGGGCAGAAATACACTGACGGCAACCCAGTGGCCTCCTCTTTACGAACAACAGCAATGATTCTTTATATGCCTCTCACCACAGACAGTGAGAGACATGGCTGGCCTTTGATAACCTAGTTAGCTGCACTGAGGGTGCAAAGAATGTACAATAATCATATTCTTTGAAAGCTCTCGCAGGTCACATAAAATAAGGATTTAGCCCACAGGCCTGAGATTGACACCTCTGGACTAATGGTTAGAGATGTGTGTTTGGGACTGAAAGGTCGCTGGTTCGATTCCTCAACCAGCAGAAAAAATGTGTGGTGGTGGAGGAGTGAGCTGTACCTTCCCTTCCTCCACATTCACGGCTGAAGCGCCCTTGAGCAAGGCACCTAACCCCCAACTGCTCTCTGGGCGCCTCAATGTGTGGCAGCCCACTGCTCCGAGTGTGTGTGCTCACTGTTCACGAGATTTCCCTTGCAGGATTAATACCAAATTGACTTTGATTGTCAAAATAAAAAACCCTTTACATAATAAAGTGTTGGAGTAGAACATCTGAGAGATAAACTGCCGAATGTGATCATCAGATGCTTCCTTCGTCTGTTCTGTACTTATATATATATATATATATATATAAAATGTGTGGAGGGGGTCTTGTTTCAGTTGTGTGTTCTGAATTGACACAATATAATATTTCATCTCTAAGCCCTGACCTTCACTTCCCCATATTTAACCTAATACGCATTATTCTTTCTCTGGCCTCTGGTGGAATGAGAGATGAAACCTAGCGAAGCAAAAATAAATAAAAAATAAAAGTGCCCAGAGTGTGTTGCAGCCTTTTGAGCTTGATGACACGATATCTCCTTGCTGGCTCTGCGGTTTAGTCTTACGGATCGCTTACCAAAAAAAGGGACTGAAATTCCTGGAACAGGGATTTTCCTCCACAGAGGATTTGAAGGCCAGCTTTCTCGAATTGCACAGCAGGGCTATTCGTCCTTTTCAGTGGAAATGTGCAATTTGGACACGATACCGGCGTTGTTCTGTACGATGATGACGCTATAATAATTTCAGTGGTGCTTCTGAAGAAGAATGGCTTTTACGAATGGCGTATGGGTACAGGCGCTGCTGTGATGGTTCACCCGGTGCTTCCTCACAGCTCCGTACGCAGGCTTTGTGTATTTATATTCATCTTATTCACTTCAGGAACGCTTTATTCAACGTTTACTCTCGATCGCTGGACTTAACTACACAAAAATTCTTTGTTTAGTGAAAGGACAGGCATTATCAAACGGATAAATCCCACTCTCTCCACTAGACCACTAGCTTCAAGACAATAATAAAATCCTGCGGATGTGTCGGGCGCTTGTGACACGTCTGCTACTTATCGGGCTTACATCACTTCCTACACTCTTTCCGAAAGGCTGAAATGCAAAACAAGGCATGTCCGTTACGGCCTAACTCTCAAGCACTAGGGCACTTTGCCTGAATAAACCGTGTCTGTCACTGAGGCCTAGAACAACAAAGTGCACTTAATAGATCAGAGAGCATGTGTTGTGATGATGGATGGAGAGCACTGAAGAGTCCGGGCAAGATCCTTCGTGTGCAATCAGGTTTCTGTACCGCGGCAGTTTAACATCAAACCAGGTTTTTTCTGTGATCTTCACCCACTGAATAAGCTGAAATGAGATCTTCAAGGTCTACTCTCATTTCCTAAATGTAATTCAGATTTGTTTTTAATTTCTTTAATACAAACTGCTACATATAAAGAACACACACACACACACACACACAAATGAATCAGATAGAACATTAACACTATCTGACTGGTTTGTATATCGGTAGTCTCTATTCACAGTAAGCTGCAGTGCACGGTGTGTTCTGACTCCTTTCTATCGGATCCAGCATTTACAGTTTCAGCGGTTTGTGCTACAGCGGCTCTTCTGTGGGATCAGACCAGACGTACTCGCCTTCACACCGCACGCGCATCAATAATCCTCGGATACTCATGACACTCTTGACAGTTCATTAATTGTCCTTCCCTGGACTGCATACCAGGAACACCCCACAAGACCTGCCGTTGTGGAGATGAACAGAACCAGCTGTTTATCCATCATAATGTGCCTCATGTTAAAATCACTCAGATCCGAACCTTCATTTTTCCTGCTTCCAGCACCTCAACTTTAAGGACTGACAGTTCTGCTTTATTTACTTCACCTCTTAGTGCTCATAATGTTTTTAATGTAAAAGGTAAATTCCAGATGGTTCTTACACTGGGATTCAAAATACCACTTAGAATAGGATTGGGGTATAATAAGGAGGTAGGGGGCGTCCAAGCGATGGAACTGGAAGGAATCATGTTTCCAAGTTCATCAAGATCGCCTACAATGGCAAATCAAGGTCTGTTACGCTCTACTATGATTTCCACGTTCTGTCACGATTGGCGTCAAATCGTAATACATCGTAATCACCAGATTTTTGAAAAAGTTCCATCAAGATCATCACAAATCCACCAAGTTCCCTCAAGATCATCACGATTCCACCAAGTTACCTCAAGATCATCACAAATCCACCAGGTTTCCTCAAGACCATCACAAATCGATCCCACAAACCCCCCATGCTCATCACAATTCTCTCAAATCTCGGGGATCACGGACTCAGCGTAAACCCAAGGCCAGAGATGGATATTATTTTGGACATGTACATGTACCACAGTCAGCAAAAATGACTCTGCTAAAATATCTTTTGTAAATATCTTATATTATATACCATTAAATATCTTTAAAATTTAAATGAATCAATGCAGACTATAACAAGGCTGAAGACGGACACGGACACATGTACAGGGTTTATTTGGAACTGGCAACCAAACCAAAACAGGAATGTAAACAACAAACAGGCAACACAGACATGTAGACGGCTAACAGGGGTCAAAAAACTAGCAACAACTAAACAAGAGCCTGACCGCACTCAGGAACATAGCTAGGATCTGGAAGCAGAACTGAAACAGCCTGTGACAGCCATCACATTGGGTATCGTTCCACAGATTGGGTGATTACGCCAACAGATGCACTCCAATTGCATGCAGTACAGTACGAAAAAGGGAAAAGGCATTCAGTGTTCAATTACACTGAGCTGATACTAGCCTTTTTTTAAATAAATAAATAAAATTACGTACTAAATTCAGGTATTTGAGAAGCTAAAATACGCAAGCTAAATGTTAACAGCTTAACGCTAATTCCAGAGTTTTAAACAGTCTCTGGGGCAAGCACATGATGCAAAATTTTTATTGGCATCTGTCAATCATGAAAAGACAGCAGTGAAACGCACCAAAGTAAAACTGCTGAGAAACCAGTTTGGAACGGAGGTTTCAGATCGTGTGCGTGGGAAAGAGCTGTGTTTGTTAGCACTGGGTTCTTAGAGTGTGTGTGAAGTTCACATGAAATTCTGTTCAGGATAGAAATCAGCGGGATCACTGGCTTAGATAAAGCAGCTTACAGCCGTTCTCCTTTAAACATCACTTTTATAAAATAGTGAATTCCTTTTGTGTATTTAGTATTTTTCACTGTTTCCATGAAATAAACTTTTATTAAATTTGACTAATAATAAAATAAAAAAGCAATTTTTTTTGAATAATTTTTTTATTTAAATTCGAATGAGAAATCGACCTTTTGTTGTACGCTGACTTCAAGCATGCTTCTTTGACACGCACATTTTTGCAGATGGTTTTTGTTCTGGAGTTCGTGAACGGCCGAGTTTCCAGCCGGCGCAATTATACGTGGCTAAAATTCTGCATGTGCATTTATATTAATCGCTCCGTGTTATTAACTCAAATTAGAAGCGGTATAGCAAACAAGGTCCACCTCTGTGTACACAATGAATAACATGAGCACACATGCATGTGCATTATTATGGGATGTTCAGTACAAATGCCACCGAGTATGATTTGCTGCAAATGACAAAGTTGTGATGGATTCAGAACACACTCAAAAGATCCGAAAAAGTCCTGTTTTTTTGAAAAGGGTCTTGAGTTGGTTTAGTAGTAGTGTGCATCATTTCTGTATGATGTCTGTGCAGGTAATTTCAGATTAAGATATTTAATATGTTGTTGTTTCACAGGGACGTGTAGGACCGACACAATCATATGGACACAACCCAAGTTCAATCATCCACAAGCAGAATGGTCTATTAAAACGAGGTCCTTAAGAAAACATGCACGTCCTAGCTCCGCCCCCAAATTTAGCCGAATATATTTTCATATGCAAATGGTTAAGAATTTGCATCAAATTGTCTAAGACCCAAGTCACAAGTGGAGAGTGTTTCCAGCACTGTGTCGAATGAATTTCAGTACCACATGGCAACATTTTGTGATTTAGGAAACATGATTAAAAGGGTTGTTCCTGCAAGCAAGTATTCCGAGTGTCCGCAGATCATCATAAATAGATCAGGTCTGAGATGATCAGGTTGGATAATAGCCACCATCAGCTTCACCTGAACAGAGCAATGACTCTGTGACGTTGTTTACACAAAGAAGCTGCTGCTCTCTACAAAACAGCATGTTCCATCTTCCTGTGGTGTTTGTGTCACCGCTCCACCACTGAGCGCCCACACCTGGTTACCTTCATCTGCTCATTAACTGCTGCACGTTTACACAAGCAACTCTTATAAACTTATACGCATATCATTCATTCATTCATTTTCTAAGCCACATTAGGGTCGTGGGGAGGCTGACGCCCATCTCAGGGTGAGGGCGGGTACACCCTGGACAGCTCGCCAGGCCATCGTTGTACCCAGCAGGAAATCGAAGTACCCAGAGGAAACCCATGCAAGCACGGGGAGAACGTGCAAACTCCACACCAAAACCTGCAAGCCCGGGAATCGAACCCAGGCCTTTTTGCTGTGAGACGGATGTGCTAACCACTGCGCCACCGCACCGCTCTTACTTCTTTATTCACATTTACACTTCCTGTCTTTCCTTTACCCTTCTTTACAATTTAATGGGTACGACTGTCCGTTTATACTCAGCCATTTTATTTTATCTAACACATACAGATGAAGTAACGTTACACATGTCATCAATCACATTACTGTTTCCCGACATTCGCTTCCTCTAACAGTGTGTCCTGTTCCTCTTATACTACACTTACTCACTCATTTGCCAAACCACTTAATCCCACTGGGGACTCTTTGGGCTGTGGGAGGAAACCAGAATACCTGGAGGAAACACACACAAGCCCAGGGAGAACATGCAAACTCCACACGGAAACACCCGGGTCCAAGACTCGAACCCAGGACCTCAAAACTAACCATGACACCACTGTGCCTTCCTCATATACTACAGCAATTCATCTACAACATGTTTTGGAAATGGATCAATTTTCATCATCAGTTTGTCGATTTAAAGTGGTTTAATATCGATGAAAAATGATTCTCACTTACATCATCACTGCTATAAACAAAAACTGTCCTCACTATTCTCATTTTTTCCTTTTCAGTTAAAGTTAAAACAACCACACACACAGCTTGTAAAGTCCTAGAGACACAAGAAAGCACAAACACAGACCCAGAGTCAACAACTCAACCCTTTCTCTGGTACTTAACGTAACATTCTAATAATGACTGAAAACACAGGAGGCCAATTTCAAAGCTTTTACAAACATTCATTCATTCATTCATTTCCTGTACTACTTAATCTTAATTAGGGTCACGGGGAGGCTGGCGCCCAGCTCAGCCGACTCTGGGCGAGAGCGAGGTACACCCTGACCAGGTCACCGGGCCATCGCAGGGCCCTTTTACAGAGGTGGAATTTAGCAAAACGAAGCTACTGGCCAACAGGACTGGTGAAATTATGAAACTACTCGTCCTCCTTCGTGTTTACTGGTCAGGAACACCTTATCTTCTTTCCCTGTTGGACTTGTCACATCGCCAGCAGGATGACTTGCTAGATAATTTCACGCTCTCTACAGATTTCTGACTCGCCACGGACCAGAGGACTAGTGTTCATTTCCACCCCTGCTTTTATAAAATTCACATTTTACAGCTTCTAATCCCAATACAATCTAAATCCCACTGGTAGAGACAATAACGTTCCGATCATGAAAAACAGACGGAAATAACGGACTCATTAATCCGAAACAGAATTCAATATATGACACGGAATTTACATTACAGAGCTTATAATGCTCAAAATTGGGCACCAAACAGAAAAATTTGACAGAATTTTGCACTAGAACTTCATTAAAACAAAAATATGGCCACATTTATGAGCTGAAAGCTAACTGCTTCATGTAATGATGACGTTCGTGCACTTAACCAATCAGCATGGACAACTATTCTACGTAATCGTCGGCCATTTGTAATCTTCAGATCACAGCTGTGTTGATTAATAACTCATCAACGGTGACATTTTATACTACAGTCTCTTTAATAATGACAAGAATTTTGAAAAAATGAAGCCTGCATATAAAAACCACCGACAGCCACCAGCTGCTCGTGTTTGTGCTGAGGAAAAGGCTCGGCAGTGGCAAGATGCACTCTCTTCTAATTCAGGAATTCTCCCAGCACGGTGTGGACTACGTACGTGTGGATACTACAAAAGACTGTCTGACATCCTGCAAACGACGAAGCAAAAATCAGCACACAGTCAAAACTGAATCCGGTCACGCTTCACAGTGTACACGCTTCCGAATCACTCTGAGAGGACTCTGTGTTGAACGCTAGCTGTGGACGACATGTCCAGTGAGAAGGTGCACATAATGAAGGGTTTACTAATTAATCACTGCAAGGTGCAGCAGTACCCAACAGCCACACAAATTAGAGATCAGCATGTCCCACGTTTGTCTGAACAACATTCTGAAGCCCTGAAAGCTATCTTCCATGGAAATCTGTTAGCATTACAGCAGACGAGACATCAGACATCAGAGATCGGAGTGTTCTGAATGCTGTAGCAGGTGTCATGGGCTGGTATTACCTGATTGATGTGGCAGTGATGTAATCATGCTACTGTTAGCTAAGCTGTAATCAAGGTTGATTTATTGTTAAAATTGTGATAATATTAAGTTATCACCTTCATATCAGCTGCATACTTTGCCCTTAATGAAGAATGAAGAGTATACCTTGATACAGGAGTTTTCAGAATTACTTGTTAGTTGGTGCTATCTGTACTTTCACATTTTGAACTTGTTTACAGTTTATTCAACGAGTTTGATGTTGAAAATTATATTCCAGATTATTATTATTATATTATTATATTCCAGAAAACTTCTTCAGTCATCTGGTTGATAGTTTCATACATGAATGACAGTTTCATAGGTTTTGCTGCACTAAAAACAGATTTTAATAAACACAGAAATTGAAACGTTCTCTTGAAGAATTGGAGAAAAAAAAAAAAAAACACTACCATGGAAGCATGACATAACACTGTGATCATTGGAGTTCAGGGGAGAATGGAGCCTATCACAGCCGACAACTAGCCAAGGCAGGGTACACCCTGAAAAGCTCACCAGACCATCGCAGCGCAACACATACACACAGCTATTCTAATCATATTTACACCTCGGGGGAATTTGGAACAGCCAATTAGCTTAATGTGCATGACTGTGAGAGGAAACCGGAGTATCCAGAGGAAACCCACAAAAGCACAGGGAGAGAATGTAAACTTCACGCCACAATGTGCCTTTACCTTCACATATCAGTTATTTACGATTAAAAAGAAAACACTGAAGAACAAAATGCTTCATATGAACACCTGCATATCAACTTTGTAATCTCTGGATGAGTTCTGTGAAGTCACTTGTTATAAGTTTCCACTAAGCTCAACCATTCAGTTTGGTTACTGAGGTAAAACGAACACCAGATAACACCAAACAAACTATAGTGTCACCTATTGTTCTCTGATTACCAGTTACAAAGAGCGAATCACAGAGTGTTTCTATCACTGTATTTATCGTAACGTTAATCATGATCATCACTGCCTTTATTCCGCCTTGTCTGGTGTGTGTAGTGCAGCAGGTGACGACATTTTAAGTTATGTGGCTGCTGGATTTGTACGAATAAACAACTGGATGTGCAACGATAACCCGGACACTGGAGCGGGTAATGTGTATGAACTGAATCAGAACAGCTTTACTGAAATTCAGCATATGACACGTCACATCCCATTAGTGAAGCAATGCTCAACAATCCCTTTAACCAAAGTGATGCAGTGTGAGTGCGAGGCAGGACTCTATTTTATTATTTACGAGTATTTATGAAAGGAATACTTCTGTTAGTGGAGATGAAAATATGATCTTCCAAACTGTCTTGTTAGAAAAAGCTGCCATTCGTAGTTCATTTCTCTTTCACGTTAGTGTGAAATCACAAGAACAGGCCGTAGAAGCATCAGTTCCAATAAGGCAAGATGCTGGCAAAAATAACTGTATACAGATTTTAAACCAACACATAAAACTAGTGAACCTCTGAATCTATTGCACACATCTGGGGGCAGCCGTGGCCTAATGGTTAGAGAAGCAGGTTTGGGACCGAAAGGTTGTTGGTTCAATTCCTGAACCAGCAGTTAAAATGTGTGGCACGAGTGAGCTGCCCCCTTCTTTCCTCCACCTTCATGGCTAAAGTGCCCCAATGTGTTCGCCAGCCCACTGCTCCGAGAGTGTGTGTGTGTGTGTGTGTGTGTGTGCGTGCTCACTGTTTACATGCCTGTGTGCTCACTTTGGATGGGTTAAATGCAGAGGCAATAATTTCCCTTGCAGGATTAATACAGTATATCAAAATAAAAAAAAATCTAAATCTGCACTTAATACTACATTACACCTGCACATCAGACAGGGGTCTGCTCGTTTACATGATTCGTGGTATATTTATCAGTACATTTAATGCATAACACTTCCAGACCAACTGTTTATTTGATTTCACTCCTGCACCACTTTTTGCAGTACAGTGGCGCCCCTGCGCAAGGATTTCCACAAAGAGCATTATAATAGCAATAGTGCATTTTGACTGGCTTGGACAAATACAACTGCTATGTATGCAAGCTTTTAATAAGTTTAGATTTCAATCCTGTTAAGCTTATATCAGTACATCAGTCTGTTGTACTCACTCGCTCCTTTGCTAAACATCTATTCGTGCTTTCTGGCTCCAAAGATCCATTTTTTTGCTACTCTACACCACTCGAGTGTAATTTTTCTATCAATATCGATACAGTATAACAGTGTTGTTTTCATAGAAATGTTTGAAACTATCTCGTGGTTACAGGGACCACATGCACCCCTTACAGTTTCCATCTGCGTGACACTCATGATGCACATGTAAAGCAGAAAGATAAGCCACAGATAAAGCAGCTAAAACTCTGTGCAACTGTTGCTTGTGCAAACAAAATCTCGCATCTACAATGGGCATCAATTAAAAAAACCTAATTTTCAGCGTTCTGATGAAGATAGATTAACTTATATGCGCAGGCGTATCTAGAACAGATCTTCATCCTACAGACTTGAGCTCATGTAGACTTCTAATTCACAGTCTCAGGGCTGAGGCGTTTACTTTGGATAAAAAAAAGCAGCTTTAAAAAGTTTTTAAAAATAGAAACTCTTGCCCTTGACAAGACAGATGTTCGTGAATTGCTGAAAAAGTCTTTGCTAAACTGATTACACTTTTATTTTATTGTCGTGCAATCATCTCAGGCAAGGACTCGCACTGTCCTCAGCCCTTTTTTTAACAGTCCCGCTGACAGGACGCCATTAATTTCGAGCTCTGCAGCACCAAGCCAAAGAAAAGCATCAAGGGACAAAAGACTGTACATTTTGATTTCGAATAACCCCTCCGTCAGCAGTGGTCAGCCAAGGCTGTAAATAATTCACGCCGGCTCCTCCATCTCGGACGACGACCTGGCCATGTCATAAAAGTCGGATTCGTGAGCAGGATCAAGATACAAGCAAGACAAGGTCAAGCTGTCGATAAAAAAATGCTCAGGATAATAAAAAAAAACAAAAAAAAAAAAACAAAAAGAGAGCTGAACTGAAATTCCTTTGCAAGACTGAATGGCTGGAAAACAACCCATGAGAAGCTATTTACAATTTTTATTACTGTACATGTGTATCATCATTTCTTTCATTCAGCTTGGAAATGGCGAACAAGCCGGTGGCGCTATGAGTCATTAATAACGAGGTAATAATCTCAGAGAGCCTCAGAATACGGCTCCGAACGGACATCTGATCTCGAGGGAGAAAAACATCCGTCCGAGTGCATTAAAGAAACATGCGGGAGAAACGCTAATTGCTTCTTTTCAGCACAGAAACAAAGAAAATTAAATGTTTTCCGTGCAAGTTAAATATCTGCAAACAGCTCGATGTTGGATGAGCTGCTGAAATCAAACATGTTGAAAAACCATAACGTCTTTGAGCTCTTACGGTTTTTGTGGTCAGCGGTCAAGGAGAGAGCACAGAAAAAAACAAGGACAAAAAAAAAAAAAAGACTGATAGGACTTTTTAAAATGAAAAAAATCAGCGCTGTGTTCTGTGGCTCCTTCCCTGTTTCTGTCATCGCATGACCTCACGTAAAAAACACAAGCCCTGGGTGTTTCCTAATGCGCACAGCTTACTAAAATTACCTGTTAGTGTGTTGGCTGTGGCTTTGGGGGGTAAACGTGTGTAATCATGAGTGTAAGGAAAAATCTTTGTTTTGGAGGATTTGCTGGAGAAATTGCAGGATCTTGTGAACAAAGGAAAAATCCCTCATTGTGCCAAAAGTATAATTACAGATGACGGTATGTCAAAGAAAGGAGCCGACTCTACATCGTACTAGTGGAACACAACGTACAGGCATGGAACCTGAAGAGGAAACCAGACACGAGAAGAGGTTCAGAATAAGTCCTCTTTACTTATCACCATTAATCTGAGGCGTGACAGTATTCCTAGTCAAGTTCGGCAGTGACCTAATTCAGGCGTACGCTTATAGTCATTTAAAAGTGCCAATAGTCAACTGAGTACCGAAGTGACGCCGTGTTTCCATGATAGTGTTTTTTTGCTGGATCTAAACAATCACTCAAAACGGCGTCGATGGCGTAGCAGGACTATATTTATCAGCGTAAAATGGCTCACTGTTTCTTTCCAGAGTGCAATCATCAATTGGAAAGACAGTTTTGTAAACTCTACCACCTACCTAAAGATCAAGTTTTTTAATTAGGCCTGGATTTAAACGATCCTGTGACACACAAAGACCCGAGCAGTCTACAGTTAGCGGACAATAGAACACAGATAAGTTTTGACCTTTAGATAAAGCCCTTTGTCAAACAAATCCCACTATCAAGCCAAATCTGGCCAAAGCAAGGCCGTTACCATTTCCACTGTCACTTCCGGGACTTGATCACGCCTCCTCATGGACACGTCAAGGCTAGAAGCCTGCGATATTTCAGTCTGTGAGGGGATTTTTTTAAACACTGAATTATTGTCCTAGCTAAAAAGTGGAAATGATTCAGCTCAACATTTGACAAAAGCTGAAGTGCCCAAGCTTTCACTGCCACGTTAAAATTTGTTCATGTGATGTCAGAAAAAAGGGGTAAAATAAATAAACGTAAAACTTATTTGAAAGAAATTCTCTGCTTTGGGTAAGACACAAGTGTAAGTCCATGAGTCTGTAATGCTGCAGTTAGCGTAGACTAGCTTTTATGACACAAGTAGTTGTTTTTGTTTGCTGTAATGGACACTATGTAAATAGTTGAATACGTTTTGTTTGCTGTAATGAGCACTTAATGTAAATGGTGGGGCACCTTTTGGTTTGCTAAAGTGTGATTTTTCTCATTAGTTCCTCTGGAGGTAAGGGATCTCTGGAGATAAGGTTGGGAGGTGTTTACAGCAAAGCAGTGTTAAGGGAGAGGAACCTGCTGGACTATAGACGCAAGAACAGAAATTCAAACAGGTTTTCAGCTCAAGGTTTAAGGCCCCAGGCTACAAGCCTCAGGTAGCCGTGAGATCGCCCTGGCTTGCCCTGGAATGGCCCAGCAACTAAAGTGTGGTACTTTTAAGTTGCCATGTTTTACAAACTAATTAAAGAAAGAGTGGCTGTCTGGTTGGTGATTGCTCTCTGGAATGAAATGCTGACCCATGTCACTTCGATCCAGCAAAAAAAATAAATAAACAAAAAACACTACCATGGAAGCATGATATAACACTGTGATCAGTAACATGCAGTAATTATAATGCTTTAAAATGCACTATATGGCCAAACGTTTGTGGACACGTGTCCCTCACACCCATATGTGTTCCATCTCCAAGCTTGCCACAAATTCAGAATCAGATAACTGTACAGACTGACTTTGTATGTACACTTTCATATTACTGACGGAGCTCCTGACTGAAGCACCGTTGCCGTGGCTTGGATGGTTGTCCCGTGTCCTGTTCACATCTGCCCTCCATAAAAAAAATCCAATAAGGCTTAATGGTTAAGGGTTAATGCTGATTGGCTGTGATGCATTGCCTGACTTCATGACGACAGGCAGCAAAAAAACAAACAAACAAAAAAAAAACTGATTTATTATTGATAAACATGAAGCCCAAAAAAAAGGCTCATTCACCACTGCTCAGACTCGCACAGAATAAAAATAAATAAATAAATAAATAAATAAACACAACTCGGGAAGGCAGACAGACCTGCAGGTAAATAAATGCTCATGGCGCAAACATGGAAATCAGACTGATAGAACATGAACTCGTTAACCGGATAATTAAACTTATACAAGGCAGGTGATACAATGAACAAGAAAATTGGAAAGCTGTTGAAATGCAGACCCAGGCTCAGACACGTATCAACAGGGACGCCTATCGGGAGCTCTGCTCTTAAGCAGTGTGTAAATCCATACATTACAATTTACCTTCAGTGGAACTAAGAGACAGAAGAAACCTGTTCCAGCATAATTTCCCTGTGGAAAAATTTGGTGTGATAAAACCCTGACGTCAACCCCAATGAAACGCTTTGGGATGAAGTGGAACTACAATTTCACACCACACCTCATCTTCCAATGATCAGATCTCTCGTGCACTTATCGCTGAATGAACACAAATCCCCACGGACACACTCCAAAATCTAGTGGAAAGCCTTCCCAGAGAAGTTCATGAAGAGCTCATTATAACAGCAAAGGGTGGAGAACTCCACTTTATATTAAAGCCTGTGGTTTCAAATGGGATGGTCAGTACTCTAGGACACTTAACCATCGCACCCGTGTCTGGGTCTTTCCCAACCTTCTGCTACAAAGTTGATTTAACGTAATGTCCTGCACCCGTCTTCACATTATTTTATATCATATAGTGCACAGTGTATGTTCCTTACATTAGGAGATGAATCAAAATAAGTTCAATTCTTTCAGAATTTGAAATTATATACACAGGAGTGAGTTGATGAAAAAACTAAGAGATGTATTTTTCTACTTGGCCATCTGGTTTCAATAATAAAACTGTTTAATAAGCTTTTATTTAATGGTCAATAAAATCTCAGGGTAAAAAGGCACCCTGAGCATCAGGAAAACACTCGCGCTGAAGACAGACACAAGGACAAATAGTCCTTTCTTTTTTTTGATGAGCTGAGGATAGACTGCCATCCAGATCTTGTTCTCATGTGCACAGAATCTGACAATAACATCGTGATAAACTGTGGGTAGGAACGCAATGCCAAACATACACTTATACTGTACTTGTATATACAAGACTTCTGTAAAATGATGCGATTATAATTGGCTCTGAGTCAAAACCGCCAACGCTGATGTGTAAAAATCGTAAACTTTCATTCTGAGTAAAGCACTCTGAGCATGCTGATGTGATTTACTGCCATGTCCTGTAACAGGATTGTCCAAGGGAAGAGGAGTGCTTTGTATTTGCATGCTCAGCTGAACAGTCACCTGCAAAGGTCGACCACGTCTCTCCACTGCGTGTTGGTAAATGTAAATCGTTACGAGAGGTGTGAGGTATGAATAATGGGTAATTAACCTTGAACTGGCTGATGCCCAGCTTTAGCCTACTTGGCAACTGGGCACTCGAGCCATGCCAGAGCTCACATGGATCAGCTTATCGATGTGAATAGCCTCACCTGAACTAATTTGTCAGGTGAATGGTGCTTGCTTTGAATTTCCTGGGATCAACTCTGCACTGATGATGCAATATTAGAAAATCTGCTTCTCAGCCATGGAGAAATACCAAAGCGTTACTCTACATGCTTAACAACATGGCTTAACATCTTCAGCTTTAAGTACAAATTTGCTTCTACAGTAGACGCAAAACGTAACATGCAAGCCTGCTCACGTGGACTTCAACAGTATGTATTTGTGCCAGATCAGACCCTGCTTTGATGCAGACATACTACCACATTCACACAGAGTAGGCCCTACACTAATAAATCCAACTGCAACCCCCTTCAGTGACATCAATATCAGGACTTGCCTGCAAACCCTTCCCTGAGTCATCGTCATAACAAAACCATCCACTTATACCTAAACTAATGCTTGTGATATGAACGAAACATCAGATTACTACGTTCCTCAATTTCTTCAGGTCATTTGGCTGGAGAGCTTGTTATCCACCGGATTAACGTGTAAAGCTGCAACACTGATGGGAGGGCTAAAGGAGGAGGCGTGGCCTGATAGATACCATATGTCCATGCATAATTTGTATTACATTCAGAGCACCATTACAGTAAAAATAAAAATCCCAGAAGCCATATTATATATATATACACACACACACACATACACACACACACACACACATATATATATATATATATATATATATATATATATATATATATA
>JAOUQZ010000047.1:7037341-7049841 GCA_028564935.1 Neosilurus hyrtlii
ATATATATATATATATATATATATATATACACACACACACACACACACACACACACACACACACACACACACTTATAAACGATATGCTCTGTGATAAAAAGCATCAGAGATATTTAATGAATTCATGTTGTTTCATTTACATCCCCTTCATGTTTAAACAGTTGAAAACACTTTATATTCTTATCTGTGAGGCAGCATCGACAAAGGAAGCTACGGACGCATCAGAAGATGTTTTGATGCTCTGAGGTCAGGCTGCAGTTGTAGATTAGGGTTATTACAGAACGCAACACAGGTGTAAAGGAATTATGAGATATAAACACGATTTCGTTTGTTGACAGGCGTTTAAATCATCCCAGTTGTGAGGCATCAATATTAGTGGTTTCCAATTATATCATTGATCATGCCAAGCTTCTACGTTATTTATCATTCATGCCCCGAAGGCGAGGTGTACGTCGCTGAATAGTCCCGGAGACAACGCCGGGGCAGCTGTATTATAATTTTTATAGTCTGAAGAGAATAATTGTTTTAGTATAGACCGCACGAAAACAAAAAGGCAGCTAAGTCGGTAAGTTTTTATTGTATTTTCACACATTTTAGCCATTACAGTGGCAGGTCAGGTGAGCGCTATGAGCACGAAGAACTGTGGAGCTCATGGCTAACTCTAAACCCATTCAGAATTTTAGTATATATACACTACATGGACATGTAAGTAACTGTAAAGGCGTGATTCTGAACCCATTCAAAGCTTTAGTATATTCTACTCCAAAACACAAGAAAACCAAACTAAACACAGCATGCACCGTGAAAATACAGCTGATGAAGACACGGCACAAAAACCTCCACTGTACTGTCGTTTACACGTGATTCACTGCAGATGCAATGTAACTGGTGTGCTAGAGGGAAATTCTCTCGCGTGACTAGCCACACTTTCATATTTGAAACACACTCTCAGAACGGGTGATGAAAATACACAAAGAGAAACCATCTGAAAACCCCCACAACATAAAACGCACCTTTGTTCTTCATATAGAAATCATAAACGCTCTCAGTATGAGGAGGAAGAGAGGGAGTGGGAGGATCCGTGTACAACTGTAAATCTTTCTAAACGCCCGACTTCTCGTATCTGTTCTTCCTTTTCTAATGGCTGAAGTCCTGCCAGCGTAACCGGTGGCGTTAACTGTTTCAGGTGTGCACCAGGCACCAGCATTACGCTGGAAACTGATATCAAGCACTGCTCTCACGTTCCCCGTGTTCCCGGGACGGGTTCCGGATCCATCGTGACCCTGATCGGGACGGAAATGAGCGGGAGGATGGAATAATGAACCGACCTCTTCAAAGCGAACAGGAAAACGATCATGAGATGGAAAGCACACATTCCCCTTAAGCGGGGAGGAATACACTGCTTCATTTAGGAGGCTCATCTCACACACACACACACACACACACACACATTCTCTCTCTCTCGCTCTCGCTCTCCAGTAACAGAGGCTTATACAACACCAATTGGCTCGGGTCGGATTTTTATCTGTTCATATGCAAACATGAGCTTTGCTCTGGTTGGTAAGACCAAAATGTTCCTCCTGTTCCATCCTCCAGGCCCTTTTTTGATGGCAGGTCTGGTGCTGTGGTTATCAACAGAGACAGAGATATATCGTACGTACACGGACATAGAAAAGAATTTAAAAAGTGATCATCAGCACAATCATTAAACATCACATTTACAACCTTGCACTGGAGTCACACTGCAAAGGCACAGAATTCACAGCCTTTCCTTGCGGAAATTGTGTGTCTATGTGTGTGTGTGTGTGTGTGTGTGTGTGTGTGTGTGTGTCTGTGGACCTGTTTTAATCCACCTGTGAGGACCAAACATCTCCGCGGCTTGTGCAGACTTTATCTAATAGACGTGACTTTTTATTTTAGATTTTTGCACTTTTATTTAACAAACTGTTTCCTTTCGGTGGTAAAAGTCTGATATTCGGTTTGGGTGTAGCAGCTGCTCCGCTAGTATGATTTATGTCAGTGGAAGGTCCTCACAAGGGGTGTGTGTGTGTGTGTGTGTGTGATCTTGTGTCATCCTGTGAACTAAATCTATAGAATGGTGTTCAAACCAAGTTTTCACCGAGGCAGTGTGTGATACTGAACCCACCTGAGGAGCAGGAGATGAGGAACACTCCGAAGGCCAGTTTTGTCGCCGAACCCATTTTATATGTTTACGAATATATATATATATATATATATATCGGTCCTTTTTAAAAACCAAGTAGATCCGTCCTTCAGAATCCAACAGGCCTCCAGTAATGTCCCTGTTCACTCTCTCTACCAGTGATCGATCACTTTAAAACACATCCACACTGCTGGGAAAGGGGGAAAAACCCCAAGAATTACAAGTTCCCAGTAATCACAGATCGATCCACTGGATCCGGACAGATTACTCGATCGAATGAGTCGTTCGAGCTTTAAAGAAGGTGTATTAAAAGCCCAGAAAGAGAGACAGAGCTCGTACAGGGATCTGGGAGAGATTGGGGGGGACCCCACACACAATAGTGGATTATTTCTCTGCGTGATTGATGGTGATCGGACGGACCTCACCATCGAGTCGGAACCCCATACTGGATCGGATGGCGCTAATCAACAGACAGATGATCCAGTCGAAGTGTCACAGCTCAGTCTGACCACGTCTCTCCGGGCCAGCTTTCCCATAACCAAAGATTAACCACCAGCCAGGCTAGTTCACGCTTTCCTAAAACATCCATACACGAGATTGCTGTTCTATATTTAAAAAAAAAAACTAACTAACTAACTAACAGTACCACAGAAGAAGAGAGGCGGTTTATTGTGAAGTCGTGAGCCCGGTTCACGTCCACACGCCGGTAAAAGGACACGGGGGTAGAAGAATTAAAGCGTCTGCGACTGAAATATTGAAGAAATGGCTGGAAAAAAGGGGAAATAAACTCGGGAAAAGGGCGAAAAGAGGGGAGTTAGCTAACGACGCTAACGCTGTGGAAACAGATCCGGCGCGAGCGCTCTCTCTGCACGCGCAGGCTCAACGGAATAAACGGAACATTTAGCACGAATGCTAGCGCGGTTTGAATATATACATGATTATACAGCGTGTGTACGGTCGGTATCGTCTCTCCTGGTGGTCTCTGATCCAAAAAAAAGAGAAAGAAAATAGGAATCGGTTAAAATGTCGACGCGGAGAAATCTGGACGGCTTGACCGTGTCCGCTCGCCCGACTCGGATCCTTCAGCGACGGTTAGCATGTCCAGCTATCCGGGTGGATTCAAAAAAACAAACAGCCGTGTTGTTGTTGTTTTTTTTTTTAGAAAAATAAAAATAAAATAAATATATTCCTCTTGTTTAAAATGATACGGAGTGCGGATAAATCAGTGTGCTCCGGTGTGTGTTTCCCTGTGTGTCTCTCTCTCTCTCTCTCTTTCCCTCACTCCCTACCTATCTCTCTCTTTCTCTCTCTTTCTCTCTCTCTCTCTCTCTCTCTCTTTCTCTCTCTTCCTCCAGCTCTCCGTCAGTGAAGTGGTTCACACTGTAGGCATTACTGTATATTCAAGATGGCAGCCCGGGCGGGCGGATTGTTTGTGGTGTGTTTTTTTTTTTTCCTGCCCTTCACTTTCCCCGCCCATTATGTGTACAGGGAGTGTACAGGAATGATTGACACGACGTTGAACGAATCACAGCGGGCAAGCGATTAACAGAAGCGAATCGTATCCCTGACAGATCTCTTCGGCCCGCCCCCCTTGTTGTGGTAAGGAGGAGCTCGCGCGTGCACAGTGATGCTCCTCACTCACTCTCTGCCCTTCTCTGAAGCAGTAGCTCACTCACTGAGAGCCTAATGGTGCACTGTGATATCTACATGTACATACATATCACCTTAAAAAGAGATTATGACGTCATTACACTGCATACTGATCACTCATTGGCCGAAGCGCTTAGGGGGTGATCAGAGTAGGGGCGTGGTTGGACAGCGACTGGCGCAGCGGCGACGCGCTGGCTGTCGCGTCTCGTTCTCAAAATGTCGCCGTGTTCGTCTGGCGACATTCGCAGCGTCGCGTTCCGGCCACCTGGTTCATGAACGCGTCACGAAAAGATTCGAACATGTTCGGAATTTGTGCGAATGCCGCTCTGACGCGGAGTGGTCTCGGGCTGTTCTCAAACGGCACCCACACGTCGTGAAAAGAGTCAGTCGCTCGTTCGCAAGTTATTCGTTTTCCGTTCCCTGAGGAAAAGCGAAAGGTTGGGAGACTCCCGCACGCAAAATCAAAGACTTGCTGGCATCTGGCGTGTTCTGTGAATTTTGGCGTCGTTCATGTTTTGTTCACATTTAGTTCGCAGTAATCACACGTGAATGAAAGGCGAATGGTTCGAGAGCAGAAAGCGACCGAAAAGCGACTGATTTACGACCGGAGATTTTTTCCGCCAGACACGTGGAAACCAATCGCAAATTACTCGCAAGTCAGTCACAAATTGTCGCACGACCTTCTTGCACCTTTCACGCGATGTTGGTAAAATAAGCTGCAAAATATTCACATTGCACATGGAGTTACAAAACATCTTAACGCAAATCTTAAAATTTCATTTCATTTGATTTTCTGAAGCGCTTAATCCTGGCGCCCATCTCAGCCGACTCTGGGCGAGGTCAGAGTACACCCTGGACAGCTCGCCAGGGCATCGCAGGGCAGAAACACGCTGACGGCTATGCAGCTTCTCTTTACAAAAATCAGCAATGGATGTTTTACATGCCTCTCACCACAGACAGTGAGAGACATGGCTGGCCTTTGATAACCCAGTTAGCTGCACTGGGGGGACAGCAGCGACAACCCGTTGATAGTGGGGCTTGAACCCCCGACCTTGGGATCAGAAATCCAGCACCCTACCACCGGCTAGTTTCAAAAATTTCAAAATTTGCAAAAAAAAAATTTTAATTATTAAAAAGTTTTCTGCTTTTCTATTGCACCTCTACTGTGATCACCCCCTTAATCCTGGGGTCATGGGGAGGCTGGAGCCTATCTCAGCCAAAACTGGGCGAAGGCGTGGTCCAGCCTGAGCTGCTCGCTCACCATTGCAAGGCAACATACACAACCATTCACACTCGCACCTAGGGGCAATCTGAAACAGCCAATTTCCCTAATGTGCATGTCTAATGTGCATGTTTTTGGGAAACCGGAGTACCTGGGGGAAACTCACGCAAGCACAGGCAGATCATGCAAACTCCACACAGAAACGCCCCGAGCGCCCAGGACTCAAACCCAGGACCTTCTTACTGTGAGGCGGACATGCAAACTACTACGCCACCGTGCCTCCCTACATTACATACTGTATTCTTAAAAGTACTAAGATATGACTATTGCTAGTAATTATATATCATACAAGCTAGCAAGCAAGCTGGGGTTCTCGAACATAAAGACCTAAAAATAAATTCCAAATTGTTTTTATGACATAACTATGTAAATATGAGGCTCATTATTTGGAAATCTACTGTAGTATTGTAGAGAAGGTTATTGTTACCCTGCCAGTAGGAAAACAGGATCAGTGTCATAATATTCAATGTTTACTGTTTACTGTTCCTTCACGTTGTAGCATGAAGCTTAATGTATATAATATCTATACCATATTTTCACATATCTTAATCACTGCCACACTGCAACAAAAGGCCGTTAGCATGTCCGCCTCACAGTAGGAAGGTCCCGGGTTCAGGTTCTGGGCTCGGCACGGGCATTTCTGCGTGTGTCCTCCCCCTGCTTGCATGGGTATGCTCCTGGTGCTCCAGTTTCTTCCACAGTTCAAAGACATGCACATTAGGTTAAGCGGATGTTCCAAATTGCCCCTAGGTGTGAACGGTTGTGTGTGTTGGCCCTGTAATGGTCTGGCGAGCTGTCCTTGGTGTACCTCGACTTCACCCACAGTCGGCCGAGATTGACTCCAGCTGCCCCCAGCAACCCTAGTAATAGGATTAAGCGGTTCGGCAAATTTAAAGACATACGGACGTAAAGTCACAACTGTCTATGAGGCCACAGAGTAATAAATATAAAGGGCGCCCCAAAGCTGGTCAACACATTATAGCAAGTTGGTGCTTGTCAAGAATGTCCAGTGTTTCAAAGCTCAATTCTAATAATATGTCGAAATTTCCTTGATGGAACAAGTTTGAGTGAAGTAGATGTTCTCTACCATGACACAAAAAAAAATTCTAAATTCAACTAATGAAATCTATACACACTGACTGGGAGACGCAGCTCAACTCATTTGTTATACTTTTCAGAGTTGATATGGTTCCATCCACTTTGATTATACTGCAAGGCTTAATTTTGATATTTTTATGACAATCAGGATAGTTTTTTTTTTAATTATTGGCGTTCCGTGTTTTTAAATCTTATTACTAATACTAGTATGTGTCATAATATTTATACTTTGATAATTAATGCGCTCAAGGCACATGATGCACAGTGGCCATTATGTGACAATATTCAACTGTAATGTTGTTCTTCCTGTGTGTGTGTGTGTGTGTGTGTGTGTGTGTGTGTGTGTGTGTGTGTGTGTGTTAAATTTCTCCAGAATTAGTCACAGTCAGATTCAATAATACCTCATTTAACATCATTTTATCTCAATATAAAAAGCATCTCAATATATTAATGTCTGCTCGGATGTTATCCTGAGTACTGAAATTAATCCGTGTTTGATTTGATTTTATTTCAGTTTATTTTAGTAATCAGAAATAAAACCATTGTGTCCAAAATCTATTATGATTCTATACTTGTGTGTGTGTGTGTGTGTGTGTGTGTGTGTGCATGCTCTGATCTACAAATACACATAATCCCCTCTGTTTCAAGCCTCATTACACCAAGTGTTTTCATTGCTGAAAAAATGCATTAGTCCTGTGCTCTAAGCTCATCCATTTCCTCGTGTCACGAGTGAGCAGAGGCCTTTTAAATGTGTGCTGGGTGGAACACTTAAGCGTAATGCCTTCGTGAGATGCGATTTTTGCCTAAACGGGTGGCGACTTTCACAATATCCCTACTAAGCTACTATGAAGGTCAGACGCTGATGGGCGCTGATATCATCCCATCACCTTCTCTCCCACTCCTGATATATAAAACCCTAAATATTGCAGTGGAGCGCAACTTTTTTTGCTTCCCACCAGCTTTTTCCTTTTCTCTCGCCCTGTCTCTCTTGCTTTCTTGTCTCCGGTAAAACCCTCAGCGAATTGTAACCAACATTATTAGCTCAGTGTCAATATGTGTTTCAAGAGCCACCTTTTATTCTCTTAATCCTTACAAATGAAGAGTTAATGCTATTCACTATTGACTGTAAGAAAGCATTGAGATGAAAAATATTGTGCAGATGTTGGCAGGGATTTGACACACTGACATCTTGATGTATTTAGGCTTCATCCTTGTACTGCTTTCATTCTTCTCTTATTAGATAGACATGACATGGCAAGTTGGTCTTATCTGATGGATTTTACTGTCTGGAAACTATATTCTGATTTCGACGCGAGACGCAGTGTTTTCTCTTTGTGAAGGATTTCGTTCTGTTTATCTATAGGGTGTAATTAAGCTTTCAGCACAATGTAATTTCGTCTGTAATAAGAAGGTAATATATGCGCCGGGTTCACACTGGAGGCACGTCACGTTCCCTTGCTATGGAATCCCCCAAATGAAGCTTGCGCAGCTTCATTAAACCCTCGAACAACTTTTATTTTAAGTGTACTTTTATACGGTCACGGGAAGGCTGGCGCTCCCATCCCAGCCGAGGGCGGCGTCTGAACAGCTCACCAGACCACTGCAGGGCCAACACACCTATAACCATTCATACTCACACATAGGGGCAATTTGGAACCGCCAATCAACCTACTGTGCATGCTTTTGGAGTGTGGGAGGAAACCAGAGTACCCAGAGGAAACCCACTCATGCACGGGGAGGGCATGCAAACTCCACACAGAAACGCCCGAGCACGGGAATCGAACCCAGGACCTTCTTGCTGTGAGGCGGACGTGCTAAGCCACTGTGCCGCCCACTATTAAATGTAGTACTGCTAAAATATTTCAAATTGTTTTTTGTATTAATTTAAAGAGTCTTGAAATGGTTAGCATGTCCGCCTCACTGCAAGAAGGTCCTGGGTTCGAGTCCTGGGCTCGGGGCATTTTTGTGTGAAGATTGCATGTTCTTCACGTGCTTGCATGGGTCTACTCGGGTACTCTGGTACACAAAGATATCCCACAACACAAAGATATCCATATCAAGCTATGGTTGATGGATGAATGGTTGGATGTGAACCTGTGATGGTCTGGCAAGCTGACCAGGGTGTACCCTGCCTTCGCCCAGGGTTGGCTGATATGGGCGCCAGCCTCCCCGCGACCCTAATCAGGAAGCGGCTTGGCAAATAAATGAACTGGTGAAAGAATCTTATACTATTTGCAGTCGACTAAAGCTACATTCATACAGAAAGTGCCGAACAATAAGCGAATCGCTTTGCCAGTATTTTACACAGTGTATGGAAGCGAATAGGAAACGGTTTTGGGGAACTCAGTGTTTGGCGGTATTTGTTAATCTTTAAGCTCTGACTGGTAACCGCTCGAATCACTTGATTGCCAGTTCAGTTCAGTTGAATGTGTGCCGACCCACTTAAGAAAATTTCACCTTTCACTGCTCATTTCATTGGTGATCATGGACTTTGCTTCCTGTGTAAATGTGGCTTAACAGTGAGACGGGTTGTTTATCTTCAGCCACCACATTATCCTGGTCAGGGTTGGCGTGAATTCTGGAGTGTATCCCAGGAACACTGGGAGCAAGTCAGGAAAACACTGTGAATGGGGCACCAAGCAACATCTAATACACACCGACTTACACTCATTCACATAAAGTGTGTATGTAGACATGCTAATCCATCTTTTGGCGTGGCTTTGGAAGGCTGGATGAAACTGGAGAACATGTGAAATTCTGAAGCTTGGAGGCACCTGCTGTGCACCATGTCAGACTATTGCATCATGTTATGTTATGAAAGTGGAGGTTTATAGCATAGGAGTAAAAGTGGACTGAGGCAACTGCAATTCTTCAAGGACTCGGGCCGAAACAGTGATTTTTTTTGTTGTTGTCCGGCAGTACCGTTTTAAAAGAGCAACCAACATGTATTACATTGATTGTACAGCAGATAAAGATCATCAGCGCATACACCAATCAGCCTTAACATTAACACTACCCTGCTGTTTATTGGCTAGGCAGTCCACTGTGTGTTCTGACTCCTTTCTGCCGGATCCAGCATTAACAGTTTCAGCAGGTTGTGCCACAGTAGCTCTTCTGTGGGATCAGACCAGACGTACTCGCCTTCACTCCCCACATTCCTCAGTAAGCCTTGGGCAGCCATGATACTCTTAACGGTTCATTGGTTGTCCTTCCATGGGCCATACTTGGTAGGTTCTTCCCACTGCAAACCAGGAACACTCCACAACACCTTCCACTCTGGAAATTATTAGACCCAGTTGTTTAACCATCACAACGTGGCCCTTGTGGAAGTCCCTCAGATCCTTACAGTTGCTCATTTTTCCTGCTTCCAGCACCTCAGTTTTAAGAACGGACCGTTCAGTTTTTGCCCAATACATCCCACTCCTTGACACTGTAATGAGTTCTTGATAATGAGATATTTACTTTGCCTGTTAGTGCTCATAATGATTCTAATGTGATGGCTAATCACTGTATATAGATACATATTCGTGCTTTATTGTAATGCAGCTGTAGCCTATTGGTTAGAGAAGCGGCTTTGGGACTGAAAGGCTGCTGGTTCAATTTCTCAACCAGCAGAAAAAATGTGTGGTGGTGGGAGAGTAAGCTGCTTCCTCCCTTCATCCACATTCATGGATGAAGTGCCCTTGAGCAAGGCACCTAACCCCCAACTGCCCTCCGGGAGCCCCCAGTGTGTGTGGCAGCTCACTGCTCCGAGTGTGTGTGTGTGTGCACACTGTTTACGTGTGTGTGTGCTCACTTTGGATGGGTGAAACGCAGAGGTAATCATTTCCCTTGCAGGATTAATACATATAGCAAGATAAATAAATAAATAGATAGATAATTTGCTGAGCTGTTTATTCCTATTAGGGCCGCGGGAAGGCTGGATCCTATTTCAGCTGACACTGGGCGAAGGTGGGGCACACCCTGAACAGCTCACAAGGCCATTGTAAATTCTGTAAATCGCTTTTTTTTTGGCAAGAGAACGTCTTCAAGCTTTGAACCTGCGAGAATTCACCTCACCAAATATCTCAGTGGCCCAAACAAAACCTGCGCCTCCTTCATGTCCTCAATTAACACATCCCACAATGCGGTGTTCGCTACCAAACTATTGGCTAGGTGCAAAAATCCACGAAACCCAGTAGCGGAGAACAATTAAATATTTAGGTGGATATTCTGTGTTGTCAGACTAAATAGCTTAAGTATTCTTTCAAGGACGAGATCTGTTTGGAAGGCAAGGCAGTTACGGAGATGAGGTCAACGTCAACATGACCCTCGTCTGAAAATTGAGCCCTTGGCTCCTAAGCACCTACTCTTTCTGCCTCTTCCAGTTCAAAGAGCCGAGAGCAAGCAAATCGCATTACACACTGCTCTCTTCAGGAACATTAAAGCGTTTGGTACATGGTAGGAAAACCCCCTCTATACTATGAGGCACCACAATTGATCTCTTTGGTTCTTGATTCGATTGGTTTCATTAGGTAAGTCTCATTACCATTTTAATCACATGGCTATCAGGGTTAATGATAAGGAAACTTGCTCTGAAATTCAAAATGAAGAGAAATGTTGCACATTAGGTCCTGCTTTAATGTTTCTTTGATAAGGTGGATTAATCCTTACAACAGACTATAAATCATTATAAGTCATTATTATTATCAGTTCATGCCCCCTTCTTTCCTACCATTATATCACACTCACTGTTCAAAAAAAGAATGCAGCCATGTTTTTTTTGTCATAAAAGTGGGAAGAGAGCACAAGTCTTTCGAAAACAGACCTGCTAAAACCGCTTCGATTTCTTTCTTTTCTCTTTTTGACGCACCCCGACATTGTATTATGATGTTGCACAACGGGCGGTAAGTGACTCAGTGGTCATTCTTACAGCAAGAAGGTTTTGGGGTGGAATCTCACAGCTAACAAGGCCTTTCTTGTTTAGAGTTTACATGTTCTCCCTATGCTTGAATGGGTTTTCTCTGAGAACGCCGGTTTCCTCCCACAGTCCTAAGAGACGCGTCAAGTTAGGATACTTGAAATTGCACACTGGTGGGAATGTGAATGGTTGTTTGTGTCTGTGTTAACACTGCAGTAAATAGTGGTTCTCGCATCACAGAAAGAGGGTCTGGGGTTCGAGTCCCGGGTTTGGCGTGTGGAGTTTGCAAGTTCAACCCCGGACCTGCGTGGCTTTTCTCAGGGTACACCGGTTTCCTCCCACAGTCCAAATTGCCTCAAGTTGTAAGTATGAGTGCAAATGTTGTGTGTGTGTGTGTGTGTGTGTGTATGTGTGTGTGTGTTGCCCTGCAATGATCTGGCAAGCTGTTCAGGATGTACCCCACCTTTGCCAAGAGTGAGATGGGCTCCAGCATTCCCATGACCCTAGCAGGATTAAGCGGTTTGGCACATAAATGAGTGAGTAATCATTGCACCTATTGGTCAAAAATGTGAACTGCAACATGTTATATCAGAGGCTAGCAGAAGCATGCTATCCAACACTCACTCTCTTTTTACAGTTCCAGTGAACGAGCGTACAGGACGTCTTTACAACTCGTTTTCACCTGAATTCTTGGACTAGTTTTAGGCATTTGAGAAATAATATGATTTGTAAAACCTGGAAAGTCTACAGTATTTAGTGCCAATTGCTCTTCAATGTTTGTCTCACATACTGATGATGGTGATTCTCAGAACAAGTTGGATGCTGGATGATGACATGTTCTCGACTCTCTGCTGGCTGTTATGGGTGTTACTCCCTTATATAATAAGTCAAATTGAATTCTACTTTTTTTGTCGTAGGATGTTATTAGTGTCTTTCTGCCCAAAATCTGCGGTCAAGGGGAATTCCTGGATATTAAGGCATGCACATAACTACACAACACGTGAAATTATTTCTCATATTGAGAAATATGCCCAGCCCTATTCCTCAGCTCACAGTTTACACAATTTCATTTTTTTAAAAAAAAGCTGTAATTGTCTGCTAATTAGTTGTTGAATTTTATGTTTATTTATTCATGTATTTATCTATGTATGTTTATCATGCTGAGTAGGGGGGTGTTTATTCACAGTGAGCGATCCGATTGGCTAATCTACTCCTAGGCTATCAGCGCATATACTGTGACCTCTGATACTGTGATTAATGTCAATTGTAAAAAGCACTATACAAATAAAACTGACTTGACTTGACTTGACTTGACCTCAATATCACACAGAATAGAATGTCACATAAAAAATTTTTTATGATTTAAAAAATTTTATTTTATTTTTTTCACCAAGCATGACGGAAGT
>JAOUQZ010000047.1:7107120-7122602 GCA_028564935.1 Neosilurus hyrtlii
CCCTGCGATGGCCTGGCGAGCTGTCCAGGGTGTACCCCGCCCTCGCCCAGAGTCGGTTGAGATGGGCGCCAGCCTCCTCGCGACCCCAATTAGGAATAAGCGGTTCAGAAAATGAATGAATGAATGAATGAATAAATGATTTTGTGACGTCAGAAAGGTCATTCTCTATGTGTTACACTGGATTTCTTCCCAACTACTGGAGTACAAACAAGGGAGTCCTCCTTGATTCATGCAAATGAAATGGTATTCTGGTTAAAACCAATACTTGGTGTACAAATATGACTATATTGGTGTAAAACATTTTAGACCTTCTATCCGTTTTGAGAATGAATTAGGGTTGGTTGATAGCTAATAGAGTTCTACTGACACCTTGTGGCTGAAGCGGTATACTGTACATGCAGTTTATGAGAATTATTGTATATTATAAAGGTTTTGTTTTGTTTAATGTGGGAGTAGGTGGTGTAGTAATTAGCACGTCCACCTGACAGCAAGAAGATCCTGGGTTCAAGGGGGACCAGGGCAGTTTTTAGTGGAGTTCTCACTTGCTTGCGTGGGTTTGCTCTGGGTGCTCTGGTTTCCTCCCACAAAGAAATGCAAATTAGGCTAACTGGCTGTTTCAAATTGCCCCCAGATGTGAGTGTGAATGGTTGTGTGTGTGTTGCCCTGTGAAGGTCTGGAGAGTTGTTCAGGGTGTACCCCGCCTTCACCCAGTGTCGGCTGAGATTGGTGCCAGCCTCCCTGCGACCCTAATAGTAGGATTAAGTGGTTTGGCAAATGAGGGAGTGAGTGACTGTATTACTACGAACTTTAATGTTTATCATATTGGTACTTCAAAATTAGTCATGCTTCATTTACTATAATGTTATTTCATATTCTGAAGTGAATAAAAGAATAATTTAATTTGTATGATTGCAGTTATCAGTGCTGTGTATTTGAATTTATTTATTTCATTTTCAGCCATAATGAAGAAAAAAAAATCCAACAAGAACAGGAAGAAATGTCATGTCTTTAAATACATGAAAAAGAAAAAGACATATCTACATTGTACTTCATGAGAAAATGAATCTCTAGACACTAGAGGGAGCCAAGATGGCATCATATCCTCATTCTAAATTCTGCTTTAAAATTGATATGATTTTTAAAGTTTTTGCTATACTGTATTGATACCACAAGGGAAATTATTGCCTCTGCCTTTAACCCATCCGATGTGCACACACACACACTCGGTGCAGTGGGCTGCTACACATTGCGGTGCCTGGAGAGCAGTTGGGGGTTAGGTGCCTTGCTCAAGGGCACTTCAGCCATGAAGGTGGAGGAAGGGAAGGTGCAGCTCACTCCCCCACCACCACACATCTACGTTGCTGGTTCGGGAATCAAACTCTTCTCTAGCCATTAGGCCATGGCTGCCCCATGTGTGATAAATAAAATTTACAAACCCAGACACAATTTAAAAGGCGTGATTTATTTAATAGCCTGTTTTTGCATGCAGCCTCAAGTCACGGATTCATGAATCAAGAAATTCATGAAAGTATATTTGATATAAATCGTGTCTTAAATGCACAGCAACTCTCCTCAATGATAAATGAGACAGTTTATTAATTTTATTGATGGGATTGTTGATGTTTATTAGATTCTGATTCAATAAATTTCAGCAGTGTGAATAGTGATGGGATGAGGACGCGACTGTATTTTTAATTTGTATTTTTTTTTTAAGGTGTTAGGATGTTCCCAGACCTCATAGCTATTAAATATGCACCTTAGCATTCCCACTATTCTCCAGGTGGGAGAAAAAAGAGCAGTCTGAGGCCTGGTGCACTTGTGAACTCATTTGTCCAAAGACTTGTAATGTGATCTGGTAGTAGTTCAGGTTTAACTAATCTCTAATTGCAGACTAATCGCCATGATCCGATCATTTTCTTCAAGCGGCACAGGTGTGCTTCATAGTCATGATGGCTGCAGGGGCTTTGCAGGTCACTAAAGACGCATTCAGACTCAGTTTTAATGGTCACAGATGTTGGAGGTAAAAAAAAAGGCAGCAGTTACTTTTAGCCAAATATAGCAACTGCTTAATTCACTCTGTCGTCATCAGTGTAACTCTTGCAGTACTTAACTTCTTGCACTGTACTGAAATGATGACCATTACCTTCAGGGGCTGATATCACTGCATTACTACATGATGTGTATTTTTACAGGTGCAGTGAGTAGAGTTTAATGTTTTGAGTGTCCGTCACATGCTGGCTCATTGCCGGGCTTGTAGCTGACCCGCTGGTTTGATGAATTGGAATAATTAATTCTAAATTGGGAGCACTTTCCCCTCATGTTACGAACCACCATGCGTTTTTTTAATGCTGTTGAAAGCTTTTTTTTTTTTTTCTTTTTTTTTTTTGGAGATTTGTAAGCATTGTTACTTTTGCCAAGATGACTACGTTATCCAAGTAGTTTTTTTTGTCTCTCTGTAAACAAGACTGCGAAAATCTGATTTTCATGAAACTTGGTGGAAAGGCGTAGCATGGGCCACGGAAAACCCTGTTCAGTTTTGGTGCAGGTGATGGATCCGTGAATGCATTGTTCCTCTTGCTAACAATATGAAGTCAAATAGACTACCAACCAGTGTAAAAACGTGATGCCTCCAAATCCATGGCTGCCTCTGATGCGCAGGAATACACATTTAGGACGGTTGTAATAGCTTTGCAAACGTACCCAGACATTTAAAAGAGTTGTGGTGGTTAATTTGAATTTCAGAATTCAAAAGAGTCACTATTGTCTTTGGCGGCAGTCTGCACCCTCTGAGCCATTACTTTTTTTTAATTAAAAAAACACACACTGTATAATTTTAACACATTTACTCACATATGAATCTTGTTCATTGTTTTATTTATTTTATTATTATTACTACTAGTAATACTTTATTAATAATAATAATAATATTACTACTAATAGTAATAATAATAATAATAATAATAATAATAATAATAATAATAATAATAGTAATAGTAATAATAATAGTAATAATAATAATAACAGTAATAATAATAATAATAGTAATAATAATAATAACAGTAATAATAATAATAATAGTAATAATAATAATAATAGTAATAATAATAATAACAACAGTAATAATAATAATAATAGTAATAATAATAATAATGATAATAAATATTATTATTATTGACTCTTTATAACCCCCATCCCCCCTCCCTCAAAGCCTACTAAAGCAGGCAAAGCTTGGTAAATCTTCTTTTGGGCCCAGCATTAGTGTTTATAGGCCAGTGCAGCCGAGCTAGAATTCCGCCGGTATCCCCCAGTTCACTGGCATTCTGCTGATAACACATGAATAAGACCACTGTGGACCTGCAATTGTTCTTGGCCATCGACAACCACAAGCTGAGAGGCCAAGATGCTCTAATCCAGCTCTTACAGTTCCCCAGCTAACAGGGCTTTATCCCAACCTACAGTCAGTTCATTTTTAAAACCTCAGCGTTCAGTGTCCACTGATGCTCAGCAGCCCGTATTGGGAAGTTCAGGATGGGCATAGAACAGCATCCGGCCAAACTGAGTTGTGATCATTAAAGCGTCACACTCCGTTCAGGACTGAGGAATTGATATTGGTTCCTGTCATCTTTACATTATTATGGCAGTAAATGTAAAGATAAAACAAGAGTGCAAATTATGGTAATTCACTCACTCACTCATTTATCAAACTGATTATTTACTCGGTTGCGAGGAGACCGGAGCCAATTCTGGGCAAAGGCGGGGTACACCCTGAACAGCTCATACAACCGTTCACACTCACTCTCACACCTAGGGGCAATTTGAAACAGCCAGTTTGCCTACTGTGAATGTTTTTGGACTATGGGTGAAAACCAGAGTACCCAGAGGAAACCCACGCAAGCACAGGGGGAATAATAACTCCACACAATAATGCCGCAAACCCAGAAATCGAACCCAGGCTTTCTTGCTGTGCCGTCAAGTATTCTTTTATATTTATATTAATGAGACAAGACACAATTACTCAGGAAAAGGCTCCTGGGTTATCATCAGTGTTCAAGTATTTATAATGTTAAATATTAGCGTTTATAATATAACCCGCTGCTTTACTATCTGATGGAGCACATACAAGGGTTCCTCACCCAGGAAACATGACAGGAGAAAGCTTGTTCCTATATTATTTTACAGTGTAGTCTTCTTTACCCTGCGTTGGCCTGGCAAGCTGTCCAGGGTGTACCCCGCCCTCGCCCATAGTCGGCTGAGATGGGACGCCAGCCTCCCCGTGACCCTAATTAGGATTAAACGGTTCAGAAAATGAATGAATGAATGAATGAGTCTCCTTTAACTTCAGTTCATCTGTCCACCAATGTTCAAGCCTCTCCATCACCCACATAGAAGGTGGTCTTATCTTGAACCTCCAGATACTCCTCTACAGCATGGATGACTTCACCTTCACTTTGAAAATGGTGACCACACAAGTGGAATTTTAATTTGGGGGACAGATAGAAGTCAGATGGTGCCAGGGTGGGTGAGTAACATGCATGGAACAACAGTTCAAAGACACATTAGGCTGCTTTTGCTGCTGCCACCTGTCCCGTGTGGACAGAAACATCATCTTGGGGCAACAGTACACCATCTGGAAGCTTTCCTTTAACTGTTGTGACAGTGATACAAGGCATTATAGTATAAGTGATAGCCTGAAAGACTACAAAACCACAATAGTGTAATATATATATATATATATATATATATATATATATATATTTCACAGCTTTTTTTTCTTCGAGCTTCAGATAACAAAAGTTCTTCAGATAACAAAGATTGTTTTCCTAGGATTGCAACTTATTTTTCTCATGATGTCAAAGTATAAAATATTGTTTGCTTTAGATGATAAGTATTTTATTTGTATTTAAGATAACATATTGTGATCCCTACATATTTCTCTCATGCTGACAAAATGCATGATTCACGCATGATACAAACTTGGATGTCAAGGATTGCATCCATTATTATCAGGACCAGGAGCTAACCCAAGAGGAATTAGCTGTATATTTCACACTGCTTTGTAATTTCCAAATAAGTGTTTATCGCTTGAGAAAGCGACACAGAAATGTGCAACTGTGCTGTCATGTACACATCATAGTGATCCTCAGCAGGAGATCGGCTTCATGGGAAGGATCAGGGATGGAATGTCTCCAGATTTGCATGATACTTGAGGGATGCAGTGTAAATGCTGTCACAATCTTCAGAAATGGGAAGTAACTACTGCACAGTCACCATGATATGATTGCCACCTGTTACAGTGATGCTTATATACTACTGCTACATGGGTGTTTGTTATGAGATGGTCAATACAATACTCAATATCTCATACATTTATCTATAACGATGCAAGATGTCGCTATAGATAAATGAGTGAGTGAATGAATGAATACTTTGTAGCCTTTCTGGCTTTTTGTACAATTTAAATAAAGTGTCAGCAATTTTTCCATGTAGGTTTTTGGGAGATAAATAGCACGTAAGGCCTTAAGTTTTATTTGTTCAGGTTTATTTTGATCTAAAATTGGTTGCTTAAATTGTGTTTTGACAATTAATTGTGTAATTGCAAGTTTGAAAGGACAGTGGTTCATTTCCGTAACTAGACGTGGTTACTGTATGTACACTGAACACTGGGAAACGTCTTCAGTTTTCATTATGTTGAAGGTTCAAGTGAATGAATGTGGTGGTGTTGTTGTATAACAGCTGGGTTTCATGAGCCTAAATAAACTTTTTGAGGTCTTACTCATGCACACGCTTGCTGTTGGCATGATTCTATTTTGGACTGAACAATGAGTCAGGCAAAAAAAGAATAAATAAATAAACAAATAAATATATAAATATATAAATAAAAATCCCTTACCCCTTGCACTCTGCACTACTGATGTTATGTATTGACTTATTGCATAGCAATCAGTAAAAAAGTGGCCTTCAATCTTCTTCAAGTTTACTAATCTTAAAAGGAATCCCAATGTTCCTGTTTCCAGGTCTTTAGAGTGCAATCAGTTCAACAGTCAGTAAAATCCCAAATTTGTTCAAGTGCTTCTCATTCTCAAGGGTCTACATTACTGTTTCCTGTTCACATAAACTCTATGCTATGTTGGGGATCATTATCTTTCTGATGTGTGTATCCACAACCAAAAATTATTCGCCTTTCTTTTATTTATGACAATCCAAAAAAAAAAAAAAATCCGGCTTGGTCTGACCAGCTGCCAGAAGTCAACCTCAGCTAAATGCTGCTATGGAAACAGTTTTGGAATTACTGCAAATAATCAATACTGTAAACAAATGATTTTCACAATTACACAAGGACAAAAAAAAAAAAAAAAAAAAGCCAAAACCCCCCAAAAAACCTTACACATTTTTTGTCCCCCTTCCAAGATGATCCATTTTAATCTCTGCAAGTCCCAGATTCCAAAACAGCCTGATATGATATGATCAGTCAATTTACTTTCCAGCTTCCTACTTGAATAAACTGGTCAAAAAATGTTTGTCTACATTTTACTTTTACATTTTAGTTTCTGTTTAAAAACTATTTAAATCCACCAGTATTTAGCTGTGTTCTGGACAGCTGGTAGCTCGTCAGACCAATCTGGATTTTTCAGCAAGGGATTGATGTAATACAGGAAGATCCATAAGTACATGGACAGTGTCCATGTGCAATTTTTGGAATGGTCTGGTCCACAATGAAATTAAAACGAGGCAGTAAAGATGTGATTAAAGTGTAGACTGTCATAATTTGCAGGGGTTTAAGGTATTCAATAAACCTTTTAGGAATTAGAGCCATTTTTCTCACCCAGTCCCCCATTTTTACAGTTTTAAAGGTCATCTAACAAATTCATTGTTTGTAGGTGTTTCTACCTTCAGTAAGTGAAAAGCATGCTCTGAAGATTTGACTCATGCTGCCATTTAAGAACATACTATTTCTTTGCCTTAAGAAGCTCTTTGGCTTTACTGTATGTTTAGTGTTCATCTGTACTATAAAGTGACTTTTTAATCACTTTGCCACCATTTGACTGAATCTGAGCAGAGAGTATATCCCTGTACACTTTAGAATTCATCCTGCTTTCATTAATAAACACATCATTAGTAAGCACCAGTGACCCAGGTCCACTGGCAACCATAAATGACTAATTTATTTATAAATGACACAAATGATGTTGTAGGCTTTGGATCACGACTCCTTTTTTTCCCTTCTCCATACTTTCCTCCTGCCATCATTCTGGTAGAAGTTCAGCTTGGTTTCATCAGTCCAAAGAATCATTTATCAGAACTTAGCAGGCTTTCTAACAAAGTCTAACCTAGATTTTCTGATTTTGAGTGTTATTAGTGGTTTGCATCTTAAGATAATCCCTCAGTATTTACAGTTATAAAGGTGTCTCTTAATTGTACACTTTGACAATCGTGAGCCTACCTCTTAGCATGGGTTCTTGCCTTGACTGATTGTTGTAAATGAGTTTTTCTTAATTTAGGAAAAAATTATTCCAGTTTGGTTTTTCTAATGTATCAGTTTGTCATATCAGTTTCTCGATTTAGCCACTCCTAAAGTTTCTTCTATCCCTCTGATAGATGTGTTTATGTTTTCAGCTTAATGATGGCTTTTCCTTGCATTGACAGATTTTTTGAGATTTTTTAAACAGCTGAAGCCAATGCAAATTCAACACTTGGAGTCAATTGCGAATACTTTGTCCTTAATTTGTCATTAAATAATGAGTAAACAGGCCATAGCTGGCCATAACACTTATTTTCAGTCAAATTATGTTATAATTATCAGTCATTTAAACATCTATGACAACAGTGTAGTGATCTAGTAACTAATATTAAATTACAGTTCTTACAAAACTGCAAGAGCTTCTTTCACCAAGTTCACAACAAATGTAAGAACCCCATTCATTCATTAATTCATTTTCTGAATCGATTAATGCTAATTAGGGTCACAGGGAGGCTGGCGCCCATCTCAGCCGACACTGGGCGAGTGCAGGGTACACCCTGGACACCTCGCCAGACCATCGCAGGGAAGAAACACGCTGACGGCAACCCAATGGCCTCCTCTTTACAAACAACAGCGATGGTTCTTTTGCATGCCTCTAACCACAGACAGTAAGAGACATGGCTAGCCTTTGATAACCCAGTTAGCTGCACTGGTGTGTGTGTGTGTGTGTGTGTGTGTGTGTGTGTGTGTGTGTGTGTAAGAACTCTTTATAATTATAACAAGAGTATTTTATTTCTAAATATAATAAAATAAAAACAATGTATGACACTGTTACATGTAGATACTGGTGTAGAACTGTTTCCTTGCTGTATTGTAGGCATATTGTTTAATTGGGGGCAGCAAAAGCATTATGCTCATGTTACAATATGTAGTTTATACACTGCCATTAAGTAAACAAAGGTGTAGTAAAATGTTTTTGAATTCCTCACTGTATATTTATATTTATAATTTACTTGTGTAAATAATGTGTCATCTTAACTTTGAAACATGGAGTGAAGACCTCTTTCTATTTTTTAACCTATAAGAGAAACTTCCTGGATAATGTTCCTCCTAAAGCGAGAAGAAGATGCCAAGAGTGTGTACAGTGGTTAAGAATGTTATATTTCTTATGTTATCTTAGGAATAAAACTCAGTAATGCTGAATAATTTTCCATTTATACCAAAGTGAACTGCCAAAGATGTCAATTTATGAATGGATAACACTTATGCACTTATAGCTGCATTTACTGTAATGAAATGCTGGTGAGAAAAGATCCTGTTATTGCTTAAATTATAGCAGCTGTAAATATTTGTTTGCTCATGAGTCACTTACACACACACACACGGGGTACACCCTGGACAGCTCACCAGGCCATCGCAGGGCCAACAGTCACACAACCATTAACACTCACACCCAGGGGTGATTTGGAATAGCCAGTTAGCCTACTGTGCATGTTTTTGGAGTGTAGGAGGAAACCAGAGTACCTGGAGGAAACCCACGCAAGCACAGGGAGAACATGCAAACTCCACACAGAAACGCCCGAGCTGGGAATCGAACCCTCTTGTTGTGAGGCGGACGTGCTAACCACTGCACCACCATGACGACCCTTTTATCCTCTTGAGATCCCAATGTCCTCCTAATTTCTTCCAAATACACTGTGTGTATGTCCTTGAGTGTTACTCTTTTGGTGAACTTCCAGTTTGAAGAAGTTGATCAAGTTTAATAGTTATCAGGTAGTAAGGAAGAGAAGCAGTGCATAGAAATGACAAAACACAACATTAGTGTTTGGATCTTAAAAGGATATTTTCCTTGTGAAAGGACTGTATATATTAGAACAAGTACATTAAACTTAAATATTATTTATGTTACAGATGTCATTAACAATGACCTCACATAACGCGACAATCATACGCTTCTCGATCTCTATACTACTCTCTCCCAGAAAATTCTTTTTACGTTTTTCCTTTTCGGAGATTAAAACTCAGTTGAGTAGAGATGCTTTAATAATTAAATAAGTTCACATTTTATTCTGTGTGCATATTTGTATTTAGTGCCTTGTCTCTCGGTTTAAATAAATCTTTTTCCTTACTATCTTTCAAACTTGTATGAGGTACGTACTTACGTTAGACGTGTCTCTACGTCTGACATCGCACACACGTAACACTCTCCAGACCGCGCATGCACATTTTGTACACGTTTTTGAGCAAAATGTGTAAAATTGAGGAAGATTAGTAAAAATAGCCTCAGAATAGTATTAGAAACAAACTACTTTGAAGTATTAGAATATTTTTTAGTATCATTACTGCCTAATAATATTAACATTTTCAGAGAATATCACAGGGCTCCCATGAGTACTTGTATGCCGCAGGGAAGGAGGGAAGGACGTACGTTATAGGTTTTTCTTGTTCCAAAAGCAACTTGATGGTTAGATGTGCTTCGTTTTTTTTTTTTTTAAATTGAAAATAGTAAAACAGCCATTTTTAAAAATAAATAGGTGTGTCTTTCACCTAGTGTTAAAGACTCTATTTATTCATGGAGGAGGAACTAACACTCAAACAAAGGAAATTAGAAGAGGTTACAAATTACAAAGTAGAGTTCAAATCTGAAGAAGTAAGCCAGTTAAGAATTGACTCATTTGACAATACAGGCTCCAAGTACTTGAGACACCTAATATCTTCCACTACCTCCGGAGAGACGTAGTCCAAGGCGTTTCATATGACCTCAGAGTGCATGTGCAGAGTGCAAAGTTGCATGATGTCATTTAACTGGAGTAGAGATGACAATACATCTCACTGTTTGGTTTGGGGCTCGCACCCTATGAACCATCTCTAATACACCCCGGTAGTAACAGGCAGTCAGAGAGACTGATGCTGAAGAGAAAAGGAAGTGAATGGATAATAAGCAAAATTATTGACTGATGAGATCATCATGGAGTCATTAACTCATTATATTAAAATATGAAGACTTTATAAGAACCCAGTTCGTCCAGGCTACCAGTCTCTCCACTACACTGTGACGGCTCGAGTGGCAGTTTAACAGATTTCCTGAGGAGCTGTTTTTAGCAGCCGGTCCTCATAAATGATTTTTTCCCACAAATTCTCCTTCACAAGCGCATGTATACACTGTAAAGGTCCTGAACTACTCTCCTACCCCTCCTCCAGTCTTAATCACTTAGTGTCCATATAGGCCATTCCCAGCAGTTGGCTGTAAGGGTCAAGCGTGGGACATGTGGGCATGGGAAAAAATGCAACAATTATGTCATTTCCTGTTCTGGGTGTAGAGAAAAGAGCACTTAAAGTTGTGTTGTGCTAAAATGTCTGGGAGGTGCAAAGTAAATTCTTTTGAATGCTTTCATGGTACATTTTTCTTCTATTTCCTTCTCTTCTTCCTCATAGTCCATGGTTGGTAGTTTCGAATTCTCTTTATTCAAAAGTTTATACACAATTCCCTCCGGGACTGATAAAGTATTCTGATTCTGAAGTAATTGAATAAACTACCATCATGTTTTAAATTAAAGTTCCTTAAAAAATCTAACGCTTTAGGCTGTGGTATATCTTTCACTATTCTTACATAAGCCTTTATAAAATCTATGAGCTTTGTCATCATCATTATACGAGGTTAAAAAAATTATTATAGCTCCTCATTTGATTATAAATAACACAGGTATAGTAACACTAATGATGTTGTTGGCACTGCGAATATACTCTGTGATCTCTTACCTATCCAAACAGACCAAGATTAGGCATATTGACCTGACAGATATGGAGCTCATCGTGGTTTATTCTGGGTATGTCGGTTTAGGTGAGCCGCACCTCCCAACACCGAGGGTCTAAAAGTGCTAAATGCAAACTACTTATTATCTGAGTCTATAAAGGAATTCTCAGCCCAGGGTCTTTTAGTACAAAAGCACACATGGTTTATAAGTATTTTGTTATATGACATTTTAGAATGGGGACAGGGGCAGTGGTGGCCCGGTGGTAGGGTGCTGGATTACTGATCCCAAGGTTGGAGGCTCAAGCCCCACAATCAGCGGATGTCCCTGCTGTCCCTCCAGTGCAGCTAACTGGGCTATCAAATGCCGGCCATGTCTCTTACTGTCTGTGGTGGGAGGCATGTAAAAGAACCATTGGTGATTTTTGTCAATAGTAGGCCACATAGCCCTCACATGCCCTGCGATGGCCTGGCGAGCTGTCCAGGGTGTACTCTTTCCTCGCCCAGAGTTGGCTAAGATGGGTGCCAGCCTCCCCGTGACCCTAATTAGAATTATGCAGTTCAGAAAATGAATGGAAACGGGGACTTTTCTTTTTCATTTGAGGTGCTGTATTATTGTTTTCAATCTGGCTTTGGAGCTATTTCTAAACTATCCACTTCTGAACAACTGTATATGAGGGTTCTGGTAGCTTCCGGCTTGCTTCCCTTCCTGTGATGAACTCAACAGTGAGAGTTTATTAACCCTTTATTCCTTGGGATGTTTGCTGTATACCCTTTTCTCTTCAACAAAATGCTGACTGCTTCTCTGGAAGCTGCTATAGATAATATCACACAGTGCAGCTGTCTAACAGGTAACTTGTTGGTCTGATATGCCCTGGTTTATAAGCGAGATATTGCCCATCTGTCTGTGCATGCTGCTGTTATTTAATTTAGGTCTTTGCCATCATAGTTTATATACGTCTGTTATAATAATACTGTTAGCATAGAGGAACTCAGATACCGCAAAACACATGTACAACTTAGTTTCATGATGTCTGTATTTTTAGGTATAAATTTTTGAAGCATCTTAGTACATTTTCAGGGTAGATAGAAATCATGGACTTTCCAAAGTGTAGTTTCTGTTTATATGTATTTGGACACCAATCAGCTCTCCAACATCATCTCAACTCTTAACTGGAGAGGCTGACAGCTAACGCAGTATGTGTTTCCTCTGAGACACCAAGAAGCCAATTTACACAATTTAAAATAACGGCTTATGTGGGTCAAAACACTGTTAAGGAAAAAGTGCTATCTACCAACTTCAACATACCTAAGCTCACAGATGCTTCCTATTAAAGAGCCAGAGGATACTGGGAGACAGAGGGACACCATTCCTTCCATTCACTCAGGTAGTATGTAAGATTTTGCTTCTTTGACTCCCAGGAACCTGTATTTGGCATTATTCTTGCCTGGTTTCAATCTTACATGACAGACCATTTCCTTAGAGCCAAAATGCATACAATATGGTGTCATGTTCAGTCTTAGGCTCTTTATTGTCCATTCCTTAAATACAGACCTGTAATTCAGAAGCTTCTACACCGGTTCAATTTGGTGAAGGAAAAAGAAGTGAAACAACACTACAGTACAACAAAGTCTTTATGGTTACAGCAGCAGTTATTGTGTTCATTATAACCAGGCGAGATCCCCTAAAGTAAGGTTTGGTCATTTTTGATGACCATCTACAGGTAATTGACTGATGAGGAACATTCATTAGTTTGGTCTTATTCACTGTTCGAGCTTTGCAACAAAAAGATCTTGATTCTGATACATTATTTCTATCAGTAAGTAATGTTTCTACAACTGTATTTTCTCATTACAGTACCCACCTGCCTGCCAAAAATGTTTGAGACCTTGCTTTATGTAATACAAAGACGCTCCAATTTAGTGTTCCATACTTGCTTAATATCATTTCTACACAGAAAAGTACTAATGACATTAGCGTCATTGGTTTTCTAGCTACAATTTCTTTTTTAATAATTATGATTTCTGTTCTCTTGTTGGAGGGGCATTACCATGGATAGGTCAAGGACTGCTTTAACTACCACTGAGTCATGTCCTTTTTTGAATCCACTGATTGCCAAAGAAAAGCTTTGAGCAGAATAGCTTTACAGTGTCTGGCAAATGTGCACTTAATGAAACCCAGGTTAAACAGCTCACTCCACTCAAAAGCGCACCTTCCCATTACACACCTTTGACACATTCCACAAAGAATGTTCCACTTACATATTTTAGCCAGTTATGTGTCTTTTCTCATTTCGAGGTTATTATCCACACCCAACTACCTCAACTCTCAATTCACTCTTGTGTCGTCACACCCCTGCTCTCAGAGCTTTCTCTCAACAAATCTTTCTTTCTGTATTTGTGTATAAGCCATAACACAGACCCCTTACACAAACTGCTAATGTATTTATTACAAACCCCTCAGTGCTTTGCTGAGGAAATCTGATAGGATGAAACATGGTGCATTCATCAATCCGCATGGCATTTTTCCAAACTCGTGCAGCTTTTATATAATTCATGTTAAGCAGAGGGTCTCAAACATTTTGCAGCTGTAAATGAAATATCTTTAGCTGTCAAATAAATTAGACAGAACTTCCTCAGTACATATTTATTTTTTGAAACATAATCCAACTATTGAAATATCAAGTTCACTTTATTAAATGTGTCTAATAATTCACGGTCATTATATTTAAGATAAAAAAATATAAATTAAAGGTATAGGGTGACTTGTATTTGTGGTGATGGCTTATCTATCGGCACAGGTCAGGCAGAGCTTTATTATTTACATATCTTAGCCAATCAAAAAGTCTTAATTGACAAGCCATGCACTTTAGATTTCACTGAACTACTATGTACCCCTTTTAAGTGAGTTAAAGTTTTTACATTTTTGCAATTTGACAGATATATGCCAATGTTCCATTGATTTCATCTCATGTCTAGATCTTATGTAATTGTGGATCGGCATGTCCACTGCCCTATCAAAAAGCACTAATAAATGCCCTCTGGGGTAGGAATCACACTGCCCCATACTTGATAAACAGAACAGGTGCTATGAGCATGCTTTTTACACCAATGTGGTCTTGTTTAAATCTAATATTATCTCCACAAAAAAGTGATGGTGTGAGTAGTGGTAGATTTCTAGTGCAGGTAATAATATTTATACCACTAATATATAATTTAAAAGGTTATATATTATCTTTGCTATAGGAATCTGAACTGCGCTACTGCTAAAAAAAAAAAAAAGCACCCAGAAAAGTTAAAAGTCTTTTGTAAAAATACTAACTAGCTAACTAACTAACTAACTAACTAACTAACTAAATAAATAAATAATTTGTCTTTTGATAAAATGGTGTGCACTTAGTTTCCAACTTTTAGTTTCTCCCACATATTTTAATAGAAAAAAATAATAGAGTAATGAATAATCTACTTATAACGTCTATAACAGGTGCACTGCTAAGATGTCAATCATTACTTATACTCTTTATAACATTTGTTAAACACAGATAAGATTATGTGGATGCTCAGAATAAAATTTTCTATCTATCTATCTATTTATTTAAATTTTGAAAAATTGGTGGAGCTCAACCCTTCTGCCCCAGTGGGTCTATATGCTGCCCTTGGTGGCTAGGTGTAGCAGTTCTGTTTTTAAAATATACTGGAAAGATTGGGGAAAAAGAAAAAAAATGATAAATGTAAGACCTTCATAATGAATATGATACCTTTTGATAATTCTGGTGTTTCCCCGTGATCCTGCTATAAACTCTCTTATAGCAAAAAAAAAAAAGGGGGGGGGGGGGCTGTGAAACCTGAGGATAAGCAAAATGACCAGGTCTGACCTATTCTAGCGACATTACATGGAAAAAAGGATGTCATTACTGTGCTGCAAGTATCATAACCTAATACTGGGAATACTCCCACAAAGGTATGACCTAAAAACTAGAAACCTGAGGTAATTGTATATTGGCAGTGCTAATATTGCTCGTTGGCCTCATGTGTCCTAGGCATCTCTCCAGTGGTGTTTCCATGACCTGTGTGCACTTTTAACTCTGAGTCATAGAGCTATGAGAGGTATAAGGTTTGTTAGACATGTCATTAGGATAAAGCAATGTTGAAGGCTTTGTAACTGGAAATGTACGATATTTATTTAATTTGGCATAGGAAATGAAATTTTATATAATTGTGAGCTGTACCAGGTGAGCTCATCTTGGCTGATATATATATATATATATATAT